>CM076570.1:1106368051-1106694498 GCA_034641835.2 Pinus albicaulis | reverse complement strand
GAAATATGGGTTAAATGTATACTTGACAATGTTCAATCAAATAAAGTTGGGAGTTCCAGAGAAGTATTACTGTCGCGCAAGCTTACTTCATTAATCTCGAAAAGATCAATATCCCTTGTTTGAAGGCCAGCTGCCTTAACTGCTGCTGGAATTGCAACAGATGGGCCAATTCCCATAACAGCTGGATCAATCCCAGCAACTGCAAAACTCCTGCATGGTCATCATATGGAAATCACTTCGTAACATTGAACTAAATAAATGCACTAAATAATGAATCAATCTGAATACGGTACAAACCTGAATATACCAAGAATAGGTAAGCCCTTCTGAATTGCCACTGCCCTTTTCATTAGGAGGACAGCAGCGGCTCCATCGCTCACTTGGCTTGAGTTCCCTAATAGCCATTGCATTCCAAAAACATCATGAATGACCAGACAACCAGCCTCCTATTTTATGCGATTGTTGAATGTTTCACCTTGCATATCCAGTTCAAAAATTAGTGTGCCAAGGGGTTCGCACAAAGAATATATACCTGCAGTTGTCGTTCCATCCTCCTTGAAGGCAGGTTTAAGCTTTGCTAGAATAGAAAGGTTAGTATCCGGTCGAATCCCATCATCAGCAGATATCGTAACATGTTTCTCCTCTCCAGTTTTGGGATCAAAAATCTGAAACATAAAACAGGAACCATAATGTCCATGAGCTCAGATCTGGTTTCAACGAGCATATTTACCATTTCTACTGCCCTGTAGTAACATTTTTTCATAGGATGAAGCATACATTTTGGACCAGGGCTTTCAGTATTTTCAGAAATACAATTTTCATACCTTAGTTTCTACTGGGATGATTTCATCATTAAACTTCCCAGCAGCTACTGCTGCAGCTGCATGCCTATGAGATTCAACCTACAAATGCAATTCAATTCTTTGTCATACTATCTTCAACTTTTCCACCAAGAAATAAAGCTTTAACTATTTTAATAACTATCCCAGAGTATGGTGGATGCCTGACCTTGCAAGAACATAAAATCTTGGATGGAGCACAGCATTGGAAATTTATGACATCTAACATAAAATCTTGGATGGAGCACAGCATTGGAAATTTATGACATCTATCATGTTAATGAAACAGAAAGGATAACTACTTACAAGTTACAGCAGCCTGATCTTGGTCATGTCGTGTAACTCCGTAGCGTTCAGCAACATTTTCTGAAGTTATACCCATTGGGAGAAGGCAATCTTGTGCTTGCTTGTGAGTTTCAGTCTATGGGGAAGAAAAATATATCAACATACTTCCACAAATATAGCCTCAAACAATCTAAAAGCTAATGAAACCGATTCACTAAAATAGCATGTGTTGTATCTAGAGCAAGGCCAACAAAACCGATTTGAAGAAGTTAGTATGAAAAGGATCACGGCTACAATTACAATATGTCAATGCTTACCCTTGGATTCACCGGGCCCGCCCATGCCATTGAGTCAATAGTCATTGTCTCTAACCCAGCACCTATCCCTGCAATAAACCAAGAAATAGATGAACAGAAGTAAATGAAATTTCATCTCTCAAATATTGTAGAAGAGATATGATTTTCATTTACCAATATCATAAAACCCAGCTTTAATCGCTGCTGCAACATCTGCTACTGCTTGAAGACTAGATGAGCATTGCCTATTGACAGTTTTGACAGGAACAGTCTCTGTAGTGAACAAGAAGTATAATCATAAGCCTGTATATTATAAAATATGGCTTAGCATGAAACGAATGAACTAAATTAATTAAAGGGGATGGCCACTCTACACACCTGGGAATCCAGCATAAAAAGAAGCCATCCGACACTGATTGGCTCTTTGAGAACCAGGGGCAAGAACTGTACCAACTACGATATCACCAACTTCACCTGGATTGATTCCAGTTTTCTCCAATAATCCCTACACCACATTCATGTTTCCAAATCAAGCTGATAATGGTAGGATTCTAGGCAATATCATAAGAAAAACCCTGAGATATTTCTGAATCAACATTTCATAATGAGAAGAAGTTCTAATAGACTCGGTAAATTGTTCATCAAAACATAAAGTCTGGATATAAAAGTTGAAACAAAAAGGCATACCAACCTTAAGAACAGCTGCAAGCAAGTCATCAGGATGAGTATCCTTAAGCCTCCACGTTTTGCCTTGCAAATGGGAGTGCGGTAAGCCCTGTATGAAGAATTGATGCAAATATACAAACAACAGCCAATCGACAAAAACAATTTGTCAACAACATACCAGAAATACAGCAATATCATGCATGCTATATTTGATAAACGTACAGACTGGCCCATTGAATTGCATGATTGGAAGTGTCTTAATTAGGCAGTAAAGGTCTTATAAATGAATCATTTATAAAACTCACAGGCAGTCAGTTATAAGATAAGAACAACTGACATTGATTTGCATTGTACAGGGGCTCATACTTACGCTACTATAACAATATCATCACCAAAGTCACTAGATCTCTGATAAGCGGCACTATCTCCAGCAGCACATGCAGAAGCCTGCTCAACAAGTGACATGTCAATAATAGGAAAATGGGAAATCCATTCAGATATTTGAATACACATATCCAGACAAGAAATCAGATGACAAAAATATGAATATGTGACACCACATCAACAAGTGACATGTCAATAATAGGAAAATGGGAAATCCATTCAGACATTTGAATCCACATATCCAGACAAGAAATCAGATGGCAAAAATATGAATATGTGACACCACATCCAGAGACGCTAGCTAACATGAGATAAACATCCAGAGACAATAGCTAACATGAAATAAACTTGTTGAACAACATATTTCATATGACGTGGCTGTTAAACCTATAGAAAGAGAAGCAATATCGACAATCACAAAGCAATTACAAAATGAATAAGAGATTTTACACTGTACACTTTTTACAGAAAAAATCAGCTTTCAAAAATATATATCTCCATTCACCTTGGCCAATTTGGCCAAGCCGGCCAAAGAACAAGCTTCCCAAGGCACTTTACAATGGAGTTCTTCCAGATTTTAAATAGATTTCATCACATGCTAATACCATGGGTTATCCAAAATCATGAGCCCATATGCGTGATCGGTACACTCATGAATTACCAACTCAAGATTAACTCAACACAGGAAAACTGGAAAAGTTACCAAAAAACAGTCATAGAGGAAATAAGCAAGGATGATAAAGAGATACTTTCATTCAGAATGTAAAGGAATAAACCATATAAATTGATTGAGCAAGATTGGTTGGGAATCCCAACACAAACCAAGCTGGTTGTGTTAGCATCTGAGGCCCAGAGGACTCAAGATTAACTCAACACAGGAAAACTGGAAAAGTTTTAAAAAACAGTCAGAAGAAATAAGAAAGGATAATAAAGAATTATTTTTGTTCAGAATGTAAAGGAATAAACAAGATGGATTGATTGAAAGAGATTAGTTGGGG
Organism: Pinus albicaulis; assembly: GCA_034641835.2. NCBI lineage: Eukaryota > Viridiplantae > Streptophyta > Pinopsida > Pinales > Pinaceae > Pinus > Pinus albicaulis. The sequence goes on along the minus strand of CM076570.1, from coordinate 1,106,691,030 downwards.
ATCCCAACACAAACCAAGCTGGTTGCGTTAGCATCTGATGCCCAGAGGATTGTGATAAAATATTAAATATCCAGGTATCTTAATTACAGCACACTATGGGGCCAAGTGATAAGTAAACATGAACTTTAGAGGAAGATAGGTTGATAAAGATGGATCCCTCCTCACAATCGAATAGCGTATAAATGAGTATAACTTTTATGAGATAGATCTCCTATTATACCTTGTGGATTAAAAGATATAGATTAATTTCAGAAAGTTTCTGAGAACAAACCTCAAATTATAGTAAAGTTGAAGCAAAAGTATTGCCATCCAACATCTGAACTTTATCCCAAATTCAGTTCGCAGGATTTCCAAATCTAATATATCCCTTTAACTTTAATATCTAAACCTTCCCCTCCCTCCACTCAAGCAGGTAGGACCTTCCCTCCCTTAGAGAGTCAAACCACCTCCCCTGCTCAAGCAGTGTTGTTGGATCCGATTAGCAAGGGAGATTATGTTTTTCCAGTAAGGAATGTGATTGTTCAAACCCCACCTGCTCAAGCAAGTAGGGCCTGCCCTCCCTTCAAGGCTTGTGATCAGATTTCCCCTCCACCAACCAAAACTCAAGTTGGCGTCATCCTCTCGTAGCATAGCAATCAATTCAAAATATAACAATCAATTTTTTACTGGCAATAGAATAGACCCAAATGAATAACATATCCAACTGACCTCTTTAGCTATATCCTGAATAAAATCGTCAAGTTGGGGTGTTGATTGAAGCGCAAACCCTGGGCCCCTGACAGCCACATCAACATTGAGATATGCCACTGCGGAGGAGAACAGTATATCATAGTTCTGCTCCACCCATTCCGTAGATCCAATCTGCAATTTTAATAGGTTGATAAATAGGTATATCTCCTCAGTGATTCCAAGTTTTGTGTGAGACACATTTATTAAATCTCTTCATTTGCATTTAATTTCAATTTCCTGTATACTATGACTGCGATTTTGTTACCTTTTCCAAAGCTGAAGTCAGTGCTTGCAATTCCTGCATGCTGTACAAAAGGGGAATAATCGGATCCCTTTCCACCTAACCTGTTAATCTGAGATTGAAATTAAATAAGCTCTTTATAGCAATACTCAATTATTTTCGGCAAATATCTGATGAAAATAATGTGATATGCAATTTGACTAAATGAAAAGAAAATAAGCTAATCATTGCTACTTAATATTTGCTATATTTTCTTCTGATCGGAATCAGATTAATCATATTGATTTAAAACCAGTGAGATGTAATCTTACTTATCCTTAAATCCTTATCATTAATTGAAGCATAAGGTCATGAAACAAAACATGAACACTTACTGGAGGATGGGAATCTGGGCTGGAAGAAGCCCATGATTCATAGATTGTGTTTCCAGGATTGTCTGGATCTTCCACCTTTGCCAATCAGAGTATAATAATCAATTCAAAGTATAACAATCAGTTTTTTACTGGCAATAGAATAGACCCAAATGAATAACATATCCAACTGACCTCTTTAGCTATATCTTGAATAAAATTGTCAAGTTGGGGTGTTGATTGAAGCGCAAACCCCGGGCCCCTGACAGCCACATCAACATTGAGATATGCCACTTCGGAGGAGAACAGTATATCATAGTTCTGCTCCACCCATTCCGTGGATCCAATCTGCAATTTTTATAGGTTGATAAATAGGTATATCTCCTCAGTGATTCCAAGTTTTGTGTGAGACACATTTATTAAATCTCTTCATTTGCATTTAATTTCAATTTCCTGTATACTATGACTGCGATTTTGTTACCTTTTCCAAAGCTGAAGTCAGTGCTTGCAATTCCTGCATGCTGTACAAAAGGGGAATAATCGGATCCCTTTCCACCTAACCTATTAATCTGAGATGGAAATTAAATAAGCTCTTTATAGCAATACTCAATTATTTTCGACAAATATCTGATGAAAATAATGTGATATGCAATTTGACTAAATGAAAAGAAAATAAGCTAATCATTGCTACTTAATATTTGGGAGAACGATATATCATGGATTGTTGCTCCACCCATTCCGTGGATCCAATCTGCAATTTTTATAGGTTGATAAATAGGTATATCTCCTCAATGATTCCAAGTTTTGTGTGAGACACATTTATTAAACATGGAAAGAGGTGGGTAATAATTTTTTCAACACCTTTTTGGCCATGCGTCTAACTGGCCATGAAATATGCATATATCACTAGATTTGTCCTAAACTAATGGTTCCCTGAGGAGAAGGCAGTCTCATGGAGGCAAATAACTGAGCCTTTCATCAGTAAATGGAATTTAAATCTCATGAAAATTCTATTCTCCTCCTACTTCGAAGATGCTGATAACCTCAGTCTTTTCTCTTATTTCGGCCAATTTTTGCTGGCCTTGAGCAGGTTTTCTGCGTCATCACATGGGCACAGTAATGTCTTTCGCAGCCTAGCTACTCCGAAATCATTCTCAGAAGACACTTTTCAGAATAATAGGTAGCCCTTCTACAAAACCATAGCCTAAAATTATGCTTTCGGTGCAACAGAAAGCTAAATATCCACACCACGTTTTAGAAAAATAGGAAGCTCCTCGACGAAACAATAGCCTGCTATTGTGCTTTCAGAGTAACAGGACGCTAGCTATCCACACCTTTAAATTAGATGAACTGTTAAAGTTAATGCTGAAAGGGGCATATAGGTCAGTGATAGAGTAGGACTCAAGAACAAGTCCTCTGTTTAATTCTTAGTTTATCCACTTTTCAACATTGTTTTATATACTTAGGGGCTCCTCCAGAAAGTTAGAAGTTCTGAGGAAAAGTCTTGGAAATTATGAAAAATTTGAAAGATACATACATATTTGACAAGTTTTAATATTCTTGAAAATGGCAATTATAAATATTTCATAATATGACTTCAAATTTTTTAATTATTATCTAATTAAACCCTAAAATTTTAACTTTTAGAGAGTAAATCACGTCTTTAGATTCAGCTGAATTCAGTTCTGAGCTTTTTAGAGGGTTTGAAGCAAAAAGCTCGGTAAAATCCTTATTGTAGATGACTGAGATGTATGATTTTGGGGATACAGAATGGTCCATGGATGCAGGGTTGGATTAAATAAAGGTGGGCATGCTTACCTTGTAGTGAAGACTGAGAATGCTTGGTCCCCGACCAAGGCGATATGCAGGCAAGTCCAGAGCACCATCTGAAGATCAACCATGCACACATAATGCTGCATGGAGTACAGGAGTCCGTAGTCTTTATCCATCGATTCATAGTACCTCTGGCCTTCATCCACCAGTCCCAACCGATTGCACGCCGAAAGCACCCCGAGGAAAGTGTTTCCATTCGGTCTCACACCTGCCTCTTTCATCTGCCCAAACAACTGAATCGCCTCATCTGCAAGGCCACTGTATGACAACCCGGCAATCATATAATTCCATGACGCACAATCTCGTTCAGATATTTTATCAAACACTTGGCGTGCTTCCTGCACGCACCCACATTTCCTATACATCTCAATGATTTTATTATCCACCAAAACATCTGGCCTAAATCCACTTCTAATAATGTGATCATACACCTCCCTCCCCTCTTCTAGCGCCTTCAAATCTGCACAACACTGTAGAATACAAACATAACTAATGGAATCCATGGGAATACCTTGCTTCTGTACGTTTCTGAAAAGTTCCATGGCTTCTCTCAGCTTTCCTTCCTTAGACGCAATCCTCAAATCCTCGATGGCGGCACTGGTTGCCCTGGTGCCTCCGCTGTAAGAGCTCCCCACGTGACCTCCGGCATAACTTGGGCTTTGGATTACTGGGTTTGCAGAGGCGCTAGGTTGTTTGATATACATGAATTTGGTTTTAAACCTAGGACAAAACTGGGCCTCTTTGGGCATCCTAGAGCTCAGAAACCTGAAAAACTGAACATGGGGTTCATCATAGGGAAGTCGCGTGTTCCTTACCTTGAATAGGGTTGTCAGGTATCACAACTTGTTCATGCCTGCGGCTCCCTGCATCATTGCCGTTTAACTCATCCCCTCCTGCGCTGCACGAATCCCCTCAACTAACTAAATATTTGCAACTACCATTGCTTTTTCATCGAACGGCTACATTTGTTTCAATCGTCTAACATATAATCTAACGGTTTCACATTATGACACGATGCACATCAACAAAGTTGTTTTCAAATAATAACGCCTTACGGCGTAGTGTAAATAAAGAAGACATGGCAACAAGCAACAATACTTACAAAATTGTTACATTGAGACGCAAAGAATAAGCAACTGTTGTGCACAAACAAAGACTAATGAAACTATCATCTTAACCCCTAACCCCCTTAAACACTAATTCCCAACCCCTAACCCATTTAACCACCTAAACCTCTAAACCCCTAACCCATTTAACCCCCTAAACCCTTAGTAAACCCCTAACCCATTTAACCCCCTAAACTCTAAACCTATAAACCCTTAACCCCTAACCCCTTAAACCCTATACCTTTAAACCCTTAACCCTAACCCCTTAAACCCTAATTCCTGACCCATAACCCATCTAACCCACTAAAACCTAACCTCATTAGCCCCTAACTTCTAACCCCTAAAATCCTTAACTGCTAAATCCCCTAACCCCCTAAACCCCTAACCCATTTAACCCCCTAAACCCTAAACCTATAACCCCTTAACCCCTAACCCATTTAACCCCCTAAACCATAAACCTCTAAACCCCTAACCATTTAACCCCTAAACCCTAAACCTCTAAACCCTTAACCACTAACCCTTAAACCCTTAACCCCTAACCCCCTAAACCCCTAAACCCCTAACCCATTTAACCCCCTAAACCCTAAACCTCTAAGTCGTTAACCCCTAACCCCTTAAACCTTATTTCCCATCCGGCCTAACCCATTTAACCCCCTAAAACCCTAACCCATTTAACCTCCTACCCTAACCCTTAACCCCAAAAATCTTTACTACTAAATCCCCTAACCCCCTAAACCTATAAACCCCTAAACCCTAAACCTCTTACCCCTTAACCCCAAACCCCAAGCTAAAATCAATAACAGCTAAATCCCCCAAGCCCCTAAACCTCTAAATGCGCACCTAACCCATTTAACCCGTAAACCCTAAACCACCTTTAACCCTTAACCCCTAACCCCTTAAACACTAATTTACCCAAACCAGTTTAAAATATTTAATTTATTAAGTTTTAATTTCTAAAGAGATTTTTAAGGTGTTTAATTCATTTATGTATTCAAAAATTGATTATAAACAATAAGAAATCACAATCTTGATATTGCAGGTTTTAATCAAAAAAACCATTTCATCTAGTAATTAGACTACACTATTATTTATTATAGAAAATGTATCTAATTTTAATGAATGAATATATAGATTACTATAATTAAAGAAAAAAAATGTAAATTTCACTTTTAAAGTAATTCTTAAAAATAAGGAAAAAATAATACATAAATTATAAAGAAAAAATATAATATATACATATAAGAGATTAAAACTCCATTTAAAATACAACATAATTTAATAGTGTAAAGTTTAAAACTCCTTTTAATAAAGCATGATGATTTAGTAGGGTAGAAGGATTACTATATGCAAAAATCAGTCCATTATTTTCTCATATAACTTTAATTGCTTCTCAAAAAGATATGTTTTATTTTTTTGATTGTAAATATTTTTAAACAATCAAAATAAACAAGCATTTAATTATTTAGAAATTATTTTAATTATTTAAAATGATTATAATTATTAAAAAATATTTATTTTTAAATTAATATGAGTGGCCTTAAAAAAGACACGTGCTTCATTTCAAAATGTCAAAAAATTTCAAATATCAAAAGTTTTAATTTCCCTCATTCATTTCCCTCTAGTTGCATGGCTTGTCCAAGGAAGGAGGGAGGATATGATTCAAATATGATTTGGGTCGATAGAAAAAATGCCAGAGATCCTTCACATTCAAGGGGTCCAATGTGGAAACCAGATCGGCTCCAAGTTTTGGGAAGTGGTCTGTGAAGAACACGGGATGGATCCCACTGAGAGATATCAGGGCGCTTCAGATATATAGATTGAAAGGGTTATGGACAGGTCTTTAGACCTGATAACTTCGTTTTTGGCCAATCTAGGGCTGGAAACAACTGGGCCAAGGGGCATTACATGGAAGGAGCCGAGCTCATTGATTCTGTGCTTGATGTTGTTAGGAAGGAGACTGAGAACTGTGATTGCTTGCAAGGTATGTGTCTTTTTCATATTCGAATCCTTGACCTTGTGTTTTTGAAATGTAGGATTTCATTTGCTAAAATGATGTGGGTTTTTTTTGTGTACAGGGTTTTTGTTGTGTGGGTTTTTGATTACCTAGATTTCATATTTGATCACCAATTATATTTTCAGTTAATATGTCAAATGTATCTTATAAAATTTTCTGCCTTGTGATATTTCTTTGTCTGCAAAAAATTCTCGGCGTGAGAAGTTTTTCGATGAATATATTAGGGTTGATGTGCTTTACCCTGCAAACGAGCAGTATGTATGCTTCTTGTCGATCAACTGAATGTGATATAAAGACTAAGGCTCATTCACAGCTAAACTAACATAAGAAAAAAAAAGGGAGAATTTTGCAAGATGAAGAACTACTTATGAAGTTGCCTCAAAGACCAGTGCAAGATTAAGTCATAAAAAGTCCCAATCTGAAGCCGCAGAGTGTTTTCATCCGTGTCTTTGCAAGTCCCAATCTCCAGCCGCAAAGGTACGATCTCGTTCATGATTTTTTTTTTTTTTTTAATGCATGAAGTAAACTATTGATGTGATTCTTTGTGATGCAAAATTTGATGATGAGTCTGATGCACATAATACTTGAAGTGAAATGAGGCATTTGTATGAGAGGTTACAAGTCTTATTATTGCTAGACGTTGTATGGTGAAAAAAACTTGTTTTTCACGACGGTCGAGTTTTACCCTTTTATGTATTTTTCATTAAATGGGTTCTTTTGGTATGAAAAACAATGCAATTGTGCCCATCATCATGTTCCGGTGGGGTTTAGATTGTTCGATACTTCTTATAAAAATTAAATATCAACATCGTGAAGAACGATTCACCAGAAGGTTTGAAGCCACAATCATGGATTGACCAACTCTTGCAAGATCTTTAGGAAGAAATAGCCAAGGAAATAAAAATTTAGTGGCATTGCAGAATTCTTACCATTATGCCTGTACATAAGCCTAAATACAAGAATTGGACAGGTATTAGCAAGGAAACTTCCAAACTTTAATTATCAACCACTTACCCATTTGTAATTGACCAAGTTGTCCACTCTGTATTTAAGCAATGCATCCCAACATTCCTTGCTACTTCATCATACAAGGCATCAGCATACTGATTACAGTCTTGCATTTGCAGCTATTATCCAGTATTCATCTGGTTAATTCCCGCAAAACTGTACCATTCATTATGAATATATGGGCTACAGAGAATCAAGATTGATCCCATCCAAACATTATATTCAAGTAATATATATTGCCTGTTGGTTGTAGTTCTTCATGTTATACTTTAAGAGTATGATTATTGTTTCGATCACTCACAATGCGTACCTAAGGCACTATTATGGATGAAATTAAATTTATATCAATAAAACTATAAATTGTTACAGAAAAGAAAACCATGAAATATTAATTGAACCAACAAGCTCAAGGATGGCTTAGGAAAAAGAAAAGGGTCACTCTTAGAATTATTCATTTGTAAACACTGTTAGTTTCTCACTTGCCAAGCTTGTAAAAATGTACAATAAATGTGAGTACAAAGATCTCAGGTTCAAATCCCCGATTTTTTATCTGTGAACACCTGCGTTCATGATGGATACAGGGGAGTGATTATTTTGGGGAAAAAACCCATAACTGACATTCTATTGGTCTGTGTGTCCATGCAGTTGGTGACTTGAACCACCTGATCTTTGCAACCATGAGCGAATTTACTCGTTGCCTAAGGTTTCCCGGTCGTTTGAAGTCAAGTGAGGTCACACCTCAAAGTGTCACTGTTAAACTTTTGTCAATGTTTACACCATAATTGTATACATGGAGCTTTAAGGGAATACACATCCGTTAATGAGATTAAGGTGTTTTGTGCTTGAATTATGATCATAAGGATACCCTAAGGATGGCCGAAGGTGACTGCATTAAAATTTCTTTCAAAATCTTACAAACACTCCAAACAAATCCTTGTTTACTAAGCCACAACTCAAAGAAATTTTCTGCCCAAGGTTCACTATCCTAGAGGGTTGAGTGATGTTCATAACTGTCAGTATTAAAGGAGGGCTCATGGCCTTCGCAAGTCACAAGAATCGTTTTGATATGTTACTAATGTCACAAAGATAAGACTCACTAAGATAAATTGCTAGCAATGCATTCTTCCTTCATTTTATTGAAGGGTTTTATAAATTTAGGGACATGTGTTGAGTTTGCTTTACCCTTGTTTTAGCTTATAGAAATTTCATTGGAATGTAAGATCATAAGAAGAATTTTATTTTCTAATATTATTGTGGTGGTAATTGGTACACAGGTTCACATTTGTTTGTCAAAGGGTGAAAAATTTCCCAACTTGCATGGGAAAATCGATGTGAGAGGATTGGAGTTTCAAATTTGGGATGCACCATCATCCTTTCTGTATGTGCCATGCATTGCTTTTGTTTTATTTTACACATAGTGAATGCGTTCTGTGGAAATGGAAGTGCCAGGGGGTTGTTTATCAATTCTGTTTTATGGGTTTGAGAGGTTTCAAGAACCTCATAGGAGATGCTAGGGAAGACTGATGCAGCTATCAGTAGGGGTGTTTGTCCTATTGTTGGGCTTCCCTCTACTTTCCTTAAATAGGCCAAGGACCCATTAACTTTCCCTGTAACCACAATATTGTCAAAGAGTGGGTATCTGTAGTGATGGAGGTCTAATGAGATATTATATATGGTCTATAAATAAGGGTTTAGGGTTAGTTTTTCCTGAGGTGGAAGGAGTTGGATATGGGTATTTGGCATGATGGCCCAAGTTCTAGAAGCCGAAAGTCTTACCTAGCCATAGCAGAAGCAAAATCCAAAACTGACCTATCCTTTATGAACGAAAAATCCATTGTTAGAGTTTCTATGGCAGTTTAACACCCCATTAGGTGCAAGCCATGATTTTCATGTCTTTGAATATCCAGGTGATGGGCAACAATTCAAAAAAAATAGGCCTGAAGAGGCTTATGGAAGCCCACAACCAAGAAATTATTTTATTTAGGAATCTATGATTGAAGGCTTCAGACTCCAAAGTATTTGGGGAATTAGGGAAGCATTCTGTAATGTTAATATACATAATTAATATTAATGACTATATATAATTAATGAATTGAGGAAGTATAGTTCAAGTTTTGTATACGTTGAGGAATTTTTTCTTTTATGTCTTCCAGATCAGAGACTTAAGTGTGAGAATGTTTATTGGATATGGTTTGAACGTTTCATTAATGTAGCCCTAGTTCAAATCATGGGCAACGTGTTTTTCTTTTTGTTGGAATCATAACCGTATTTTGGTGAAACCTAGTAACAACTCATCATAGAATTTAAATTTTTATATGTTCGTGAGACCTATATTAATTTGGTTGAGTTTATAATCAACAAAAGCCAAGAATTGTTATCATAGATACAACTATAATTGGTGTAAATGGCATGGTTTTAGTTTTTGTTATGGTTGAAGCTTGGTGATTCTAGGAACACCCTATTTTGATTCATTTCCATTGGTCGGAGAAACCACGTAAGTGAAGACCAGACTGGTGGGTCATGTTGATAGGCCATGGGAGTGGCACTTTGGTAGGATTGCCACAATTGAATATGTTTCTAGCACAAGGACTATCCACAGGAGTGTTCACATCCTTAGCTCCATTGGAAGTATATAATACAAAATAATATTAATAATAGTGACTATATATTAATTAATTTTTTTTTTAATTTTTTAAACGTATCCTCGGTATTGCGATGCTTCCTAAGCATCGGTCTTCCAATGCTTTCAACCTACGAAATTTTTGCCTTTCATCGCTCTTGCGATGATTCTTAAGCGCCAGTCTTCCAATGCTTTCAACCTATGAAATTTTTGCCTTTCATCGCTCTTGTGATGCTTCCTAAGTGTCTGTCTTCCGACGCTTTCAACCTACGAAATTTTTTCCTTTCGTCACTCTTGCGACGCTTCCTACTTACGACTATTTTGCCTTTCGTCGGTATTGTGATGCATTATGAAGAGAGACGTTTATGAAGAGCGATGTTCTAAACGTTGGACGACATATCTTCAAAATTGCGACAATTGAAAAATGTTGGAATTGCAACGGTCTGGAAAACGTTAGAAGAGTGATGGCTTGTAAAATGTCAGAAGAGCGACGGTTTGGGATACGTCAAAAGAGAGGTGATTTTGAAACGTCGGAAGAGCAATGGTTTGGAAAACATCGGAAGAGAGACAGTTGTTTGGAAACGTCGGAAAAAGTGTCGCTCTTCCAACACTTTATTGAAGTGTCCGAATTGCGACGTAATGGATAACCACATTTTTCCCAGCCTCAAACTGTCGCTCTTGTGATGCTTATGTATCGGAATAGCAACGAAGTGGCTGTCGGAAATTGGGCCAAATATACTAGTGAATGGACATCAGTTAAGGTATGATTCTATAAATCTACATATTGAATGATATATGCAGCAGTGTACTCTTGACATGAGATGTGTGATTCATGTTTATAACTACATTGAATAGTAAAAAATAATAAATGTTCTTGCAAAATGGTTTTCATAACATTGGAATCCTGTTGAGGATAAAAGATAATAAAACCTTTGTTGTTTCTATGAACAACCTGAGTACTCACTAGTGAAAGTGAGAGTTTTTTATTAAAATTTGGGTATATGACATATTACTCATACATTTAATAAATATAATTAAAGCTACCATGCACTACTTGAAAAAGATGAATGTGTATAGTGATGGTGTGTGAAACTAATGCATGAATGAAAAAGATCAGGAAATTCCTTGAATAGGATGATAGAGTATTTTAAAATGAAATTGAATGAACCCTTTTAGATGTTAAAAATACAAAATGGGTCAAGTAGTGAGACTTGACTATATTGACTAGTTGTCGAATGACTAGTTTTTGAATGAGTCGTGTCATGGATGCATTAAGATTATTAGTGGCATTTATTAGTTAGTGTTGTATGACTAACTAATAAAACCTATATGCATGAATGGGTTTTTATTAAAGATTATTGCAAGTTGTGAATAATTAGTTACTTCACGTGTCTGTCTATTGGTAACAGAATGTTGTGGGAAATGGAAATGTTTGGAATGTTACCCTAACCATTATTAATATATACACATTAATGAATATTTGTATATAATTGTATTCATGACAACATTGTATGCATAAAATTAAAATGATTTCGTAAGATGATACATGCTTAAGAAATGCATATTTACAATTAGCATTGTTACTTATAGTAAGCATGGGTAGTTTAATGACAACAAAAAACCTGTGAAAGTAAAACATCACAAACATCGCAATGCGAATTGCAACAATAAATGTTAAAGTATTATGTTATAATGTGCATGATTGTGTTATTCGGGAAATAATAATGTATAAAAACATGGTATCATGTTATAATGTGCATGATTTTGTTATTGGGAAATAATAATTTACAACACATGTATTTTAGTCATGTTTCCTATTAATTTAGATATCATTTGACCCATGTTAAGAGTGAGTATGATGTATGATGTACATAAATTTTCTTTTGCCTTATGCATAAAGTGCATATGGTTCATTAAGTAAAATAATGTGGGAAAGAATTCTAAAAGAGAAATTTAAAATGCCAGACATTTTTGAACAATTGTGAAAGGCTAGAAGACCTTCGGTTGATGGATGTTATCTGCTTGGAGGGGTTGATGGCGCTTACCTGCCTGGATTTCCTCTCCCTAGATATATATGATCTCAATAATGGAAAAGAGTTGGCCAAAATGGTGAAGAGGGGAAAACTTGAGGCAACTATATTGTTTTTGGAGCCTGTTGGAGGAGGTCCAAAATTTCTCATAGGTTGGATGCTGTCAGAGGAATAGGCATGATGTTGCCAAGAGGAATCCGATATTGGACTTTGAGTGGTCATTGGAATTCTCGAGCTGGTTTGCCAGTGGAATTCCATACTAAACCTGGAATGGTTTTCTGTCAAATAACTATCTGGATATGAAAATGAATCGATTTGGTTGTGGAAACCAACTCCCATGTGTTGGAAGGAGCATTTGTTTACCATTTTGGTTCTCGTAGTCGAACAAGTTAAGTAATAAGTTAGGTGTTATATTAAAATGAATTTTTATATGATTGTGTAAATATCTTATGTAGATATTAAGAGGAAAGGATATTAGCACTCGAAGAATGAATTACTAAATGTATAAATTCATTTTTTTTATTACTAATTTGTTTAAATGTCTTAGCAGGGGCTAGGATATTCCCATGGTGCATTGATTGACCATTGGTACGATTAGAGAGCTAGGTGCTCTCTGAGTACTTTTTGAAGTACCGTGTGGATGTATTTAGCAGGAGCTAAGACAATGTGCACGTGATGCATTGATTAGAGGGTTTGTGCTCTCTGAATACTTGTGGAAGTTCTCTGATTAAAACATCTCTTGATATTGCACGAATTTTTAATATTTTTAATATTTCATTTAAACTATGTGACTAATGTGATTGAATTTGTTAGCCATACATTAAAGGCTCTTTCCATGGAGTGTTGATGGGTTTTTCAACCATTTTGAGAGAGCTTGTGTAAAAGTCATCACTACTTCCAATAGTAATTGGTAAGTAATGCTAAGTTGGTATAGATATTTTTCTATATCTTTATGAATTAGAATAATGGATAAGTGGTTAAAAATAGAAATGGAATAATTTTTTTTAGCTATACATGCTTATGAATATGGATAAAAAAATTATTGTTTTAATTAATGGCATTTAAGGAAACAAAAGTGTTTCCATTGTGAAGGGGAAGGACCCCCTTTGGGTTGTTTATATTATTATATCATGAGTATAAGTTTAAGTTTCAGTGAGAGAAGCACACTGAGGACGACATTCTCTTCAAGGAGGGGAGTATGTAACAGACCTACTCAACCTTACGTAATTACACATGGTAAATCTATTTTACTTTAAATGTTTAATCAAGAAAATCAAGAATCAATTTGATTTAAAATTCATTCTTCATAACAGACTATGGGTATTCAATATTTACAGGAGATCTCTAGAGACAAGATGGCAAGTGTGGGAGATATTCCAGTGGTGGGAGTGGTAAATCTCAATACTTCCATTGCGTTTTTGTTGGAATTTACATTCTCAGGTTGCATCTGATGAACGAGAGAGTTTACTTTCCGAAATTGTATGTGTATGGGTCAAGGAAAATCTTTGTGAACTTGGTCTAGAGAGCTTACATACGTTTTCTCAGTTTGATGCAGGAGGCTCTCAAAATTCCCGAGTCAGACTTCATTCATCACGTCGATCTCGATTCTGTTGTTTACCTTCAAATCTACATTGTGGCGAAGGGGTAAAGATACACTAGTATTAACTTCGAAGCTTCACACATGATGGAGGCACGAAGTCGGTCATTGAAGAGTTAAGAATTATACCACTTCTTGGAAAATATAGGTGTTTATTTGCAATGGATATATGTCTATTTTGCACAAACACATAACTATTTTGGTTGAGAATAATACATATTCAAAAAACAATTATTTCATTTATGGAAAATACAATTCCTACAAAATAAATAACAGTTAAGTTATGGTTTCTTTAAAAAGGATATGTCTTTTCCATGTACACAAAAATTCCATTGTTGTGTTGAAGTTTCCTTAAAAGGAGATAGAAATTTGGTTTCTTGAAAAAGAAACATGTGCATGCATGCTTGAAAATTTAACTAATATGCATTTGATTTTTCATGGAGAGAAATATGTATATTTTGAAATAATTCTTGCATGTGAATCTTGCAACTAAAAGAGATAAATATAGAGTAAAACGTGGTTTTACTTAATACGTAAGATTGTGTATTTTCATACCAATAGTATTTGTGCAATGATATTCAGGCATGCATAGGAATGTTTATGTAAAATATAAATAACCACATGATTTTCTTGAAAGAGAGTATGTGGTTATTTAGCTAAAATTTCTTGAAAATAATAATCTCTGGAAAATATTGGTATTATGCTCATCTCTTAGAATGATATTTCTCTTAGTGAATTACCATGGTAAAAGACATAATCTATGTCAGTTCTTGAAAAGTTTGTTATGTTAATCTTTTACAAAAATAATTTTCTTAGAGATATACCATGGTAAAGGACATAAGGAAAGTTACTATATTAATTTTCTTAAAAAGAACAATCTCTTGGAAAGATTGGTACTATGTCAATATTTTTCCTTAAAATGGTATTTCATGATGATAGAATTCTAAGAGCATATGTGTTGCCTACATTAAAGGAAAATCTATCTCTCTTGCATGCACAAAGAGGGAGAGTTATCTGTTTTTCATGCACCAAGAATAGCCATTGTGTTATAGAGGTATGTTCTTTTCATGGATAAAAGAAATAATGAGCTATCTTAATCCTTAGGAAAAATATGTGAGTACCTTTTTTGATAACAAAACTCTTATGTTAGTTTCTGTTAGTTTATTTTGAAAAAAGATCATGTATATTCAAGCAATATTTGTATTAGATTTCATTGGAAAGAATATATATTTGTATGTGGGAAATGATAACATGTTTTTTTATCCTACATTGGAAAAGATTCTTTGTCAAAAAAGATGAATTACATATACAAAAACTAAAGTAATACTTTGGTTTCCTTGAAATATATATATGGGTAATGTTGGTATAATATTTGGAGAATAAGAAATTTATTATTATACTTTATTCCATTAGTTTTCTGGAAAGGAAACCATGTCTTTGCATGGCTATTATGCTATATTTCATGGAAAAGGAAATATGTGTTTACATGTTTGATTGTGTTAAGTATTATTTTGGGAAATTATTTTAGAGCTTTATGCATTGTATGCATAGGAACAACATTCATCATGTTAGCTTTAGCAGTAAAAGAAATAGCTGAAGGGTTGGTTCTTTTTCTAAAGTTTATGTAACACGAATGCACATTGTGTCATTTTCCATTAAAGGAATTCCTGGACAATTTTAGTGAATTGTCCTGTATGATGTGAGCGTGTGTGAGAAGTGTCATAATAATGTGGGGTTTATCTTGACATGAATTGATAAGTATTGGCTTACACTAAGGTAGTGATGTTAGAAGAAAGCATGTTCTGATATTGTATTCACATTTTATGTATGTAAATGAATAAGTGTTAAAGGATCACTTAAAGATTGATTATTGATTTATTGAGGCCTTATCTAATCATGCTATAAAATCTTGTTTATGACATCAATAACAAGAAGCAATGATAACCTATAAAAAGGAAATATTATTCTTAACATGGTGGCAGGTAAATGGTTATGGTTCATGAAGATGAGTGTGAGCCGCAGGATGATTTAATGTATGGTGGTCCATTGTAGGTAAATGATTATGGTTAAGGCATATGAGTGTGAGTTGTAGGATGATCCAATGTACGATGGTCCATTGTAGGTACATCCATGCCACCAAGATATGAAGATATGAAGATTAGTGGGTAAATGCTATCATATTTATTGTAATGGATTAAAGCTAGATATTTTTATATTTATTTGTAAGATTTGTAACACTGGTTAAGGGATGGTCTCCCTTATAAGTCATTGAGTGAGGACTGAACACCTCACGAGATTTTAATAGTAAAATTAAATGTTAGTTGGTTTTCACCCTACCGAGTTTCTAGGGTATATTGGTGTTCAATGATGTAACTGATTATTGTGTCAAGATGATGATGTCGATTCCTTTCTTGTTGTAATGTTCATAATGTCAAGTATGTGATGACTACATCAATAATGAAATGAATGCAAGGTATCTCATATAGTTTTATATTAATGTACCATAATAGAGGTTGTTAATGGTTAAGCAACTTACTATTCTTATATGAGTAAGGAATATCTAATAGTGATTTGAATGGTTACGGTGGGTAACTTGTATAAATTTGTTTTAACTCCTTGTATTTCCATGTAAAGTTAATAGTATATGTTACAGTTACATTAAATTTTTTTGGAATTATCAACATTAAATATATACTCTCTTTTTTTTTGGAATTAATGAATTTAGTTTCAACATGTTTCAAGATATTGATCATCTCTAACAATCCTTATGTGGTTTGAACCCGGAGCTTTATATTTTTAGTTTTAGAAATCTATTGAATTTGTATTAAGAAGAGAATTTGGTAAAAACTAGTTCTATAAATTCAACTTTAGTGTGTTGAAATCTATTGAATTTATATTAAGAAGAGAATTTGGTGAAAACTATTTCTATAAACTCAATCTTCGGTGTGGTTAGCTAACGGAGAAATAACGTTGTAGATTTAACAAATGTTATCTATATGGGCCCAAGGATTTGGACTCGCGTTTATGATGGTATGAGCATGACTATCATAATTAATCCAAGAAACACACTCTATTTAAGATTATGCATTTGCTAGGAGGTATATGCAGGTATTAGCATAAAAGTCATCAATATTTAAGTTTTGTGGTTCTTCAATATCACAAATCTATTAAATTTAAGTTTAGAAGATTAGGCACATAGATATTACAAATTCCATACACTATCAAAAGAAAAAAAATTAATAAATTAGAAATAAAGTAAAGTTATTTGAGTCGTTCTTGGAATTAGTTGAAAGATAGTGATTTCCTCGAGAATTTTTTCATTCCTTTTCTCTCCTAAATGCCCTTATCAATGAAAAAAGAAGAAGATATGTTTGTGAATAAATAAAGATTTTATAAACATGAAATTAGTATATTTAGAATTTGATCAAATAATAAGAAATAAAAAATCGTTAGTAAACATGATTTTAGTTAATTTTAACTTTATCACTTTATTAACGAATAGACTTTTTTTAATTATCTATTTTGTTTTTGTATTTAAAGATGTTTTTTAAATATAATTATATATTTTAAATAATAATAAAAAATTATTATGAAACAATTTTAGATTTTTTGAAAATTAATTTAAAATTGGAAAATATTTATAATAGTATTATTGTATTAATTTTATGTGTAACGTGATTACACTGTTTCTTTTTTTAGTTATTTAAAAAATAAAATGCTAATGTAATGAGTTTAAAGACTCATTTACAACCTAGTGTGAAACCTATGTGTAAATATGTTGGTTCCTCTTAAAATAAAAATAAAAAAGTAATATATATATATATATATATATATATATATATATATATATATAATTTCATGCAAAGTAATTAGAAGTAAACAAATAAAAATTGTGATTAAACTTTTTTACCATGTGATATCAACTTCATTTCATATATATTTATTTATAGAAAATGCCAAATGCTAAAGAAAATATTTTAATGTTGTATTAAATAAAATATACAATGTAAATTATAAAAAAAATATTTTAATATAAATTCATATTGACATGTGTTTAAAAATATATTAATAAAAATAAATTTAATATGTCTTATAATAAACCTATTATGTAATTTTTATAACATTCAAAAATTGAATTTAAACAATAAAAAAATATAAAAAATAACACGTTATTTTTTCAACTTTAAAACAAATTTTATCCTTCCATATCCTTCCATAGCATAAAATCCTTAGTTAAGATAAATCTATCCACAGGTTATCATGTTAATTTAAATTATGAACACATACTCGTATGTGAAAAAGTAATGTGATTATCACCTATTATGGCCACATAGGTGTGAGGGATGACGTTTTTTTTTTTAATATTTTAAACGAGCGTAAAATTCTAAAGCTCTGTGAGAGGATAACAATTTAAATTACTTCGTAGAAAATATTGGCGGCGGCACATGAAGGTATGATTCCTTTCCTATTTTCAGTGATATGCGTGGAATAAATCACAGTATTTAATCCCACTTTCTTTCATGACAGTAATAATTCTCTCCAACGTGAAGGTCTAGAAGCTCTAACGCCGCCCACCATCTCCATGAGGCAAATTGGCAATTTGGATGAGCACAATAAAGATTTTGTGGAACGGGGAAGGAAAATGACGGTCACATCCATCATTTCCGTCCCAATGTGCTCCATTTTCTTCCCTTTAATGCACCGTATCCTCTGAAACTTTAATCTGAATTTTGAGAAATGATTGCCACTCGTCCACTGGCAAACCAATGAGCAAAGAGATATCTCATGGTTGTAGTAAAAAAAAATAACAGAATAGTTTAGAATCTGGCAAAGATTTTGAAAAAATATGGTAAGGATTTATTAGAATCTTGTTTACCTTTGTTAAATTTCAATATTTTAGGTACTTTAAAGGTTTTTGATAGTCCTGAATCCATTTCCAGTATTAAAAATACAATTCAAACACTCCAACTACTTAATTTTTTGAATTTTTTAAATCAGATTCAAGCAAAAAAGTTGCCATCGAACCTTCGTCTGTTGTGTAGACAGCTTCTAATCCATGTGCGTTTAATAATGTGGTCACATAATTAGGTTACATAATTGCTTCATGTGCGTTGATGTGCGCGGACAAGTTTCTAGTTTCCGTCCATTGCAGTTTTCGAATCTCTTCGTATTAAGTATTTCTTTCTACGGCCTCGGTTTTGCCCCCAGTTTTTCATAAAGCATTTCTCTGAAACATACGAGCAATTACGCTTGTGTAATGGAAACAAAGTATTTCTTTCTACGGCCTCGGTTTTGCCCCCAGTTTTTCATAAAGCATTTCTCTGAAGCTTTTTCCTTGTGGCTTATATGAGCAATTCTCTATGTAATGGAAACAAAGATATCGATTGTTCTCTATGAAATTTCTATGAATGGAGTGAGTTCATCTTGGTTTAGCTAGGTTTTATTGCATGAGCGTGCTTAAAAGCAAAAGGTTTGATTTATTTATCTTCAACTTTGTGCGTTATTGGGTTAGTGTTTGAATAAGTATTTCCATGGACTCCTACAATGGACCGAAACGATTGTTCGAGTTTCAAAAGGAATCACGAGCTTCCGCTCCACAGGAGGCCTCTCAAAACGAAACAGATCCAGTAGAAGGAAAACGCCAGCGCACGGCAATAGAAAGTACTGGAGGCGATTTCGAGGAATTCGTTGCTTTGTTGGATAGAATTCAGTATATGAAAAGCAGGATAGACAAAGTTATCAAAAGCAAATCGCCCTACACAGCCCCGTTCGACCCGGAAGACTTTTCTCCATCTGCAGCTGACGATTCCATAGCTTCACAGAGGGATATATGTAGTCTTTCTGCGGAGAAAAATGGAAAGGACCGTCCGAAAATGGGTCCTTCATCGGATCCCTATGGTAAGTGCCCTTCAAGTCGAACTGTTATAGTTTGGGAACTTCAAATCGAACTGTGTGTGAGTACCATAGTTGTGTACTCCAAAACGCATATTTATTTACGTAAAATTCTGCATTGGCATTAGCAATGAGCCAGTGTTTCATTGGCATCCTGCTGTTATTCTTAAGGATAAGGGTAGGATTTTTCTGCATAGTTTTGGTTTGAATCTGATGGGAACTCTTAACAAATTTTAGATACAATTTTCAATTTGTGGAATTTGGGTGCGCACTAGTTTTTGATGATGCTAATCTGTTGGAATTTTTGAATACAACAAACAGAGGAAATGTGTTTCCCCACAACACCCCACAACAGAGAGAGTACAACAAATTACGTAAAATTAAACAGTCATACATACAGCAAGCGTATTACACAGAAGAGGAACAAACTGTTGTTCTTTATTCCTTCACTCTCTCTCTTTCAACATAATGAAATTACATTTTCTTATATCAAAATGGCCGAAGCCTGTAAGAACCTGATCCTATTCAATGGTGTTCAATGTTGAATAGACGTTCAACAAACATTTGTCCTTGGGCTGTCAAAAGAGTCATTCTTTAATTAAAAATGGTACGCAGACCGTATTCTGAACTACACAGGGAAAAACGTAAAAACGCGTTCAAAACACAAACTGGCATACTTCAAATTTTATCGCCTCTGACTCTGAAACCATATCGCATCTGGTACTCTATCGCAAATCACATACCGGTGATTATAACGTTTAACATTTTCAATATCCATTAAATATTGCGGGCTACGATGTGCGAAAGTGACCTGGCACTTATTCGCATCGCATCCAAAATAACATAGCCTGCGGGCTGTTTAGCAAAAAGCTTAAAAGGTTGCGATTGCGATAGCATATCACATCACAAATAAAATAACATAATTTGCGGAACTTTATAGGTAAACACAAAACCTTTCCATGTGCAAAATGCGCTTGTCGCATTCTAGCACAAATAGCTTATCTTGCGAGTAGTGGAAGGTAAACTTAAAATGTTGCAATGTGGGCACTGCAGGCGGATTTAAAAGGTAAATGGGAAATCTTACGAAGTACGATGAGGTTGTGTGTCCCACCGATATCACATCGGCAAAAACTTAACATAACATGTGGTGAGGCTTACGGGTAAGACTTAAGATTTGTGAAGTGCGGGTGGCGATGCAGTAAGTTGTGGTAAGCGCAAAATGCACGAATCAAAAGTTTTGCGGAATAACAAAGAGTTGTGATGGTTTGCAATGTGGTTGGGTGTACGGTAGGTCATGCCGATATCGCATCGGTGGGGAAATAAGTTATATGGTGGAGGGCTTAAGGTTAAATCATAAAGGTTGCGAAATGCGTTGTGTGGGTGTCTTTGTGCTCTTCCCTCTCTACAATAAAAATTGATGGAATTGTAGGCTGTTGTCTCTATTATTCATGTCGGTGGTTGGGAGTCAAATTTCAACGCTCCCCCTTAATCACAACTGCCGCCATCAGTCATTCCCAGACATTTTATGAGATACTCAAAACTCTTCTGTGCTAATGGCTTTGTGAGGATATCAGCAAACTGCTCCTTTGTCCTGCAATGCTGTAAAACAATCTCACCATTGTTAACCAATTCTCTTATAAAATGATATTTTTCATCAATATGCTTTGTTCTCTTGTGGAAAACATAATTATTTGACAATGCTATTGCTGAGCTATTCTCACAATAAATTGTGGCTCGTTTGTCTTGCTCATGATACAAATCTCTCAACATCCTTCTCATCCAAAGAGCTCGATAGGTTGTTGTTGTTGTTGCTACATACTCTGTTTCTGCGGTTTATAAAGAAACTATTGGTTGCTTCTCGGAAGCCCATGAAATGGCTCCCGATCCCAAATGAAACACATACCGAGATGTGCTCTTTCTATCATGAACACTTCTAGCCCAATCATTGTCAGTGTAACCAATAAACTTAAAATTATCAGTTGAGGAGTATAGAACACCATACTCCTTTGTTCCATTCACATACCTCATAATTATTTTGTCTGCTTTCCAATGTGTCTCCATTAATCTGGAAATTAAACTTACAACATACATAATATTGGGCATAGTTTTAGTGAAATACATTAGAATGCCAACTATGCTCTTATACAATGTTAGATCGACATTCTTGCCGCAATATTCTTTGCTTAAATTTAACCCCATAATAGTTGGAGTTAATTATGCTTTGCCGTGCTACATGTTAAATCTCTTCAAAACTTCTGCAACATATTTTTCTTGGGAAATAAAAATTCCCTTTTCATTTTTCTTTACTTCTATGCCCAAAAAATATCTCAATAAACCCAAATTAGTCATTTTAAATTCACTCTTCATCACTACTTTAAAATCAGCAATGAGAGAAACTTCATTTCCTCTGAGAATTAAATCATCTACATATAAAACAAAAATAAGGATCTTACCATCATTTTCTTTAATGTAGAGTGTGGGTTCTCCATCACATTATTCAAACCCATTTTCTATGAGGTAAGCATCAATTCTACTATACCATGCTCTTGGTGCTTACTTCAGCCCATAAAGAGCTTTCTTCAATTTTCACACTTTGTGCTCTTGGCCTTCAATTTCATAGCCTGGAGGTTGTTCAACATATACCTCCACTTTCAACACTCCATTCAGAAATTATGATTTCACATCTATTTGGTATACTTTCCACTTTTGTTGTGCTGCAAGGGACAACATTGTCCGCACTGTCTCCATCCTTGCAACTGGTGAAAAGGTTTCTTCATAATCTCTTCCTTGCTCCTACTTGTAGCCTTTCAGAGCAAGTCTTGCCTTATGTCTTTCAATATTTCCTTCAACATTACTCTTGGTATTATAGACCCATTTTACTCCAATGACTTCTTTACCTTGTGGGAGGTCCACTAACTCCCATCTATCATTCTTTTCTATTACACCAATCTCTTCACTCATTGCTTCAATACATTTTTCTTATTTTACTACATCTTCAAAATGAATTTGGTTATCAACATGACAAAAAAAAGAAAATAATTCATTCAAACCATTATTATTATCAACTTCTCGCTCATAAATTTCACTGAAATTTCAGAATCTTGGTCTTCCTGGTGTGCTTGGAGTTCCACTTGAACTCGAGAGAGTTTCTGATCCCTATGGTATGCTTGGAGAAGAACTTCCTTGATTTGTAAAGGATATTTTGCTTCCTTCTTATGGTGTGGTTTGTTGTGCTTGTGAAGGTGGAGGAGAAATCAAGGTGGAGGAATTATTTTCAGCAATCAATTCCTCTTGCTCTTCGTGAGACACACATGTCTTCATGTTCACTGTTTTCTCTAAGTTTCCATCCTGAGCTTCTTCTTCAATGAACTGCACATCTATGTTGAATATTACCTTCTTGGTTGATGTATTATAGAATTTTTATGGCTTGGATTCATCACTGTATCCATCAAATATACACTTCTCCCCCTTGTTGTCCAATTCTTTTCTTAATTGATCTAGGATAAATGCATATGCCAAACATCCAAATACTTCCATTTAAGTGAAAAAATACTTTGTTCCACTCCATGCTTCTTCTAGAACTTAGTTCATAACAGCTTTGGTTGGGCATCTATTCAAAATATACACTGAAAAATTCACAGCTTTAGCCCAATACTCATTTGAAAAATTACTTTGCTTCAGCATACTTCTGACCATGTCCATGATGGTCCTATTCTTCCTTTCTGTAAGACCATTTTGTTGTAGTGCATACCTTGTGAAAAACTACTCGTGTATGCCATTCTCCCTACAGAAACGTAAGAAATATTTGGAGATATATTATCATCCTCTATCAGCTCTTATCACTTTGATGTACTACCCACTCTGCTTCTCAACAAAAGATTTGAAGTGGTAGAATTGTTCAAATGGTTCACTCTTTTGTTTCAAGAAATAGACCCATGTCTTTATTGTATAATCATTTACAAATGTCAAGACATAGTGACTACCAGCTAAAGATGGTGTTTGCATTGGTCCACACAAATTTGAGTGGACAATCTCTAAGGGTGTTTTTTCCCTTATACTCTTATGTGTTGGGAATGCTTCTGTGTGTTTTTTGCCCAAGGTGCAACCTTCACATAGGTTGTTTGGTTTTTATGAGTGGTAATCCTCTTACCATTCCTATTCTATGCAAGAGGTTCAAACCTCCAAAATTGAGATGTCCAAATCTCAAATGCCATAACCAGTTTTCTTCTTTCACTTTTTCTTGAAAGATCTCTTGTGTGACTGCTGCTACCACACCTCCTTCCTTCAAGTCCTTTTTGAGCTTCAGAGGAAACATCCTATTCTTTTTCATATGAACTTTTGCAATGACCATTTTACATGGAGGTATGTCCATGATTGTACACACATCATTCTTAAAAACACATTGTAGTTGTTGAGATTCAACAAGATGATGATCCTAGTGATAATTAAGCACCTACACTAGGTGGGGCCCGCAGGATATTTTTAGGTGTATGTCTATTTTTAGAATGGTTAGCATATTCTATTTATAGTGAGAGTCTATTTATAGATGGTTGAGAAAATTGTATTTATAGATTAGATTCTATTCTTAGATGCATGGGCGAAGTCTATTTATAGATTACATGTCTAAAAATAGATCGAATGTCAATTGTTATTAGCCCTTAATAATAATTAGACAATAAATAATAATCTATTATTTTGAAGCACTTGATTTCAATTAATTGATGTGGAAAACAAGCTAACTGAAGGAATTAAGGGTTCTAAGGTTGGTTGCTGGGACATGCAGAGTGGACTTTGTTGTAACTGAATGATACAAAGTTGTAACAAAGTTGGATGTGTAGTTCTGTGATTTGTTATTTAGTTTAACTCAGTTAAGTGAGTTAAACCCAGTTGTGCTAGCTATAACTAGTTGTAACTAAAGATACACTAGTGAGGGATCAATGAATTGATTATTTAATTAATTCACAAGTAGTGATATCACATGCAACTGGAGAAATACTACTGTTAACTACATGCATGTCAGATACAGTGGAGACCTAGTTGAGAGATAGGTTAAAGGGTCTGTTTAACTATCAGTTGTGACTATAGTGGGTGCACAAGTGCAACCGAACACACATTGGAGATGCCAATGAGGATTGCACATTAAAGGCAAGGAAATATTGAACTCATTGAGTTATATTCATCAGCAAGGATTGTGCATTGGAGGCAGGCTGTCAAGAGGCAGTAAATTGGTGCATGTGTGAGCCAATTTTTGTATGACAACGTGAGACAATTGTATATTGTACTGAGATCTCTTGTAGTAGAGTTTTGTATGAGATTGTTTCATGATCCATGATATACATAATATATGATAGTTGGGGTTTTTAGCTTTATGCTTTCCTAGTAAAAACATCTGTGTTATGTGTGATTGATTTTTCTTCATGTGTTTGCAATTGGCAATTAAATTTCTGCAAAGATTTAAGAAGACAGATTTTGTATTTAACAGTGGCATATAATTGTTAGATCAGGAGAATTTGGCAATAAATCACAGTATTATAAATTTCTACATGGTATCAGAGCAAATAATATTGCAATATTGAAGTAGTAGTTGAGTTTTGTTGGTGGAAACAATTTGAATTTGCTGCAAGAATTTCTTGGTGTGATAGTTGAGTAAACATCGAAATGGCTTTCAATGTTTTGAGGTTAGAGTATGCACTCGAGGGTAGCTCGAGCTTCATTGCATGGAAGGATAGGATGGAGGTAGTGCTTGAAGATAATGGGTTGAAGGAATTCTTCGACAGTGATGTTCCTAAGCCCAATTCGATGGGTGTTGCATTACTTGATGCCTGGAAAAATAATGTAGCGAAGACGAGATGAATTCTATTGGAAGGTGTGAGAGACCATATTGTATCAAGCCTTCATGGGAAAGCCACTCCATTTGCAATGTGGAAGCCTTTGACAGATCTTTTCTAAAGCAGCAGTGACCATAGGAAATTGGCGCTGATGGATAAACTCAGAAAAATCAAAATGGAAAAGGACAACAATATTCCTAAGTATCTCACAAAGTTTGTCCAATCTCGGGATGAACTAGGGAGTGTGGGAATCACTGTTGCTGATGATGATTTGGTGAGCTTGGTTCTCTTGGGACTTTCTAAGAGTTGGCACAGTTATAAAGACTCTGTCAATGGACGAGAAAAACTGTCGGATTGGGAACGACTGTGGTCAGATCTAGTGCAGGAGGAGTTCAGGCAGAACACCAGGGATGGCTCTGCATCAAAGCATGATGACGAAGAGGATTGTGCTTTGGCTACTGAAGCAAGGAAAGAGAACACGAAGAAATTCCACTCAAAATCCGTGGCTAAAGGCAACAAGCTAGATTTTTCCAAGGTGAAGTGTTTTCACTGTCATGAACATGTGCGTCTCGCCACTAACTTGCCATAGAAAAAGAAGAACAAGAAGGTCACTGGAGCTACAGCTGGTGAGGCCCTTGCCTCAAAATTTGAACTTGATTTCTCATTGATCGAATTCTTGGTTTCAAGGGCAATGGGATCAGTGTGATATCTTGATAGTGGTGCGCCCTTCTACATGACGGGAGATAAGGAGCTTTTTCAGTGACTTGGAGGAGAAATATCTCTAGATGCATATAGAGATGGGCGATGATGGATGATATAGTGCAACCGGCATTGATACCATTACCTTTGAGAGGGAGTTAGGTAAACCATTTCTGTTGAAAGATGTTATTCATGTTCCAGGTCTGAAGAAAAACTTGGTCTCAGTCACGATGTTGGAGGATAGAGGTTATGATGTTGTTTTCAGCGATGGAAAATCCTTCCCGCGACATAAAAAAACAGTTCAAACCATGAGGATAGGGATTAGATTAAATAATCTCTACAGGCTAGAGGTATATGGTAGTGGTGCAATGGTCGGCAAAGAAGAGGAAGTGAGCTAGGATGAGGGTGAATTATGGCACAGGCGATTGGGCCGTCTTCACCATGGCGCCCTCAAGATTTTGCAGCATATTTCTACTATAATTCCCAAGGGTAGACTTGCGTAGATAGATCAATGCAAGGGATGTACTATGGGTAAGTTTGTGATGACCACCTTTCATGAAAAGGAGAATTCTTGCTTTGGTGATCTTGGAGAGAGTTCAAACAGACGTGTGTGGGAAATTCTTGGTTGCTTCAACAACAAAACATAGGTATTATGTTATTTTTGTTGATGACTATTCTCGTACATGTTGGATCTTCTTCATGCAGAAGAAATATCAAACATTCTCAAAGTTATTGGAGTTTAAAGCATTGGTGGAGAAAGAGTCAGGGAAGCAAGTGAAGGCTCTACGGAGCGATAATGGTGGTGAATATATCTCAAACGAATTCAAAGACTTCTGTAGAAAAGAAGGAATTCAAAGAGAAATCATAGCACTTCATAACCCACAGCAGAATGGGGTCACGAAGAGAAAGAACAAAATGATCATGGGTGGTGCACGAGCTATGCTGCATTATCAGGGCCTATCAATGCACTTGTGGGCGGAAGCATGCAACGTTGCGGTTTATGTGCAAAACTGTTGTCCTCATAGAGTAATTGGCATTAGTACACCTGAAGAAGCTTTTACTGATAAGAAAACAGATGTTTCTCACTTTAAGATTTTTGGCTCATCTGTTTATGTTCATGTGACCAAGAACACCAGGAAGAAACTGGAGCCGACTGCTAAAGCTGGGATATTTGTGGGGTACATAGAAACAACCCATAATTATCATGTGTATTTTCAAAATAGTCAAATGACTGTGGTGTGATGGGATATAAAATTAAATGAGGAGAAAGCCATGAAGTTGTTGCTTGAGAGGGAGATAGACTTGCATGCAGAGGAGGAACTGCTTGTTCCCAAAGATGAGTCTCTAGATGTGGATAAAATACAGGAGGAGGTTCATGGAGTGGAGGAGTCCACTCCTGCAGAGCCAAACATCATAACTGGGATAAGGCGCACAATAGAAGCTGAGAGGTTGAAGCTTGATGCGGCACAGAATGTAGGAGTGCCTACTTCACAACGCAGACAGAGACAGTCTCCTGACCAATTCACTGGATACATGTCTCTCATGAACAAATGTATTGTGATAGAGCCATCTTCCTTTCAGGAAGCAGTTCAGGAGCTCACATGGGTAGGTGCAATGGTGGAGGAGTATGAATCCATTGTCAGAAACAGTGCTTGGGGAATTGTTCCAAGGCCAGTTGATAAATCAGTGGTCGGTTCAAGATGGATCTAGAAGGTAAAGCAAACTGCTAATGGGAGTGTTGAGAAGTATAAGGAAAGATTTGTGGCCTAGGGCTTCTCGCAGATCGAGGGGATTGATTATGAATAAACCTTTGCACCTGTCGCATGTTATTATTCCATAAGGACCATCCTTGCTCTCTCAGCACAGATGGGATGGCACATTCATCAGATGGATGTCAAGATTGCGCTCCTTAATGGGATCATTGAGGAAGAAGAGTACATTGACAAGCCTGAAGGATTTTAGATCTTTAGGAGTGAGTCACATGTGTGCAAACTCAAAAGAGCATTTTCTAGGCTGAAGCAAGCACCCCGTGGTTGGTACACTCGGATCGATGGCTATTACACTGGACTTGGCTTCACGAAGAGTGAGGTATATGAAAACCTATACCAGATTGTGGTGGAGGGTAAGATTTTAGTCATTTTTCTCTATGTTGATAATTTAATACTGACTGGTGATGAGCAGTTGATACACTCATGTAAGGAGGATCTTGCAAAGGAGTTCGAGATGAAGGATGTGGGCCTCCTTCACTATTTCCTTGGATTGGAAATATGGTAGCGAGAAGGTGAACTATTTGTTTCTCAAGGCAAGTATACAAGGGAGATGCTCAGTAAGTTTCACATGGAGGGTTGCAAACCCATGGATACTCCTCTTCCAGGAAATTGGAGGTAAGACGACGCTACATCTTGATAGGTAGTGAATGCTACTGTCTATCGACAGTTGATGGATTCGCTCATATATTTAGTTAATACAAGACCGAACATATGCTATGTGGTTAATCGGCTTAGTCAAGTGATGGTTAAGCCTACCAAGCTCTTTCAGATGGTGGGCAAGAATGTCCTGCGATATCTCAGGGGCACATCTAAGTATGGCTTATGGTATAGACAGACAGATGAAGTGAAGTTGCATGGCTTCAAAGATGTAGATTGGACGGGCAGCCCAATAGACAGAAAGAGATCATTAGGAGGGGTTTTTAGTATTGGATCTACAGTTTTTTCTTGGTACAATAGGAAACAAATATCATGGCACTCAGTTCAGCACAACCATAATACATGGCAGCAAGTCAAGCTGCATGTGAGGCTATCTGGATGAGGGAGATCCTGGTCAGTTTGTTCGGTTCTCAATTAGATCCTACAGTGATTCATTGTGATAATCAGAGTTGCATTAAACTCTCAATTAATCATGTGTTTCATGATATATCTAAGTATATATATGTCCGGTATCATCATATCAGAGATTTTGTGTAGCAGAAGATCATGTTGCTTTAGTTCATTACTATGAAAGATCAAGATGCAGATATTATGACGAAGGGGCTCACCAGGAGAAAATTCAAATACCATAGCGACATTATCGGGGTGAAGGATAATCCCTTTCTTGTTGAGAGGGAGTGTTGAGATTCAACAAGATGATGATCCTAGTGAAAATTAAGCACCTACACTAGGTGGGGCTCGTAGGCTATTTTTAGGTGTATGTATATTTTTATAATGGTGAGCATATTCTATTTATAGCGAGAGTATATTTATATATGGTTTAGAAAATTCTATTTATAGATGAAATTTCGCTTTTAGATGCATGGGCGAAGTCTATTTATAGACCACATGTCTAAAAACAGATCGAATGTTCATTATTATTAGCCCTTAATAATAATTAGATAATAAATAATAATCTATTCTCTTGAAGCACTTGATTTCAGTTAACTAATGTGGAAAACCAGTTTACTGAAGGAATTACGAGTTCTAAGGTTGGTTGGTGGGACATGCAGAGTGGACTTTGTTGTAACTGAGTGATACAAAGTTGTAACAGAGTTGGATGTGTAGTTATGTGAGTTGTTATTTAGTTTAACTCAGTTAATTGAGTTAAACTCAGTTGTGCTAGTTGTAACTAGTTTTAACTAAAGATACACTAGTGAGAGATCAATGAATTAATTATTTAATTAATTCAAAAGAAGTGGTCTCACATGCAACTGAATAAATACTATTGTTAAATACATGCATGTCAGATCTAGTGGAGACCACATTGAGAGATAGGTGAAAGGGCTATTTGACTATCAGTTGTGACTATAGTGGGTGCACAAGTGCAACCAAACACACATTGGAGATGCCAATGAGGATTTCACATTTAAGGCAAGGCAAGAGCAAATTCATTGAGTCATCTTCATCAGCAGGGATTGTGTAGTGGAGGTAGGCTGTCAAGAGGCAGTAAATTGGTGCATGTGTGAGCCAATTTTTGTATGACAGTGTGAGACAATTATATATTGTACTGAGAGCTCTTGGAGTAGAGTTTTGTTTGAGATTGTTTCATGATCCATGATATACATAATATATGATAGTTGGGTTTTTTAGCTTTATGCTTTCTTGGTAAAAACATATGTGTTATGTGTGATAAATTTATCTTCATGTGTTTGCAATTGGCGATTAAATTTCCGCAAATATTTAAGTAGAAGGATTATGTATTTAACAGTGGCATATAATTATTAGATTAGGATAATCCGACAACACATCACAGTATTATAAATTTCTACAGTAGCCCTTGTTCACGAGATGTCCAATGCTTAGAAGGTTACATTTCAAGTCAGGTACATAATATACATCTGGCACAAACTTATTTTCTCCCTTATGTGTCAATATGTTGACTCTTCCTTTTCCCTTGACAGAGACTCTACTATCAGTCCCCGTTATCACTTCATATTTCACATTCTCATCCAGATTGGAAAACATTGCTATGTTTTCAGTCATGTGGTTACTACAACCTGGGTCCAAGAACCATACATCTTCTTTTTTTTCTTGTGCTACATTACATGTTAAAAGCACATTACTCTAGTTCTTATCTCGTTTTGAAAAGTTAACATTTTGCCTATTATTCATGTCATTTTGTTTCTTTCTACATTCATTGGCATAATACCCATACATTTTACAATAATGACATTTGACTTGGGACTTGTCATACTTTTTTGCATGAGCTTGACTTTGGCTTCAACCTTCACTTTGATTTTGGTTGATGCCCCTTCCACTTGTGCTTGCAAGGCTATTTCTTCCACCTCTCTATGGGCTTCTTCCTCTTCCTCAATATTTTGATCTTCCTTGACCTGGACCTCGATCAAAAGACATTTTCATGTTGAAAGCATGCTCTAATGAGGAGTTCACTATTCTGTTCAGTCTATGTTCATGAGACATCAGGGATGCACAAAGTTCATCCACTGAAAATTGTGAGAGATACTTTGTCTCTTTTATTGCCACTACTATGGCATCAAATGTTGAAGGTATAATTCTCAATATTTTCTCCACTATTTTTCTTTCCTCAAGTGTCTCTCCATGATACCTTATCTGGGTAACCAACCCAATCACATGTGTGAATAATGAGTCTACGTTATCAGACTCTTTCATACAGAGAGTTTCAAAATCTCTCCTCAGCATTTGTAGCGTTATTGTCCTCACCTTCTCCATGCCTTGATAGGCTGCCTTGAGAATATCACACACTTCCTTAGACTTTGTTGCTACTACAATCCTTGGGAAAATACTCTCGCGTACTACTTGAAAGAGATAGAAGAGGGCTTTGGAGTCATTCTTCCTATTATCTCTTAAAAATTCTCTTTGTGTTGCTGTCAAAGTAGCCAACACTGCTGCGTCTGTTGGTTCTTGGAAACCTTGTTCCACCAACTCCCATATATCTTGTGAAGAAAATAGGGCTCTCATTCTAATGGCCCAATAATCATAATTTTCACCATTGACCTATGGTAATTGTGGATTTGTTAGGCTTGTTCCTGCTGCTACCATTCTGACTGTGTTAAACAAAAAATCCTCTTGACTGAGTAAAACATAAGCTTTCTCACTGCCGAAGAAATCTACTTCCTCAAACCAATCTTACAATGTCTATAGTGAAGAGCAAGCTCGTGTGTATTTCCCTGAGAGCCTAGACCTGCTCTGATACCATTTTGGACTTTTTGAATACAAAAAATAGAGGAAATGTGTTTCTCCTCAACACAAAGACTACAAAAAATTGTGGAAAATTAAATAGTCATACACATAGGCAACGTAATACACATGAGAGGAACAAACTGTTGTTTTCTATTCCTTCACTCTCTCTCTCAAGATAATGGAATTACATTGCTTATATCAAAATAGACGAAGCCTGTAAAAACCTATTCCTATTCAATGTTGTTCAATGCTGAATGAACGTTCAACAAAAATTTGTCCTTGGGCTGTCAAAAGACCCATTATTTCATTAAAAACTGTACGCAGACCATATTCTGAACTACACAGTAAAACACATAAAAACGCGTTCAAAACATAAACTGGTGGACTTCAAATTTTGTCGATTCCATCTCTGAAACCATATCACATCCGACGCTCTATCGCAAATCGCATACCAGAGGTTATAACGTTTAAAATTTGCGCTATCCATTAAATATTACAGGTTGCGATGTGCGATAGTGACGTTGCACTTATTCGTATCGCACCGAAAATAACATAACCTACGGGCGGTTTAGCGGAAAACTTAAAATACTGTGATTGCGATATGCGATAGTGATATCGTGTCGCAAAACAAATGAAATAACTTGCAGAACTTTATGGGTAAACACAAAACCTTGTGATGTGTGAAATGCGCTTGTCACATCACATCGCAAATAACTTATCTTGCAGACGGCGGAAGGTAAACCTAAAATTTTGTGAAGTGCACACTGCGGGTGGGTTTAAAAGTTAAGTGGAAAATCTTGGGAAGTGCGATGAGGTTGTGGGTCCTGCCGATATCTCATCGGCGAAAACTTAACATAACATGCGGTGAGGCTTATCGGTAAGAATTAAGATTTGCAACGTGCGGGTGGTGACATGATAAGTTGTGGTAAGTGTGAAATGCACGAATCAAAGTTTTTTGCGGAATAAAAAAGAGTTATGATGGTTTGCAATGTGGTTGGTTTTACGGTAGGTCCTGCCAATATTGCATCGGTGGGGAAATAAGTTATATGGTGAAGGTCTTAAGTTAAAGCGTAAAAGTTGTGAAATTCGAAATTTCTTTCAACTCAAGAAACTAGACTCCATCCGAGATTCCACAAAAATAGTAAATAATTATAAATTTGATGGAAAGGTCAAATAAATTAATCATGTTGAACCTAAAATATATTTGATAGCATGTGGACATAGAGTATACACAATGAACGCAAGAATACTTGACTATGTAAATCTCTTTGACTGTAGGAAAATTAAGTGTTCCCTCCATTGACGACATATCATAGGTCACTTAAAATGTTAAATATGAGAGGCAAAATTTGATTTTTTGGTCATCTTCATCATCTTCCACCCAATAAGTTTCAAGAATATTTAGTGCCTCCTCATAAATTTCATTATTGTCATGAATTTGAAAGTTCTCAATTTTCTCAAGTCCTTCAGCATCATCAATATAATGTGCATAGATATTTACACCTCTAGTGTTGCCCAAATCCTTCTCTGCTTCCCCAAGTTTCAAAATATTCTCTAGCCCTTCAAGACTGACAGTTACAATTCTTGGGTATGGACAGACTATAAGATCACATAGAGGCTTAATGCATCCTTGATTCGCAAGATAACTGCAACCAAAAGCAGGAATCAATAGTCTATCTCATTGTATCAGCTGACACAAATTCTTGAACATCTATACATCACATTGACTATTATCGGCAAACACATCTCATAAAATTACATCTTTTAAGTTGACCCCTTTATTCATTACTATACAACCCATTTTAGCAATATGCTTGTGTTAACCATATATATTCATTAAATACATACTTGATTTTATCATGTGTACTAGTAGAAGTAGCATTAGATATACCCATGCTGCTTCTTTCTTGATATCAAACTCAGCAGTTTGTAGCAATTGTACAAGAGGAGGAATAATTCTTGTGTCAATCAGAACCTGTAAACAAATCGAAACTCAGGATATATGAACTTAAACAACATTTTACAAAGAATAAGACATTCAATGAAGTGTCATTCTTAATCTATAAAGCAGTATAGCTAAGGAAACTATATTTGATATTTGCTTCCTGCAGTTATGTTTGAGATGGTCCAGCATGCTTCCTTATTGATACTTTTCTTATGATTATGGGTCAACAGTGCTAAGAGGCAGGGAAGTGCCTGATTGTTGATAATGTACTGAGGCAACACACATCCCCACAAAACTACTTGAGAACATAATCTAGCAAATAAAACACAAGTATTCACTTTATCGCAAAGAACTCACTGAAGCATTTAATTTATGTGTGATTGTATAAATTCTATAAGAATAATTAAATATCCACTTGGATGTGTAGACAATAGATTGACTTGCAATATTTCAAGTTTCAAACCATATGTCAATAGAGACTAGATATACCTAAGTTTGTATGTCGTCTCCAGTTACAATATTTCCCACAGTCTGGAGATCAGGGATAAGAGCAGATGGAGATGGATGACTGTAGAGACAAAAAATGTAGAATTGAAATTTTCAAATGCATTTAGAAAAAGAATAACTCTGATCAATCTCTAACCTTTATCTAAAAACATTAATATGGAACTAATAGAACACATTCTTAACCATAACATTAATATCCTTGCATGAAATACAACTATCTAAAACATTAATAATAGGTAGAAGCTCAAAAATGGTCATTAAATTTTCAGTATTTATTCTTACAATAGAAGCTCAACCAATCTTCGACAAATACCAGCCTTAATCATAGCTTGAATTTTATCATTTGTTCCATAAAAAATATAAGATAGAGGCCAGCAGAAATCTGTTAATACTTCTTCATCATTTGAATGAATCAGATGCTTGAGTGCTGGTAGAGCTGGCTTTGTCTGCAAGAAAACAATTCATGAAAATTCCAGCCCTGCAAAATGTATTTCTATGGCTAAGGATGACAAATTGATAGAACTAACTAGGAAAAGTTATTTAAAAAATCAACACCATAAATTCCCTACCTGGTGAAATGCAGGTTGTGGCTTGCCTCGACAAAAATTAGAGAAGGCCCAATTGGAATTTCTCAACATAGAAATCTTAGTGTGCTCCTTCAATTGAGAAAGGATTGGCATCAGGGCACCATGGCTGTGAACTAGATCTCTGCATTTGGGCAAGTCACCCGCCATAACTGCTATGTGAGGGAGGAATTATTTCGCAGGGAAGAGAGGCACAACATGGGTTTGTTATCTAGTGCCAAACAAAATGGGGTTGTTGAGGCTAGAGGTGTTACGGAGGTCAAGGAAGAGAAGAAGGGTTGGTTCAGTTGGGGTAAGAATAATGTGAAGTAAGAAAATGGAAAGATAGTGCCACCTAGGAGCTCTTTGAGCGTAGATGGAAAGGATAGTGATCTTCTTGGTGAACCGGAAACAAGGGCTCCAAGGAAGGCTGGAATATACTAACCTGAGATTGGCAGAAGATATTTTGATTTAAGGCCTATTAATTACACAGTAGATGATTTTAGGAAGGTAAAAGAGACAAATGGTAGGAAGTCAATAAGTATAGAAACCACTCGCAAGCATAAGCTCGTAGGAAATTATGGTAGACATGAAAGTGAGTGTAAGAAATTATTAAGGCCAGTCCTATGGCTCACATTCCGGTTCATCTCCAGACTGATGAGTTATTTCCACTGCTAGACATTTTGTCAAACAAGCTTAAGGCCATTCACCGCTTAAGGGAATTTCTTACTACGAAGCCTCCACCTGGTACATTTCCTGTCAAGGTTGTTATTCTTGTTGTTCCTAATGTTAGAGGGATTGTTAATTTTACTAGATTTGAAGAACTGCAGCCATCTATAGTGTTTTCTACCCCACCTTCGAGTCCTGGGAATTTGCAATATATGAAGGTAAAAGAATATGATGCTGCACGAAAATATTCAAACTCATGGTTTCAATGGATCATAGGTCCATATAGTCATGGTTCTGTGGTGCCTCTGAGCTAATAAGGTTACCCAGAAGAAGTTCAGGACCCATTTTTTATTCCGAGTGATTATACATGGACATCTACGGATGCTAAAAAACAAAGGACAAAAGAAAATAAACCCAAGACCAAAAAGGGAAAATGATCAAATTTAATAAATGGGATGGAGAAAAAATCCAAGAACTAATTATCAATCTTCCAGGGGGTTTCATGGTAATAGAATTGGCTACCACTATTCATGTCATGGACAATGAAACTAAGAGCTTGTTCTGAAAACTTATGCCTAGATTGAGCATATAGTGCTTAAGTATTGGCATGAAGGATTAAGTCCTTAATGAGATCACAAATTTGTCATTATGAATAAACCTTAAAGCCAGTTTCTTCACTGAAATATCCTCATTTTGATTCATTATGCAAGTGTACCTAACACTACACTGGGAAATTGTGATCATACCTCTTGGAGGATAGTTAGTATGTCCACAAAATTGATCTTACTTTGATTTTTGCTAAATTAGTAATTTTGTATTTGGGCTGACAAGTATAGGATTCTGGTTGATTCTGACATATGAAGGAGGCGTGCAATATCATATTGGTTTGTTGTTCTGATAAATATTTCTAATGAATGATTTGTTGGCTAAGTTCTTTCCTTCCAATCCAATTTGACTAGGTCCAAGTGGATAGATTGGAATCTCCACTCATGCCCATAATGGGTTTAATAACATAAATTCTAACTCCATTTACGAGTTTAGATTCCTCATCCACCAGTCCAGTTTTTCAAATACCTTAACTACAACAAAATGGAATGCCATTACCTAGACGATGAATATAAAATAGGGGAGTTAGGATTCCAACATTGGCACAATAGAATATATGGTAGGAACTCCAATCTAGGATTAAGGATAATGTCGCTAAGGCCACTTAGATATAAGCTTTCACTGAGGGTTGAAGAGGATATTATGCTTTAAGTGATGAGAACTAAGCCACAAACCTTAGATCATGCCATGTTCTTGCCTATCCAATAGCAAAAATCCATGTCTTGGCTTTGCATTTTTACATTGTCATACTACATCTAGCTAGATAGAACCATAGTCCTAATAATTAGAAAACTGTAAACCCATCGCGAACACCCAAAGATAACCTCAAAAACGAAATGCCGAAAGCTCCTCGACCTAATCATCCAAATGTGCAGAATCCTCCAAAGAATTACTAGGATAGCAAAGGGGTACAAAAAAATGTGAATGTGAATTGAATTGAAGCCTTTTATGAATGTTGACTGTATTTTGTTCTTCATCTGGCAAAATTTATAACTGTCACAAAGTTTGGATAGGAAAATTTTCCACTATTCCCATTGCTTTCCATCCTCCCTCCTTTTAAATCCCTCTCTAGTCATTTTTATAGATACTTCATGACCACACTTACTATAATAATGATATAATAAAATAAACTTTCTCCTTTCCCAATCAAATAGAACTACTATTTTTTTTTCCGAGCAAAACCTCATGGGGAAACCCAAGAAATGATTCCCTACGTTCCTGTACAATAGCAACAGTAAAAAAACTTATTTGCATTTGGTTTCTAAAACAATGTTACTCACACAACTCAATGGGCTAGATAAGAATATGAACAAGTGACCTTCGCTTGTAGCAGCGTGGCTGGATGTATGCCAGAGAACAACAATGGATGTGCCAACCACACCATGGATGGCAGATGAGGATCCCGTAAAATAAATACTATGGAAAGCATTTCAGGTCCATATTTAGATGTCCTCTCATGTTATTCATAGTAGTAGGATGTCCACCTTTTCCTTACAGCTCCTGGATAGCACACCATTGGTACCAACCTTAATATTCCTGATACCAGTGCAATAATTATTATTGTTAGACATGTATAATAACCAGTCATACGCAGGGCTAGTGTAGGTGTTGTGGGTCCATATTTCAGAGGTTTATCTATGGTTGGGCAATCAAAAGCTCCCTAGAGAGATATTTGAGACAGACACGACCCTCCACATCAATGGGAATAAATTTTACATCAAATATGGGCATCTGGAAATCCTGGAAAGATATACCTGACTTATAGGAAAATTCTTCACATTCTAGGAGACTAATTTATGTGAACTTTTCAATGTTAAAAATAGCCTTGGCCTAATTTAGAAATACAAAGAACCACAAAATCCAGAGAATTTTCAATGTATAAGGTCATATAATTGCAATATTTACATCATAGTACACCTACAATGGTACCTATCCTACTTGTCTGCTAGAAAAGGACTTAATGGTACCTATCCCACTTGATTAATATATTAATTTCATTCTCTTGATAGCAGACATATTTTCATCTTTTATATTGCCATAGGTTTCATACTACCTATATTTCATTTGATTCTATTCATATATTAAGCGTAAGTATCGCTTATTCACCATGCCTATATTTGTTATTTTTTCCCAATGAAAACTTCACAGTGAAATTAAAGGGATTATTCCCCACATTTGACGATGACACCCCTAGTAAACTGATTGGTATACAAACTAACCAAGTTCCTAGCAACCTTGGTGATAGGTGGTTGAGAGAATCCCTTGGGCTAGTAGCTGCATCAATAACTTCCTCTATAGGAGGACTACAGTCTGTCAAGAAAACGAAACCAATGGTCAGCTGCCTGATGGAAAAAACAAACACAAATAAAATGGAAATTCATTGACAATTAATACATCAGATTTGATCTAAATGCCAATTAAAATAAACTTTTAGAATTGGGTAGTTGCTTCAAATTGGAGGTTAGGTTCATCAGACCATACTCCTGCAACCATAGCAGGAAGACTCTCCAACTACAAAAGAAAAAAACAAAAAACAAAACAAAATAAAATAAAAGTAATTAGAAAAGGAAACAAAATGTCAAATAATGTCATCATAGATGCCATGACATAATTTTACATATTCCTCTAAGCCAAATGAAGCACCTATACTGCCAGTAACCTAGTGAATTGAAAATGGCTCGAAGCTTTTACTGAAAATTAAATATTACTTTTAGCATTCTCTAGATACATAAAGGAACCTCTCAACTGTCTATAAATTGGTTGATCTACCAAATTTAAAATTTAATCTACTGTTAGGTTCGAATTTGATATCATAGGAGTAACCATGGGCTTACAATCCATCCTCTAAAATCTCATATGAATCTTGATTGCATACTTACACTGTCTAAGGAAGGCCTTCTCTAGAGCCTAGGCTCAATAAATAATGCATAAATATGATGTCCTTCATATTGAATTGAGGTGCTAGCTTTGTCTGGCACAATGCATGTTTCATGTCTGAAAAAGCCCCGGGAGACAGCCAGACATCGTACTAGAGATTTACAATCGCAGATGGTGCCAAATATCATCTGAATAACATCTTCAGGAAGGTGATCAAAAAAATATGGTTTTGTATCTTCCATATTCATTGTGCTTCTACAAGACATTCAATAAAATGTAAGTGAGATCATCAATCAACTCTTGCAAAAAAACCTTTAAAATATCCATTATGAATTGTTTAAGTTGAATGTCAAACTACCACTTTAAAGTCTCAGGAAAAGATACACACATACCCGATGCTATACAATATAAATAGCGAAAAAACACGCAAAATTTGAAAGCCTTTAAAAGTAAATCAACAAATTTCCAGCTTGCAAGACCATATTAATCATATTCTTCAGCATTATTGCAAACCGATGAATCGTCTTCATCTCTACGAACCACAAATATTTTTTTATGTCCAACCTACATAACAAACACAAAAAATTAACCTTTGGAAACAAAAGTAAATTCATACTGTGTATTCTGTGATAGCATGTTTATTATGTTGCAATCATACCAACGAAGAAATGGTAATAGGTGACCATGGTTTAATGTAGACTCTCTGACCTAAAGCCTACACGATCTCCTTGGGGCTTAGTTTGCATCATCTCAATATTATATGTAGCCTAAAAACTAGAAACCAAAGTTAATAGAAAAGTTTATGAAAATAAATAAATAAACATAATAATTATGCTTAATGAAAATTATCGATACCTGTGTCACGACTGGAACCTGCGAAGGAATAATCTCTTTAGGCAGCCCTTGATGTGTAGCACATACCTGAAAATTCAATAATGTTAAGAGCCACAACATATAAAATTATGTTCGTCTTAAAGTCACTTTAAATTTAACGTAAAAATCCAAATAGATAATACTTGTGAGACCACCGGAACATATGAAGGCATCATGTCTTCAGGAAGCCCTTCATGTGTAGTGCTTACCTGAAAATTCCATAATGTTAAAACTCATACAATATAAAACTATGTGACATAAATTAATTTTAAATTTGACATACAAAAATATAGATAGATAGTAATGAATGTGGCACCTGTACATGATCATGTCCATGACTTACAAAATGAGGATCAGGGGCAAAGCAATGTTGTTCTAAGAATGTTGTAAACTGCATAAGTTAAATAAATATAATGGCGTAAGTTTTTGGAGACTAAATGTATATACACCAAAAAAACATGTTACATGCACTCTAACTCATCTTATAAATGTGTATTTTAAAATAGATCAAAACATGCTTGTACATACCTCGCCAATGGTGTGCATTTTTTGTCTAATGGCTATCTCATAGTGGTCTCTACAGGAGGATGCATACTCCAGAAGCTCATCTCGTTCCATATCCCTCAACACGTCATCTAGAATATTCACAAATCAACAAACTCCTGCACTAGATGAAGGTTGGCTTGTCCCTAAGCCGACTTCCACCCCTCCTAAAGTAGCAGCAATATGTTCTTGTATCTTCTCCCTCATCTGTGATGCATCACTGGAGATAAGGGCTAACTCCTCAAAAATTATAACTACCTTAGGTGGTCGAGGTGCTAAACGAGGTGCTGGAGGCCTAAACCCAACATCTTGCATAGCATCAGGTCGTTCATATGTACGACCTTTTCCATTGGCATAGAATTTGGACCTCGTATATGTATAGTTAAGGTCCATGTGCTCTTGGAATTGAGCATACAACATCCTAAAAAAATATTGCGGCACCTCATCATTATTTGGGAACTTCTCGTATGCATATAGGAACTTCTCATAAATACAATGTGCAAAATTGGGATCATTGAATCTTGCAATCTTCAAACATTTTTTGTCTTCAGGCTGCAAGTCAAATAGTGACAAGGCCATTTCTTTAGTGACCCTACTTTTAACTTCATTGTAGGAGTGGATACCAATCACTGATGCTCTCCTCCTATGCATCATGTCAAAAAAAACTTGGGTTGATGGTCCAACCCCAAGATAAGTCTCTATCAAACTCTCCAAATTATGAAAAACAATTTGGGGACAATCTCGACTAGGGGCAGAGAGATTGCAACTTTGCAATTCATTGCACAATCTCATGGAATTCTCCCATATCCAATCAAAAATAAGTAAGGAGATGGTATCTTCCCAAGGCATCTCCTCAGTAATATCACCAGGATGGGTGTAAAGGGGATCATAGCTCGGATTTCGAGAAAACTCATGAACCCTACAACCTCTCCCCCTAGTAGGGCGATGACCACCACTTGTAACATGTTAAATTATTGCACATATTAAAAATTAAATAATTTATAAGGAAACTTTGTATTTAAAAAACTTTTATGGTCATTTGAAATATCTCGTGGAAAAACTATCTCATCCTCTTCGCTCATACTAGGATTGTTCCCTTCCAAGTAATGAAGGGCTCTAATAGCTGTTGTACAAAACATTAAATTTTTTTATAACAAAAGTACATGAGACACACAATAAGTTTCACATTAAACATACATCAAACAATATATTTTCCTTTATATTTTACCTGAACGAGAACTATCCAAGTGTGGGATGCATACCACAGGCTGAGACATTGTTTTCCTTTGTCCCTCACCAGTAACAGGGCCAACCCCAAATCCTACATTTGCACCTATGGAACATTATTTTTTCACATTAAACAAATGTCATTTGAAAAAAAAAATTAACCTGTTCAACATTGAATATAACGTAAACTTGAACATTTTAACTATAAATTTATCTAATGTGTACCTATACTGTGTATAATACACCCCTCAGAATGGGCTCTATGCAATTGTGGATGAACGGGAACAGGGCTACGGGGTTCCTTTTGTTCGATTTGGTGTCTAGGCACATAAGTCATATGAGTGCGTCCACCTGTGCAAGAAAAAAAAAAATTCACATTAATCAATTTTTCACAACAAATAATAAATATAACCTACTTGAAAACATGACATAACTAAACAACCAATTCACTTGATAATCCTCCTCTCATGGAGGGGTTTCTGGAGGGCTCCACTAATGCCATTTTTGCTATAGTATCAAATAAAATTTGTGCCCCTCATAAAAAAATTATCAATTGAAAGTCATGTCATCAACCAATGGATAACAGGTACTATAGCTCCTTGACATACAAGGGCTCAACAATAGTACATGGCATGATATCTCATGGCACTAAATAAGGTGGTTCAATCTTTCCTCTAGTTGTACAACTTGACTCTGATTTCTAATTACTCTCACATGTGAAATCAATCTTAACATTTCTATTGAGATTATTATAAAAAGTTTTTACACTATGAGAGAAGAGAATTTATGAGGAAAGTAGAGATGATTATTTTGAATCCTAAATGATTTTTTTCCACTGTTGTTGTAAAATTATGGAGGATTTCATGAGATGATGAATAGATTTTTGATGTTCATTTGTTGTATTGAATGTACATTTTCCTTCTACTACATTTTTCATCAAGTATATGAGTTTTAGGACCAATATAGACATTCCCCAACTTGGTAGAAATAATTCCTTGGGAATCTATATGGAGTCGTTATATGAAAATTTATCTCAACCCTTGCAGAATGTGTGGAAATTGTCTTTGTGCCTTATTTTCATCAAAGTGATCATACAACCAAACTGTGAGGTTGTGGCTTTGGTATTGCTAAATTGTCCTAGAAGCATGTATGAATATAATGTCCTAGCTTGTGAAAACCCTAGTTTCAAAACCTTCATGATAAACCCTTAGCTAACATTGATGCCCCACAAGATTATTATCTTGAAGGAGATGTGTTTCAAGGAATTTTTTTTTCAGTTGCAAATCAAAGCTTGATGATTTCAACTTGATCCCATTCTCCTCCACATAGGCTAATATTCTCTCTCCCTCTCTTGTTCTTGCAAAAAAATTACATTGATCATACATATTTGTAGCCAAAGGATAATATTAGAAACAAAAAAAATAGACTGCAAGAGAGATAGTACTATGGACCCCTATATAATCCCTTTATGCACCATAATATTTTTATTTTATGTTGTCTGTGTAGGATCATTATGAGTAGAAATGGATATATTTATATTCCACGATGAAGCACTGAAGGCTACATTTCTTGAATACGACTAATGGTTTAGGCATTAATTTGAGGCCAAATTGATGAATACACTTGAACACATTTTACATGCATGCCATAAAATAAGGTTTTCAATCTACCAATGGACATGATACAAATAAACTATGTGCATTTTTCTATGCTAGTATGTTGAGCCACTATTAGTTCTTGAACTTCTATTTCAAACATGTGATTTCCCATATACATGCATATCAGTCCTATATTTATTTTGATGTTCACCTTCTTATGACATTTTTTTTCTCTAAGAAAATGTTGGTACAGGTTATGTCATATCCTTTGTGACCCATACCAACATATGTCATGAAATTTTGGGTTTATTTTTTCCCTAAACGTTTTCCTTTAGGTAGTAAGAGGTGCAGTGTATAGCTTTTCTCTTGAGTATGAGTACCAGACTCTACCATAGCACCTTTTCTAGGGTTAATTACAACCTAATTAACCTTTATTCCCCTTGGATTTCCTCTAAGACATTTCCATGATGAATTCAAAATCTTCACTCTGATCACACAAGCCTTGTTTGATATTTCAGTAAAGATAATTCCTCCTTGAGGGAATGAATTTTAATGGGCTCATGGTCCTTGACAGATCCAATTTCATATTGTTCCATTTTTCAATTGAGAAGGAAATAATTTCAAACTTTAACTTTACATGCATCATCTTTCATAGAAATGGTTTCTGGTTCTTAGACCACTTTCAACTATAAACACTCAATAACAACATCCTCCATTTCTGATCATAGAGGCTTATCCTTTAGTTATTTAAACCCTGGAAATAAGAATTTGAATTATACTATTATTTTTTCGTCATCTTTTCCAAATGAATCCAAAATTGGTTATTTTGTGTTGTACTTATGAGCCCCACTATATTCAACTGAGTCAAAGAGAAACTCTTTGACTTACCAATTATTGACCTTTGTAGTTTTCAAAATGGCTTCTTGACATGAGTGTGGAGAGGACAAACATTTCAACTCAATGAAGTAATTATTGTCCTATTTATTTCTCACCATGTACTTAAGTGTTTGTCGTGATATTAAATATTATACCATGTTAATATATGCTACACAATTCAATAGAATAGTTCAAGGCATTATAAAAGAGAATGAAGATGAGGGGGGCATATATTCAACACATGGAAAACAACAAGTACTAATGGTTGTTACAAAAGGAAGCAAGAATAAATGAAATCCAACAATAAAGGAAAAATAG
Organism: Pinus albicaulis; assembly: GCA_034641835.2. NCBI lineage: Eukaryota > Viridiplantae > Streptophyta > Pinopsida > Pinales > Pinaceae > Pinus > Pinus albicaulis. The sequence goes on along the minus strand of CM076570.1, from coordinate 1,106,646,851 downwards.
GAGTATTAGATGCTAAAAACATACAATTATCTCATTTATTCATCACATGATATAATGATTGTTGGGATTATGGAAAGGGACAACAAGTGTTATCAGCAAAAGGGGAGAAAAATAAGTATGAAACAAGTATATCTCATGAGAATGAATTTTAACTTCATTTTAAATCAAGAGATATGAAGTGGGTAATTGTGTTGAGAGAGACTACAATGGAAAAAAATGGGGATAAGCATACAAGTAATCTCCTAACCAACTATAAGGAACTCAATACTAAAATGAATGGGAAAGAGTTGGTTTGGGAAGATGGTCATGAGGAGGATGGAGAACATGAAGAGAAACACTTAGATGAATTCCTCTTAATTGTGATGAAAACATAAAGTTGTTGATGGAATTGAAGTCCTTGTAGGAGAGGTCAGTAACCAAATGGTGCATATTTAACATGCCAAATGGTAATTGGAAGAAGGTAACACCCACAAGTTTCAGTCAAATAAAATTTTGGATAATGAGATTGATGAGATAGATGTGGATGATAATAGTTCCTAAAAAGAGTCATAGTAAATTGGAGAAGGAAGGAAGTGACAAGATTCAATTGACTACGCAAGTTTATATCATCAATGCTAGTGGGGCACTATAGCATAAAGTCTGGGAGCCTACAAGACTATTGAGATCAATGGAACAATGACATAGAATGAATAATGGACAACAATAGAACCAATTATGGGATCAAGGTGGAAGAAAATAATTAAAGGTTCATGGCCACAAGATGATGCAAAATTCCAACTTGGGGAGTCTCATTTAGGAGAATCAATCCCTAGATAGTCCATTTTCTTAAAAAGGTCAAAAGATTTTCCAAAAGGAGAGGTGCTTTCCAATAATAAATGATACAAAATTAGAAATAGAGGAATTTTAATTTCAATAAAAATGTCCCCATTCTAGAAAGAACCTACACTATTAGGCTCTTTCTATATTTTGGACAAGTTGGTAATTTTCTCAAATGGGCTTGTGTAACACCCACAAGTGTCTAACTAATGTGTTGCGAAGTTTTTCAAGTGTTGGGATAGATGTACCAATTGATTAGTTTTATTTTAGGATTATTACCCTTGCTAATAGAAGGATATGTAAGTGTTTACAGTCAAATTTTAGAGATAGAGCACTGGTAGTAGAGAAGAGGCTTAATATTAGAGAAAATAGAGCTCAAGAGGAGCATGCGAGGTCAACAATGGAATCATGTAAAATTTTATGTAAATACTTCATGAGGAGAAATTAATTGAATTGTGCCTTCATGGAGCACGTATGTTAAATGCGAATTACAATTTGTTGAATCACCTCTATTTATGTTTATGAATTAATAATGTGCCGAGTGTAACCAGAGGACCTTCCCTTAGATAAATTGTGTATTTAGAAACATAGGTGTTATATGGGGTGTACAGACTTCTTATAAATTTGTAAGAGTATGAGGCTTCCCACTATTCATTGAAGGTTGGCAAGGATAAATTTTGTTCTAGTACAGATGGTTTCAATTAGGGCGAGGTTGAACAAGGATAGCGTCGTAGGAACACTGTGGACAAGACCCATTTTCCTGAGTGAAATATTGTCAATCTGTCATCATATTATAATTCCATATGATAAAGAATTATGTTGTTTAGCCAGATGATCACAGTCGTCCATATGCATAGGACCCCATGCTAATAACTAGTGCCAATCACAAAATATGAGAAAAATTATGGTCTGCTATAATGAGCCATTTTTTATTTGGGGACCAACATGCAAGTTTGAGCGTCAATACCTGAGCCTTGTGAAGCCCTGAACCCATTAAAGGAACGAGGCATGATATATGAAAATTAAAAGATTGGCCATTAAACATTTTCTATGTGTATTTTGTTTGAGCACTCGATAATTTCGTTGTGAGGGTTTTGAATGAAACCACGATTAAATCTAGGATACAAGAATACTTACTAGCCTAAAATTGCTTTAAAGTGTTCTAGAAACCTCCCCTCAACTAAAAATGCCAACGAGAAATTCATTTTTTGTATTCCAATTTGTCGCTAGTGCTCACGGTGGCTCGAAAATGATAGTGCTCTAGAGGTTTGCAGAATGTCGGGATGGTGGCTCGAAAACGACAGTGAGGTTTGCAGAATGATGGGGGAGAAAGGATTTTGGGGTTTTTAATAAGAATAAAAGTCTCGGATGAGATTTAAAACAACTCTAGGCCAAGAGATTTACAAATATCGTCTGAGAGCTTTTCAACTCTCATCTGAGAGTTTTACAACTCTTGTTAGAGAGTTTACCTCAGAGTTTATGTCAATAAAGCTCTCCGATGAGAAGATACTTAACTCTTGCTCGAGAGTATTTAACTCCAGTTAAGCCCAATCTAACTCTCAGGAAAAATATTAAAAATCTCTCGGATGAGAGTTCTAAAAACTCTCGGTCGAGAAATTGAGTTGACTATTTTGTTGAATGAGAAATTAAAAATTTCACCCAAATTTTGGCCATCCGGCAAAAATTGTTTCCCAAATTCGGGATTTCACCCTATCTAAGACTCCTCTACTACTCCTGGACTCAAAATATCCAATTTGACTATAGAAATTAGGCTCAGAATTGAGTAACACAACCCCCATAATGCTGCAAGATTAACATAGACCGTAGGCTTATAAAAACATGAACCATATTCTAAAAGAGACCCAATGCCCATATTATTAAGCCCACATATGACTCAAACATAATTGACTACTTATAAGGAAACAAAACCAAAAGAAAGACCGAAAGCTTACCAATTTGAGACGCACACAAAAACAAATTAGAGGAAATTGCGAGCTCCCCACTTGAATGAAATCGAGCTCGCAAAATACTATCCAGTGGTAAGGAATTGAAATTGCGGGACCTTGGGGCTTCGCTCTGTAATGCAAAATTATTCACTACAAGATCAAAGGAATCTGATACTGAAAAGAGACTAGTATTCACCACCCTCGCCAAAGAATTGCTAGCAATGGATACCACTCCATTCCTAAACTATAAGCACAACATAAACCTGGCTTTGCCATCTCTATTTTTGTATATGCCTTCAAGTATTCATCTTCATGACCTCATAAGCACCACGCCAACTATAGGGTTGGATTCTCTGACATGCGAATTTCCAAGTGCATATACCGTATGTAAATTATTCATTAATATATTGAGGGTGGTGAGCATGATGACCCATGTTCCTCACCACCAATAATAACAATCCCATCAAGGAGTATTAATACTAACTATTTAAATTATATACCTACACTAATTTAATTAAAATTTTGTATATTTAAATATAATTAAATTAATTAATTGACATTATTTACATCAATACACATTTTAAAATTAAGATTAATTTAATTAATTTTTAATTTGACTATTTCCTCACACTTGAAATTGAATCCGCCATGTTAAAGGAAAATATCGAATAACCAAAAGGAAAATATTGAATAAAAGGTGATTTTTTTTTTTAATATTTAGAATGGTATAATATCAATTATTAATAACTTCATTTAGTATTTATAAAATATTAATAAAAATATTTTAAATTCTATTTTAGATTAAAAAATATTTTAATATATATTTTAAAAACTTTAGTTTTATTTTATAATTTATATTTTAATTTTTTTTTATTTTATTTCAATTATATATATATATATATATATATATATATATATATATATATATATATAATTGCAAATATACTTTGTAAAATTTAGTGTGAGATAGATATATAGTTTATTTAGCAAGTGGTGTATGTGTATGCGTGCTCACACCCACATATATTTGTAGTTTAAATCTTTTATCATTTATCAAACAAAAACAAACAAAAATGGATCATACTTTTGACTTTACATTTTCAAGCAAAGACGGATCATTCTTTGAAAAGTGATTTTTTTTTTTTTTTGAAGGATAGATCATCTTGCATATTCTTAAAGAACCACGCAATGAATTCAACAATGTTAAGTGTCTTATCAAAATTCGATAATTTTTCATTAGTTGGATGGATGATATGATGCATGAGAATCTTCTCTTAGGTTAACCATGTTGAACAAAACTGAAAAGGGGTCTTCAATATTTTATCAAAAAAGTTCATTATTTTTAGCAATTTATTTAAATTCGAATATTTTAATCTGTCCCGTTAAGAATTTATCCTAAAATATCCTCAGGGACAGATGTACATGATCTTAGATAGAGTGGCATCTAGAAGAGGGAAAGATGTAGCTATTTCTTTGGATTAAATGGCATCTAGATTTTAGGAAGTTAGTTAACGAACTTCATTTTGTGATAGAGGTATTTTAAAAAGGATATTAGTTAACGGAGCAACTTGAGGAAGAGCAAGAGAGACGTATAAAGTGAAGAATTAGGCTGTGGAATTCAATGTAATTATTTTGTTCTAAATAATTGTAATTTCATGGGTTAAGTTTATGACTGTATTCTTTGTGTGTTTTACTTATATACTTTTAAAATTATATTCATTGAATTGTCTCATGTTTTGTGGATTCAATGTAATCAAGCCACAAGAAGGATTGTGTGGTTGAAGGATTCACACAAAGGATTATAAGTACTGAGGGGAGTGAATTCTAAGATTATCAATTGTGGTTTGTGGTTGTCCTCGGGTTGCTGGTTCAATCTCTATTTGGGCCAAGTTGTGGTTCCATTCACGGAAGTTAACGTGACACCCAAAATCTCCGTCACTCTTTGCTGAAATCACCATCTAGAGTTAGGACTCCAACGCATGGCTCCATCCTGAGTCTTGGTTTCGCAAGAAAACATTTTGCGTATGGAAATTTCCCTATCCAGGTCGTGTAACAACAGATCCACAAGGCCCAAGCCAAACTCTTGAATTGGTGAATAGTCGGACCCTCAAACAAACATCTGGATATCTGTGTAGATAGAAGATCATATGTGACGCCAAAGGTTACTCGGATCGCGAAAACTCTAGCTTGTGGAGTATCCAGTAGTGGAAAGAGCGTGACGCAGCATGTAAGCCAGATCCCAGGACCTCCTGATTAAATTTTTATGAGGTAACAATATCCAGAGTAGATCCCAGAAATATAACACTGCAAATGAGAGCGAGACGAGGTTCCGCCCAACAAGTGGTTCTATGAAATCGGAGTGGTTTTCACATGGGGTTTTTAAGGGGATTAAACAAGAAAAAGAGAGGAGGCCCTGCAACAAATTATGGTAATCCATGTACTTAAATTATGTTGTCTATTTACTTTGGTATTTTTAATGGTGGTTTTCTCCATTCTACGAAGGTTAATGGAAAATAATAGAAATTCAGGTCAGATAATGACAAAATCTGGGAGGCATTCCTCGACTGACGAGATTATAGCCGAATAATCAACGCATGGAGATATCCCTGTCCGCATTAGTTGACAAGTGGCTACTATTCTGCTAATATTTCGAAAAATTCCACGCATGCTAAGAAAAAAATTAAGAAAATTGTGAGAGAGAAAAAACGCATAGGATTCACACACAAATAATAATTTCTATATTGCAATAATCAGATACATCAAATATATAGTTGAACCACTTCTAATCTTAGAGAGAGAAGTTGAGAGAATCTCTCAACTTCCTCAACAAACCCAATCCAAGATATAATAAAGTAAGCATAATCCTAACTAATTCTAATACCCTCCCTTAATGCTTACTTTACAAAACATATAATAATTAATCACAATTACAACACTTTGAAATTTCGTCTCTTTGTCTGATCTGGTCTTCATTAACATTTGTACCCACTCTGAGATCTCATAGGAAACACTCTTTTCTCCACCATTTTCGAGCTACCATTCAACCCATTTAAAATACATTTGTTTCTGACCAGCAATAATGAAATTTGCAAGATCAACAGTATTGACAACTCGGCTTGTCGGGGCTTCCGCGATAGAGCTGACAAGTGATGAACCATCCTATGGACCAATCACCATCTGTCGGATATTTCGCTTTCGGCTATCCATCAGTGGCTAGGCAAATGGTCTGAATACTGAATGTGTTCAAGAGCTAATCTAACAAGTTGACCTGCTTGTAACCTGTAACTAATGCTCCTTGGCCCGTATCACAACAAGATCAGCATATAACAAATTCACATAATCAAATTAGTCAATTTTTCTCTCGTCCCTGTAGAACGTCAAGAACGACTATTTTAAATAATGCTAATTTGGTCAATAATTGGTTCTCTTCTACATAAATCTCATAGCAATAAATATAAGGCTTAAACTCCACACTATATTTCACACTCTTGCAAATCACAAAACATGCTTTAGAACAGTTTAAGAGATGGATCAGGAGGTTCATCCTCACTTGAAGAATCTTCAAACATTGCATCGGGTGAATCGTCTGAAAATGTTGCATAGGCTGTTTTTTTCAATTGTCCATTTAAAAGATCTTGAGCTCGAATTTTGCAATTGAATGCTGTATGTCCATATTTATGACAATAGAAACATTTAGTCTTACTTTTATTCCCCCTTCCTTTGGAATATAGTGCAAGTTCATTATGTGAACTAGCCTCTGGGCCACCTGTCCTCTTTTCTTCTGCCATAAGAGCTTCTATCATTTCATCAAGTGATTGATGTGGCATTTGACTTAGAGTAAATATGACATTATCATATTTTGAAGACAAGCTATTTAATAAGATTGCCTTTGCATCATCATCATCTACTTTAGAATTAATTTCTGACAACTGTCTCATCAAAGCTCTTAACTCATTTATGTGTGTTGACAATGATGTCTCCCTATCCATTTGGAGTTTAAACAATTGTAACTTTAAGAAAAATTTTGCATTAACAGCTTTTGCCCCAAATACCTTATTCATTTCTTCCCATATTGCTGCAGAATATTTCTTTAAGTCAATAAGATGTAGCTGGGAATCTGCAAGTGATAGTCCAAGGATAGACTTGGCTCTTTCCTCTCTTTTTTCCCATGCAATTAATTGTTGAGCATCTGTAGGTGCTATTTCTGAGCCTTCTACGATATTCCATAAATTTCTACTCATCATTTGCAACTGAACTTTTACCTTCCAAGTGTAGAAATTAAAGCCATTAAAATTTTCTAATACAATAGGCTACTCCATGTTAAAAAGAAAAGAAGCTGATTTTCAAACTCTGCAAATCTAAAAGAGGTTGCAATGAAACTGAATGAAAAAAATAAATTATTTGAGGCAAACCAATCCGGCAGAAATCAGCAAACACCAGCTCCAGCTCCAGAAGTTACCTAAAACCCTCTTTCAGCTGTATTGCCACAGGATCTGCATCTGACAGTGGCATTCACGGGCGGATGTTGAAATGTCAGCGTTCATTCATGCAGAAATGTCAGCGTTCATTCATTCATGCAATTTGTGAGCACATGGAGTAGTAACTATCAACAATCCACGCAGAATCAATATCGTGGATTAAATTCCACATGCAGGAATTCGATCAACCAGTACGCTTTGTTCAAATCTTGCTCTGCAATTCAAATCTTTATAATTGCTACAGTACGTTCGGCCTGGAAGACTGACCGAATTGTGTAGGGCCGAATCACTTGTTGTCATGAAATGCGTTTCTAATTAATAGTTTCCCTTTGTAGCTCTGGCCTTATGGGCAACCACCATCATTCAAAGTCTGCTCATAAATTCGTTGGGTTTATCCATTTCCATGGCTACCTGGCTCTGATACCAAATTAAGAAAATTGTGAGAGAGCAGAAACGCACAGGATTCACACACAAATAATAATTTCTATATTTCAATAATCAGATACATCAAATATATAGTTGAACCACTTCTAATCTTAGAGAGAGAAGTTGAGAGAATCTCTCAACTTCCTCAACAAACCCAATCCAAGATATACTAAAGTAAGCATAATCCTAACTAATTCTAATAAAAAATTGATGGCACTATCGTTAAGGTTGTTACATGTGTGATGTTGGATTGTTCGATATTCAATTAAATTTATGGTTTTAGGGATAATTTATTAGTAGTTTACTTTCTAGTTATTGTTACCTACTTTTTATTTTTTTTAATCATGAATTAATAAAGGGTTACTAAAAAATATCACATATAATAATAATAATGATAATGATGATATTGGATGCATTTGGGAATGGTTGCACATGTGATAATCTTTGATCAAAATTAATAAAAGTATTCATATTGTGATGTGATTCATCTTATATGATATTTGGATATTTTTTATATTAGTTAGAAATATATTTCATTATAATTGTAATATTTTTATTTTTCTAATTTTAAATAGATAGTTGAAAATTTTAAAGGTTAAGTGAATCTTAAGGAAAATTATATGTGGAAATATTATTTTTAAATTTAATAAAGGCAGAATTAAATTACTGTGTAAAGACTAGAGTAAATTGGAAACTAAGATTGATTTTCCGATCTTCATAAATTTTAAAAAGGGAGAGCGATGGCGAGCGTAAGGGTTTCACAGTTATTTGCAGGTGATGTGATCGCCGAAACAGTGGTTAAATCCGATGTTTCTCCTCTCGACCATAGATCTGGTGGCCAGATCTTGATCAATCGTAATGTACCAAATGGAATAAGATTCCTTCCAAAAACCGTTTCTGCATCTCCTACTATCTGCAAGAGAGGTGAACATAATATTGAAGGCATTTGTGTTTGCGCAACATCTCCCACCGCCGACATGCAACAGTTCAGCCTTGCATATCTAGGTGCTTTGAGACCAAGGGAGCCACCGTTTTGTCTAGTGCCCAACCATGAAATTAGTTGGGACAGAGAGAAAGAGGAGAAGGTCGGCGATTTCCTTGTTGGTCAGATCGAGATGGATCTTTATCCCGATATGATGCCAAAGAAAGACGCGATCTCCAGTGTGATGTTTACCAACAAGAAAGATGTTGAACGTTCTAGCCTACCCCTACTCTTCAACGCTTCCTCTCTCCAAAGCGCAATAGGATCTATGTGCCAACGTTGTTTTCTCAGAAAGGAAAATGGTAAATGTGAACTGGTAGCCTTGGGCAGTAGCAGGGTATCAAGACTTGTCAATCTGGCCTCCCGGATGAGCGTTGAAATTTAATTATTAAAATAACTCACGAACAGACGGTAAATTTTAATATTACTTGCCATAAACTTACGGTGCAAACTTGATAACTCGTGAATAGATGATAATAACACTTCACAGGAAGAAAAGAAAAGTAATAGGTCTGCCCTGCATTACAACGATCCCTAAAGAAAGGCTGGATAACCTCTAGAGGTATGGACACAGAGCATCTGACTAAGAGCCAAGTTTTACAAGCAGATACTTCCCTATCCTGATACATATCAATACTGACGACCAAGGACATAAGATTGATATGAAGAAGAACATACCCCAGCACTAGATCAAAACTGTTGTGAATTATGGAAGCTCTAGTCTCCACCCGCCGCAATTCACCGTTTTTAACAGAGCAACTGCTTGTTTGGAAAACCGAACTACAATTCTTGAACCCAGCCTTGGAATGTCTTTTACCCCAAGATTCTGATAGCACAGGTTGTCTTCCTAATTTTATGATCATTCCCATATCCTCCGCATGCCTCCATAATCATTTGATGGACGACTTAACTTTCATAGTTAATGTGCATGGTACTCTATCGCCACTTGGCTTATGCTGTGGCCGGCATCATCGGCCTTAGAGCACCCCGATTGGGGAGTGAGTAGGCTTAATTGTTAATAACATATACTTTATATTCACAAAAGTAAATACTAAGAGAAATGTTTTAAAATTATTATAGTTTTGCAAAGTTATATGGTTAAAAAGGTTGGTAGTCTAACAAAATTTTTAAAATTTAGATATAATACGAATTTATGATGGACAATAAAAGAAATGATTTTCATATTCAACATTTTTAGTGTAACAAAGGTAATAATCTCTTTCATCCCAACTTGGGGCTTTCAGAGTTGACCATGGTATGAGAATTTATTCTTATTTTAGGAATGTTTCAAGACATAAAGATACTTTTGACTTTTAAGATTTGGTTGATCACCTTCTTAAAATATCTTAATTTTCTTTTTTCGCTCTAACTCCTTATCATGCCACAATTTCTCCTTCAACTTAAAGGAAACAACATTTTTATTATTATCTTTACTTTATAAAATGATCACTTTCTTGTCCGAATGGGGGGTGGAACCTTGAGGACCATGGGAATTGAGGGAATGGCCATCTACGCTAGTGACCACCATGACATTTAAAACATGTGCAAAGCAACATAAATTCCATGTGAATATTTTAATTAGATGTATGTATCTAGTTTGCCATTTATTTGAAAGAATCGGGATGTTGGGAGCCCTCGCTTATAGTGATTGCAGAGCTCTTGTCTACTTGTGGGAATTGTTTTTTTATTGTTAAAATTCAAAATTTTATTATAAATAAAGTTAAATATATTAAAAATATAAGCTTGAGAATATATTTCATATGAAAGTGAAAATAATTTGATTTTAAACTCGTTTTATTGTAAAATATATGTTTTTGTATGCCATTTGTTTTGAATTGGTACAAAGTAAGTGGGACTAATGTTTAATACCATGTACTTTCTTGTCCCAAAGGTAGGCATTAAGAATTTTTTTTTAACATTACCATAATTTTGCAAAGTTCAAAGGTTAATAAGGTCAGTAGTCTAACAAATGTTTTGAAATTTAGATATACTATGAACTTATGATGGACAATCTAAAAGAAATAATTTTAATATTCAACATTCTTAGCGTAAAAAATGTGACAAACTCTTTCATCCCAAGGGGATTTAGGTGTTTACCAATGCGTGGTATGATGCTTTATTCTTATTTTAGAAATGCTTATTATTTTATTTATACCGCTCAAGACATAGAGATACTTTTTACTTTTGAGTTTTGGTTGATCAAATCCTTATAATATCTTAAATTTATTTTTCCCTCTAATTCATCACACCACAATTTGTCATTCAACTTTAAGGTAGCATTATTTTAATATTATCCTTACTTTACAAAATTATTTCTTTCTTTCCCCGATGGGGGTGGAACCTCAAGGAGCATGGGAGCTAGGTGAATGGCTGACCACCATGAGAGTTAAAACCTATGCAAGATGGCATAAAATTTGGATGCCAAAGCGTGCGGAGATTTTAATTAGGTGTATGCATCCCGCGAACCATTTTATTGATAGTCTAGAGATGTTGGGATCCCTCGCTTATAGTGGTTTTGGAGCTCTAATATGGTAGTGGGAGTTTCTTTTGATTGTTAAAATTCAAAATTTTATTATAAATAAAGTTATATTTATTAAAAACTTGAAAAAATATTTTATATGAAAGTGAAAATAATTTCATTTTAAATGGGTTTTATTGTAAAATATATATCCTTATATGTCATTATTTTTGAATTGGTTCAAAGGGAGTAGGCATAATGATTAATAACATGTACCTTCTTGTCACAAAGGTAATTATTAAGAGATTTTTTTTTTAATTACCATAATTTTGCGAAGTTAAAAGGTCATTAAGGTCAATAGTCTAACAAATATTTTGAAATTTAGATATAATATTAACTTATGGTGGGAAAAATGAAAGAAGGAATTTTCATATGCAACCTTCTTAATGTAACAAAGGTGAAAAAATATTTCATCCTGAGGGGCATTAGGAGTTGACCAGTGCCTAGTATTAGAATTTATTCTTATTTTAGCAATGTTTATTTTTTTCGTTACACTAGTCGAGACATAAAGATGCCTTCTACTTTTGAGATTCGGTTGATCACATCTTTACAATATCTTAAATTTATGTTCTCCTCTAAATCCTTATCATGCCACAATTTCTCCTTCAATTTTAAGGTAAAAATATTTTTAATATTATCCTTACTTTACAAAATTATCTCTATCTTGTTCTGATGGGGGCAGAACCTTAAGGAGCATGGGATCTGAGGGAATGACCGACCAACATGAAATTTTAAACATGTGCGGAGTGGAATAAATTTTTCATCTAGGAGTGTGTGGGGATTTTAACTGGGTGTATACATCCAACGATCCGTTGTTTTTTATAGTTTAGGGTTGTTGGGATCCCTCTCTTATAGTTATTGTGGAGCTCTGAGCTACTAGTTGGAGTTGCTTTTGATTTTTAGAATTCAAACTTTCATAATAAATAATGTTAAATTTATTAAAAAACTTGAAAATATATTTTATATGAAAATGAATATATTTTCATTCTGAATTCGTTTTTTTGTAAGATATATATGTTTCTATTTCATTTATTTTGAATTGGTAAAAAGTGAGTGGGCCTAATGGTTAATAATATGTACTTTCTTTTGAAAAAGGTAGGTATTAAGAGAAATGTTTTAAAATTCCCGTAATTTTGCATAGTTAAAAGGTCAAGAAGGTTGGTAGTTTAACACATATTTTGAAATTTAGATATAATATGAACTTATGAATCATGATGAAAAATCTAAAAGAAATCATTTTCATATCCATCTGTCATAGTGTAACAAAGGTGACAAATTCTTTCATCCAAAGGGTCTTTGGGAGTTGACCAATTCCTAGTATGAAAATTTATTCTTATTTTAGCAATGCTTATTATTTTCTTTACACCACTCAATACATAGAGATACTTTTGACTTTTGAGATTTGTTTGATCACCTCCTTATAAAATCTTAAATTTACTTTCACCTCTAACTCCTTATCGCACCATAATTTATCCTTCAAGTGTAAGGTAACAATATTTTTAATATTATCTTTGCTTCACACAATTATCTATATATTACACTCATGTGGGTGGAACCTTGAGGAGCATGGGAGTTGAGGGAATGAAAGACCACCCTAGCGACGACTATGGCATTTAAAACATGAGTAGTGTGGCATAAATTCTGCATGGAGTAGCATGTGGAGATTTTAACTAGGTTTATGCATCTAATGGGACATTTATTTGATAGTTTGTGGATGTTGCGAGCCCTATATTTTCGTGGGTTTGGATCTCTGCACTACTAGTGGGAGTTGATTTTTATTGTTATGGGATGGAAGAGGGTTCAATTTTTTTGTGTCTAGCTTGAGAGGAACATGGTAGGTTTTAACATTATTTGCAGTAGTTGGCTTCAAGAGACAATCAATTGAATAATGTGGGGTGGTTGTAGAATTATGTTGCAAAACCTGACTTTCCTTTGTTGGCACCCCAATATTTTTAAGGATAGACATGTAAGGTTTGAAGAAATTAGTAGAATTCGTTTGATCGTATTATAGACTAGCAATATTGAGGTTTATGTTCCTAGGTTTCAGATCTCTCTTGTTTCTACCATGGTATTACATCATGCACAAACGTTTTGGTTCTTCCTTATTGTGCTTATTTTCTAAGGGGGAGGGTTTTCAGAGCTATGCCTTTGGACACAGTTAGGGATCAATTGGGAACTATTACCTCATAACGAGAACTCTAGCCCAAAAAAACTAAAAAAAAAATGAAAAAAAAAAAACCAAAAAATGAAAAGTGTGTCTTCAAGAGTACACTTTTTTTTAGGGTCAAATTTCAACATTTTTTAAATTATGCTAAATTTTTTTTTCTCGAAAAAAGGATTGAAAAAACACCCTCGAAACAAAAAGTGTTGATGGTGGAATAATATCGCCAATTTTGTGTGTGCAAAAAATAGCTTGAAAACTAAAAGTGTTGATGCTGGAATAACATCGTCAATTTTTTGTGTGCAAAAAACACCTTCAAAATGAGACATGTTAATGTTGGAATAACGTCTTTTTCTTTTCGGGGTAAGTTATCAACCATTTTTAATAATGACATTAAAGATAAAATATCATGACTCTGAAAAACTTCAAAATTTAAATGATAAACCTGGCATAAAAGATCAAATATCAAGTCTTAAAATTCCAACAATTTTTAGGCATGGTACTAAAGATAACCTATTATTATGTGTATGAAGAGCCTTAAAAATCCAATGATGACATTAAAGATAAAATATCACCTCTTAAAAATATATATATATATATAATAAAAACTAAAAACTAAAAAAGGAAAAATTCAAGAAAACACACAATTTAAAGAAAAAATGTTAACCGAAAACCAAAAAACTATTTTTATTTTTTATTTTTATTATTATGTTATAAAATAATAATAATAACAATAATAATAATAAATGGCATAATTTAAAAAAATTGTGAAATGAAATATTAAAATAAAATTTTTTAAATTAGTTAAAATTTAAAAAACATAAAAAAATCAATTTACAAATTTAAATTTAAATTAAGACAAAAAAAATCAAAATTCAAAAACAAAATTTAAATAATAATCTATATTAAAAAATAAATATACAAATATATGAAAAATACTTTTTTAAATAAAAAATAACAAAAATCAATGTCTGTGTTTTGTTTGTTTGTTTTTTTATTTTTTTAAATATTTATAAATTAAAAATAAAAAAATAATTAAAAATAATAAAAAAACACTTTTAAATATAAATTAAAAAAGAATACAAAAAAAAAAAAAAAATTAAAAATTTAATGTAAAAAAAAAAAAATTTTTTTTTTAAAAGAAATCATAATAATAAAAAAATTAATTAAAAAAATGGAAAAAAAAATTGTTTGACCCCGCCCACCCAAGGGGCCAGGGGCTCGACGGCAGTTGTCCTGTTGGCCACCGGCTGAGCCCCGCGACTCCCAGGGCGACTGTAAAAGACGAATTTTTATTTTTTTTTATAAATTTTTTATTTTATGTTTATAAATTTTTTATAAATTTTTTTTAGTTTAATTTTTAATTTTTAATTTTTTTAATTTAAAAAATCAAACGATTTTTTTTTTATTCTTTCAAAATGTGTGTGTATATATATATATATATAATTTATTTTAATGCTCTTTTCTAATCTTTTTTTTTTCAATTTAAATTTCTGAATTTTAATTATTTTGTATTTCAATATATATTTTTTTAACAGAAATGGGTATGTTTATATTGATTCAAAAGTACCGAGATTTATGCTCGAAGGTTTTACATCTGAAGATCCAATGTCTAGAGGGTTTCCGAACAAGAAAAATTCACCTACTATGCTTCCTACATTCAATCTAGCAATTTCCCATTGACTAGCAAACCTTCTAATACAAACAAATTTCTGGAGCAATAGACAAAAATACATAAGAAGGAGAGGGGAGTGCTAAGGTAGAGGATCCCATGAATCCCCGTCTTCACAAAGGAGAGATCCTTCTTGTAAAGAGACAACAATGTTGGCTTCAAGATCCGCATCTTTGTTATTTTTCCAAAGGACATGAAAGAACTGAAATATGTCAAAGGACACGATCAACTTGTTGATACGAGCTAACAAATATTGCAAGAGGAGGTCTTTAGGGATAAATTTTGTTAGAATCAAGCCAATGAGGCTTTGTGAATCTCCAATGACGCGAGCCTCCTTGATTCCATGTTTTTGCAGTTGTTTCAAGCCTTGGAGGAGAGCCATGGCTTCCTCTTGATTGTTCGAAGTAAGCCCCAAACCCAAGGGAAAGTGGCAAATTATTTGGTCTGAAGGGCATCGAATAAGTCCTCCACCTTCGGCCTTCCCCGGATTCCCCTTTGCTTCACCGCCAAAAAACATAGTGTGGATATTTGTGTTGCTTCTCCATTTGTGAAAGTCCTCATCCTCTAATATGATTTTCCATTCTTCTCTGGACTTATCCATATTTTTCCATGTAGGAATATTTAGCCCCAGCTGCTAGCACCACTCCCTACCTTGCTGGTTAAATCTAGAAGCCCGGTTCTAGTTCACCTTGGCCTGCATTATTTCTTTGAATAAGCTTATGATGTTCACACCGATTTGTTGCTGGATTAGGGTGTTCTCTTGAAATATCCGATTGTTTCTTTCAAGCCAGATCTTCCAGCAAATGAGCTTAGGGATAATCATCCACCCCTCGTATGACCAACCTCTCATGGGAAAGGAATAAGGCAATAGGTCTCCCCAATTAGACAACATATCCATGATGTTGGTTGGGAGGATGAGGCTATTGTTCGAAATCAGCAAGATTTCATTCCAAATTTTCCAAGCGTAGAGGCACTTGAGAAATATGTGGACCGAATTTTCTTCTTGCTATTGACAGAGGGGCACTGAGTGGGGTTGTGGAAGCCATGACACTGCAAGTTTTCAGTTGTAAGGATGTTGTTGTGCCCATCTTCCAGGTGAACATATCAATCTTCGGAATGCTTTTAACCTGCCAAATCCCTTTCCAAATCGCTGGGTTGAATTTTTTTTATTAGTTTAATTATTTTTTAATTTTTAATTTCAATTATTTTATTTTATCATTTCTTTAATTATGTTGTTTTTTTTATAACTTAAATTTTTATTTTTTTATTTTTTTGGGGGTTAATTTTTATTTTTTTTCTTTAAATTATGAATTTTTAAAATTTTTCCTTTTTTTAATTTTTTTTGTTTATTTATTTATTTATTTTTACAATTTATTTTTGTATCTTTTTACACTTTTATTAGTTTTTTTTCATATATATATATATATATATATATATTGTCACGTTGTCTTATTTTATGTTGATGCTTTATTACCAAGATGAAAGTCACCACTATAAACAAAAATGATTTTATGTTGCATCAACACTTTCCAAAACTAGCATGAAAATCACTAAAATTTTAAAACAAATGTACACACTTGAACAATAAAAAAAAATTAAGTGCCAAAAAACTCACAATTTTTCTAAATCAACATGACATTTAAAAAAGAAATCAAATAAAATTTAAAGTTCCAAAAATATTTTACAAAAATAAACAAGTTATTCTACATCATCACTTTTAAAAATCGACATGAAAATCATGACACCATAAGAAAATTTAAAGTGCCAAAAATGCTCAAAAAATAAAAAATAGGTGATTCTACATCACCACTTTTCAAAATCGAGTGTTTTTTTGCTACCTCCAAAAAAAAGGGTACTAGGTAATTTTCTAGTTTGATCAGTAACTATGTTTTTTTGTGTAAGGTGGTGAGTCTCACCAGTATTACTCAAGCGTATAGGGTTTTTTTATATGGTGAATTTGTTTGCACTGGGAGGTTGTCGAGGTCCGAGAGGTGCACTTCCTCTTTGCTTCACTCTCAATATATGAAGTTCCATCCTATAAAGGTGAGTCTTGCAGGAAGTATTTGGTAGAGGGGAGTTCGCTTAAGGGGTAATCCTAATCTAGTTGTATAGCTGACGGGAACTGGGTGGTGTCTATTCTCTCTTCCTCATTTCTAATCTAGTTTGTTTTTCCCTCTAGTGGTTGCATGCATTCTTCGTCAGTTTTATAAGGAGTTACAGTCGAAGGTGTTGGAATTAACATCATTAACGGAATTTTCATCCTAAAAGTGGCCCCTTAAGTAAAATTAATAAAATAATAATTAAAATATTAAAGTAACAGTTATGAATTTTGGAGGGAAAAACAGAAAACTAATTTTTTAAATTGTATTTTTGGGCTATCTCCCTATAGGTTTACTCAAATTTCAAGTGTATACACTCATTGGATGTGGAATTAAATTCCACATCCAACAAGTACCCATTATGCATACTTTTGAGGTGACCCATATTGATAAAAATTATAGATACATTAAAAAAAGTGTTGAACACACTTTTTTAATGTATCTGAAGTTTTTATCAATGTGAGTTTTCTCAAAAGTATGCATAATAGGTACTTGTTGGATATGGAATTTAAATATAGATCCAATGAGTGCATACACTTTAAATTTGAGTAAACCTATAGGGAGATAGGCCAAAAATACAATTAAAAAAGTTGTTTTTTTACTTTTCCCTCCATAATATTTACATGTATCTCTTTTTAAATTTAATGGATTTTGATTGGCTTACATATTATGACATGGAAATTACATCAAATTTTATGTGCACTTTTAGGCTAAAATTTCCTCTAATGCTTTTGACATGGGGAGTGATGGATCCTATACTATGAGGTGGTCCTCCATGGGGTCGCCTATCTCTTGTGACAACTACAGAGGTTCGGTAGGAAAATTTTCCAAGGATTCAAGGGATACCTTTCTACAGGGATCGAGTGAAATAAGGCATGAGATGGAGGGGCCATCCTAAGGGCAACATGGGGGGGGCAGGGGGGATCAAGTCAAGGGCAATGTTATTTTTGTTGAGTTTCCTCCTCCTCGAGATGAGTTTGACATTCATCTTAAACATATTACCACTTGCATAAAAAAACTTAGATTTGATAGACTTGAAGATAGGAATGTGTTGATTAGGTTTATGAACGTGTTGAAAACTCATCAATGGAAAATTCTTGATAGTTTGGACACATTGATGCAAAGACAAATAAAAATGATAGATAATTTAGAAAGTATGGAAACCCACAATGCTAATATGGATTCACACTTCCACTACCCTTTCAATATGCCTTCTTCACCTTGAACTGGTCCTAATAACCTAGCTCTAGTTCACTCCTCAGATCATTTATGGAAATTGTGATTTTCTTGTTATTATGCATCTTATAGTCTTTTTGGCCCCATTGGCTCTTGGATTCTTTTGTTGTACCAGTTGTTTGTTCGATATTTCGGTAACACTCTCCTAAAAAAAAAATATGGTAGGATTCAGGAAGGTAGAGTTTTGTGCAAAGGTAGTAAATGATTTAATATTCCTTTGAATTAATAGAAACACCTAGATTAACAAAAAGAAAAAATGATCTCTTTATTTATCCGCTAATGGTATAGCTAAGAATTGGAATCCTTGTGTCATACTGACTTGAGTTGAAGGTGGTTTTGGCTATAATTTCAAGTAATTTTATGAAGAATATTGTCTAATTTTTATTTTCCTCTTATACATTAGGTATTGAGTCGTAAACATGGAATCAACAAGTTAAAAAATTTCTTCAATGAGGAGGGTAGGATAGGGTCTATTACGTTTAATTTTAAGATTATAAATTGTAAATTGATTTTGTATTTCTTCTATCCTTCTCCATGTCTCTCTCTCGATATTGCATCACTAAAATTCACATCCATATAAAATAATAAAAATAAAAAAGACTCAAATAATATTTTTATTTTTATGCCATATCTAATTAACGTTTTATTTACAACAATTTCTAATTCCATAATATGTTTTATTCCCTCAATTTATCATTTTATTAATGCTATAATTCTAGTTGATCCTATGATATATACCAATTCCAAGATATTTATAGGAAGTAACTTCCTCCAGGTTATCATTTTCATATACTAAAGTATCATATGTGATCTTTCTGGATTCAATTATCATGAGATTCGTTTTGTTAATTTTAAAAGTCGCACCAATACTAGAACATATATAATAAAGAATTATTAGTCATAAGAAATCCTTTCCAAAATAAAAATGTCATCAACATAAAGAAGAAGAGCGATGACTAGACCCCTAAGAGATGGCTCAAGATGAATTTCTTCCTCCAAAAATTCTTATAACTCATCAATGCATATGCCAACAATGTTAGGGGATAAAGGAAACCCTTTATTAACACCAATATTATAGTTTATTTCTTCATACAAAACCTTATTGGCCCTAATATTGGTAATAACATTCTCATATGACATTGTCATAGTAGCTCTCAACTCAAAAAGAACCTTTATCTCTTCCAAACTCTTTCAATTATTTCTCTTGGAAATGACATCAAAATATTTTCTATAGTCGATGAAACAACACATGAGACCAGTTTTATCATTGTGGCACCATTCTAGAATGACCCTAAGAGTAACAAGGTGGTACAAATTTCAATGTTATCTCCTAAACCTGACTCATCCTTTAACTCTTTTTTCATGGATTTTTAGCCAAGGGTATTATAGAAAAATTATATGCATCTTGGATGGAATGGGGATAGTCACAATGATCTTATAATTAGAGGGAATTACTTTATCTCCAATTTTAAAATAGGTAGAATTAAGATACACATCTAGGGTTTATGGAAGTGTTACTTTATTTACAAATTGAAGAGATTTCATATGTGATGGATGAAGATAGTCCCTTATTTAAAAAAAAACTCGTCTTCATAACCATCAATATCCTTAGCTTTCTGAGTTTCATGAAGCTTAATCCTAGGCTCCATGTCTTCTTGGTGAAAATATTTGATGCTATATAGAAATAATTGAAATGGTTTCCATTGAATTAGAGGATCCACAAGGGTATTTAAGATAGGAATTCAAATCCTTCAAGGGAATAATATTGTTTCCTTTATTTTTATGAATTATAGCTTTCCTTCAAATTTTCCTAGGATCCAATTTATATGGGTTCAAGAGCTTCTCTAGCTTTCTATTTGTATAATACCTTTATAAATTATAATAAGAGCTTTGTATATATTTATTTATCAAGTTTTAAGGGTTCACTAAAATTATCCTTAATGGAATTTCTAGAAAATTTTCACTAATTACCAAGCCAAGGTTTCATAGTTCTATTATTCTCTTTATTTGTTACCTTGACAAAAAAACTTGTAATTGGAAGTAGAAAGGATTTTATTAAAATTATAATAGAGGTATTTGATAATTTCTTTATAAGTTACGAATTCTAAATACACATTCAAATCCTTTATAAATAAATTGGCTTTACATTTTCCAAAAATTAGGTGCCATTGATTATCTTGTCCATGGAAAAATTTAGATTTACTGTTAAAGGTCTATAATTTGATTCAAGATCATGGTAATTTAGTCTATCAAAATTAAATATTTGGTTATAAATAAATATGTCGAAAGTCATCAAACCTATGAGTACACGTCATTTTGTTCGAGTTTTTCCACATCATTACACTATTGCAAATTATTGTCTTGGGAAATACAAAACTTGACTTGCTTATTACAATGAGTAGGAAAAAAAATTCCTTATACAATAGGGAATCATCACCTAATTAAGACCTCAATTAGGCCCATTATTTCTCGACGTGGTTATGTCCACTAGTATCTAGGATCAAATACCACCAAATGGTTTTAAAACTCAACTTAAATATTTACACAACTTGGGTGAAATGATTCTAATTTAAAATAATACCAAGTTAAGATAATCCAAATGTAATTTCAACTATGATTTAAATAATCTCCCCTAATGAGAGAAAGAATAAATAAGATCAAATATAAAACAAAATATATATCATTAATATAATGCTCATAAACTAATATCGTTACTTTTTTAAATAGATATTTATTTGGAAAAATAGGATTTCATTTCCTCGTATTGGGTATTTACGTTCATTAAAATAAAAAACTTGTTCCCGGTAAATAATCACAAACAAACACACAAACAAAAAAAAATTAATCAGATTTCATACACAAAAATGCATCCAATATTCAAATACTTAATCCACCAAAAAGAATGCAAATTGAAAACTGTTAAATTGAAACTATAGTTAGAATATTTAAGATGCCATCAAAATTTATAGCTTTTTATAGAAAATA
Source organism: Pinus albicaulis (assembly GCA_034641835.2). Lineage (NCBI taxonomy): Eukaryota > Viridiplantae > Streptophyta > Pinopsida > Pinales > Pinaceae > Pinus > Pinus albicaulis. The sequence goes on along the minus strand of CM076570.1, from coordinate 1,106,625,532 downwards.
AAATCTCTTGGAATAATGTAAACTTTGAAACAGGAATAGAAATGAGTACCCACTTTTTTGAGGTAGTAAAAAATCATATGATTTTGAAAAGTGCTGATTGAGAATACTCTTAATTTTTTTAGCAGATTTTTGACACTTTAAATTTTATTATGTACCAAGTATAAACATTATTTTTAAGATGTTAGTGATTTTTATGTTTATTTCAAGTGTTGATGTCATCATCATACCCTTTTTTTAAAAGACTTATTTTTTACTTTAAATTTTCTAATGTATTATTTTCTAATAATTGTTTTCTAAAATTAACAATTTTTTAAGTAGTCATATTCTTCTTTATCCCTTATATATTTTTTTAAGCGTTGTTCAAGTTTGTGTTTTTTGTTTTTTTTTGTAGTGAGATATTTGATTTTTTCAGTGCTGATGAGCTACCAATACCTCTAAGAATTTTTTGTGGATCATCAACTATCTCTGGTGGATCAGGTTCTGGATTGTAACTCCTCGTGTGAATCTTCTTAGAAGCCACCTTTATGATGAGGATCTCAGTAGAGTCACCAAGGTAGAAATACAACCTCAAATATTTCTAATCTCTTGTTACGTTCAAGAGCTTAGTTATTTTTATTTGAATCAATTTCTCAGGATAATGCAGCTTCGACCTCCTGACACACACGCCAAAATGTTATCACTAGGCTGGTCCCAATTGGGTTGTTCAATGGTCAACCTAATGCAACTATTTCAAACAACTTTGGATTGGAAATTATCCCTTCCAGTCAGAGAGGGATCTCTCAAATAAAAGATAAAATATTGAAGATAAAACTCATATTTGCATATGGATAACTCTGTACTATATTTTTTGAATTAATTTTGTAGGTGGAAAATGTATGAAAGGCTATCATTGGACATGGACTCAGATAATGGGACTTCAATCATAAACAAATTTAGTTTATGGAAGCTAAGGCAATTAAGCTTAAAAAATTAAATTTTTACAGCATACACATAACACATGAAGGAAATTGGAGCATAATACTATGAATTATAGATAATCATGAGAATGTGAAGCTGATGATAATATTAGGAAATAGAAAAAGATAAAAAAAATCACAGACACATAAGCTTAAAGTAATTCTCAGCTCTGAAAAACACTTATGCAACTGTATATTATCTTGGTGAAACCAAATTACATAATATTACTCTCATCTACATTCATCAACCCTTCTTAGATTCAATAAACCTCTCATTTATAGAGTGAGATCTATGTCACAAAGGTCTGCAACCTAGGCTATACTTTGACACTTGGCCTAGAGACCTAATTTAACTAAGATTACATCACTTTGAGGAATATTAGGGATAATTATGTTTTAATAGAGTTGGTAATAAAAAATGACTCTATGGTTATTAATTACTTAAAAATAATGTATAACAACCCATGTTTTTCATCCTTATCGAATCAAACTACCATGTTGAGGTGGGCAACTGATACACTAGATTTAAGGTCTTTATACAATTGTTTGAAGATGAGTTTTGCATTTATGTGAGGTGGAATCATGATGATATGTTTTAACCATGTCAACCATTGGAATGGATTGCTGAGTTTCCCCTACCACAAATGGCCCAATGATATCCATGATCTCATTAACTGACTCAACCAATTTTCCTTCTACGTTGACTGGAATGGTAGAGCTTTGGTGACGAAGGAAGGGTGAGTGATCTGCAAGAAAAAGGAATTAAAATGGTGATGAAAGGGGTTTTTTATGGTTACAGAGTATTTTTCGTTCGAGGTGTGGGTACGTTGAATATTTCGAATGGTTATCCCATGAATGCATTTAATTGGGTAACGGTTTATGCCAGGTGTCCGGTCGTGAATGGAGGGATGCACGGGGGAAAGCCAGTGGGAAAGGATGGTAGAGAAGCAGTTTTCAGAGGGGGGTCAAGGTTTTTAATGATGTATGAGGGGGGTGGGGGAGGGGGGGTGAAAAACATCATGGGGTTCACACGTTACATGGGTTTGGTGGGAAGGAAACCACCTTTTCAGACCCGGCCCCCCACCCCCCCTGCCGGTTAAGTTACGATGGCAAGGGGGGATGAAAAGGCTTGTAGACTGTTAATCTGACGACTTGGTGATCAGGCAATTGGAAAAAGTGAGTGAATTAACCAAAAATGACAGATTCCTTTGTTGTATTTGAACCTTTATTACATGTGCAGAAACTTAGTATAAAAAAAATTGTAGGCCAAACTTAGGATAAAACTATATAAAACTAAATACTTTGAGCTAAAGGCGCATATTTTCACAATTTTTTCTGACTTAGAATAAAGACATAGGATGTAAAATCTACCCCACTTTGTCCCTTTGAACCCTTTTTGGAAACAATTTTCAGGATGAAATATTATCGCATCATCTCAAATATAATCATCTTGATTTATAATCAAGTGACCCTATAAAAAATATAGGACCCTAACACAAGGTGTAGTTGAAATTGAGGTAGTTTTCCCTATTAGAATGATAAATGGTAAAGAAGACATAACAAAAGACACTACATATGTGGATTGAAATTAGGGAACCACCCCCCATGTTAGAAGAACCATTCTCACGAAACATCAGATGAGAGAACAAAGAAAAATGCTCTAAGAAATAGGCACTCGAGTGAATAGGTAGAAGGTCAATAAGGTGTCAAGGCATGGAGCTGGGTTACAATTTTTGGCGAAATTATGGTGTGTTTTGGTGAAAAGGGATGCCTAATCGAGCAATGTTAAGCACTCGATCAATAAATTTTTAAATGATCAATCACGTTGTTGAGGTTCTTAAAAATGGTTTGATCGAGTGTTTAAACAAACCCCTGATCGATCTCATGTGTAACCTAGGCTAGGAGCTTGATCGAGCTTTAAAGTTGGAAATTTGAAAATTTATGTAAATATCAATAATGATATGTAAACTTTAAAATTGTAAGTATTTGATAGTTAAAAGAAAAACACATTTAAATACTAATTAAATTTGGTAAGTAATTAACGATGGTGTGGATTAAATGCTCATGACATTTCTAGTGCTTTGGTGTATAGACTTAAAAATGGATTCTATCTCACTCGTAATTTAAGGTGTAATTATTCCTATATTTATAATTTAGTAACATGAAAACTAATTTTTACTATGATTTAAATTTTCCATGTTATAATTTAAATAATAAGTTAATAGTAAATATAATCTACATAATTAACTAATTAAACATAATAAAAATTATCAATTTCATTTTACTAAATATCATAATTTTTTATATGAATAAATGTAACTAGAAAATGTGAATATATTTTATAAAATTATTGAAGAGTTAATAAACACGATTCACTCAGTCATAATCATATCTAGTAAGAAAAAACTTGTATATATATATCCACATGTTCAAGAAAAAAAAACGAGTGTAGTAGTTGTAATAGTTGTAAGTTATAATTAATATCTTTGTAATGGATGCAATGGTATGTGTGGTTATAAATCTCTATCAACCTATAAAATGTGATTTCACTCAATTCTCGCCCTGCACAAGTGCCAAGTATATCTAGAGTTTTTTACTCCTCACTTAGGTTTGCAATATATATTTTTAAAATAATAAAAACATAAGAAAATCATAAATTTAAAAAAAATGATTTCACAAATTTGAATTTGAGTAATGTTGACTTAAATGTGCATACGAAGTTATTTTTAAAATAATATTATTATTAACTTTAGTTTAGTTTAGTTTATTATTTATTTATTTATTTATTATAATTTGGTTTATTTTTATAGAAAATTTATACATAAAATATTATAAAATATTATATAATCCGAAAGTTCTTTTATCTACATTATGGATCACAAAAGTCTTAGATCTAAAATATAAAAATACTTATATTTAAAATCAAAACAATAAACAAATTATCATTTTTAAAATTTTCAAAATTGAAAAGGAAAAGTTAATTTTTTATTTTATGTAGAAAGTTATCTATATGTTATTATAATTAATTTATTGATAAAAATAAATAAAATTTGGATTTATCATTAAGGACAATTAGAGTTTGGAATATATTTGAATATTTAAAAAAAAAATTGTGGAATAAATAAATTTTATAATTCAATTAGGGATGACTATTGAGAGGCTCCATTTTTTTTTCATTTTTTATATAATTATGACAACTCAATCAAGCTATAGGTTAGATGGAGCCTATACCTAGACCGAGCCTCTATTTAACCACATTAAGGGCTTGATCAATGGTTTCTTAAGCCCTCAATCCTACTATTTGAAACTTGAATTTGAAACACTCAGTATAGTGTTTTAAGCACTTGATCAAGTTGTTGAGGGCCTAAAACACAAATTTTTAACTCCTCTTATGCATATTTCTCTACACCACCATTTTGTAGCCTAACGTACTCCAAATAAAATTTGTCCTTAAGTGGTTGACCCATATCTTTTACTTCATGGATGCATACAAAATTGCATATAAAAGAGCATATAACCAACTAACTTTAACACATGAAAATAAGAGGAAATAAAAAGAAAATATGAGGTCAGAGACACAAGACGATTTGATTATGGAGCTCACCCAGTGTGGGCTATGCCTCTGGGACTTTCTCAATGTGGGGAGGCCTCTTTCTTTAAATGGAAACATAAATAATTTACAATAAATTTACGAAATTACAGCTTATACCTCCACTTCGGGGGATGGCTCGGAAATGGAGACCTCTGCTAGAGAAATAGGCCATACAGTTGGATTCGTGGTGAAAAATCATGAAAAATGATTATATATTTGACCTTGTTTTGACACTCGTACTTCTGGAACCCAAAGGAATATTCTTAGCATTAAAAAATACCACTTTTAGGGTTTCGCCCTCTTGGACTGCTCCTGATTCTTCCACGGACCCCACTCTACTCTTTGTCGCTCCTCTCCCATTCTTGGATGAATGATGGAGTTTAAGTAATATGGTGAGAGTGGAGGTTCCAATGATGGGCCAACGCCCTGTTGGTTTGTGGTGCTATCTTAAGGTGTTGGTTGTGAGGCAGGTCACGGGTTCCAATCTAGGGGAATATGTTATATTTTGGATTTTTTTAGTTTTAAATGTTGACAGTGCATCGTATGGGGCCACCACATGCTAGCTTGTTGGGAGGGTTCAAACCCCGCCAGTCCTGGTACTTTCCATTTGTAATACATTCAATGGGTGGAAAGTCTGTCGATGGTGGTATGCCTCTGAAACAATATATATATATATATATATATATATATATATATATATGAATAATTTCTTTGGATTTTTGTTATATATTTTGACCAACGGGTTAGGGTCCACCAGTGGGTGGCCCACCTACCACATTTAATATAATTTTAACCATATATCGTTTGGGGGGTGGTGGGGGTGGTGCCTTGCCACCCCAAATTTATATATATTTTTTATAATAGTAGTTTAAATTTCGATGGTGTTTTTTAAGGGTAAATGGGAAAATTAAAGAGGTGATAAATTCACCCATTCAAACAATCATATTCCTTGCACTGAATCTTTTTCAAATTGTTGCCCCATTATTCACTAACACTTGGCCTAGTTTGACCATAACTTTGATCGGATACATCTTGAGCATATAAATGTTGATTTGAGTATCATTCACACCATTGGAATCATGAGGACGAGAACTATGATCCAGTCCTAGTTTCACTTCAATCTAACAAATTTTATTTTTGAGGTTTTTCAAGGCCATGTTATGAAACCAACTCCAAAAATAGAAGAAAAGAGATATCAACGCCTTAGAAATAAGCCACTTCGAGGGGGGAAATTCTTTAAATTACATAAATGAACAATTCTTTGATGTTACAAATTAAAAAACCTCCTTTCTATATATATTAGTCCATGGGGTCAAAATATAATCTTAGCTTACCTAGCAGTAATTATGTGAGGGCACAATAGTAACAATATGGGGGTTATAGGGGTACAATAATAAAAATAAGGGGGCTACACTAACAACGATAAGGGGATACAATAGTATTATAGGGACCTAACATGCCCCTCTCCATCAAAAAAGTGTTTTCCTCAACGCTTAAGTAGTTCTGGATGCTTTATAAGATTCTCATCCTATCGTGTAGAATATTCAGTGGGTAAATTCTTTCACTTGATGAGATATTCTAAAATTGATCGATTTCGTAGTTTCTGAGTTATTGTTTCCATGACTACTTCAGGTTCTAATATAATTTTTCCTTTGTGATCAAGTTCTGTCAATATTGTTTGAACTTAAATTTTGTCACCTATAACCTTCTTTAAGCATGAAACATGGAAAAATAGATGCACTTAAGAAGAAGCAGGAAGCTCAAATTTGTATGCCATAGTACCAATCTTTTGCAAAACCTTGTAAGGACCATAGTACTTTGGCGATAATTTATTATCCTTCTTCTTTTTCTTAAGAGACATTTTTTTTTATGGTTGTAGCCATAAAAATACCAAGTCTCCTACATCAAAACTTCTCTCATTTCTATGTTGATGTTTCATCTGATTTTACAAAGGTCTTGGTTTGGGTTTAAAAAAATTTCTTTGAGGTTTGGATTTAAGGGCACTTCTTGGAAGCGGACTGATTTTGCAAAGAATTGTTTTCGGTTTAAAGAATTTTCTTAGAGGACATTTCTTGGAGGCGGCCTGATTTTGCAAAAAATTGTTTTGGGCTTAAGGAATTTTCTTGGACGTACATTCAAAGAACATTTCTTGGAGGTATGTGATACATTTTTTTGGATGTTTTTTGTGCTTCATTTTTTTTGAAAGTATGGAGTTGGGCTTCATTTCGAAAATACATTTTCTGGAAGTATTTTTTAAAGTGACCTTTTTTTAAGTTGGAGGCATTTTTTGAAGTGAAAGTTTTTTAGAGTACGTGTTTTGAGTTGAAGTAAACATTTTAGTATTCGTTTCATTTTTATAAGACATTTTTTTCTCGAATTTTTTAAAGTAAGTTTTTTGGATTGGAGTATGTATTTTTTGCAAAAAATTTAAAATGATTTTTTTTAAATTAAATATTTTGTGATGTTTTTTCTAATTGAGTTATTGTCTAATTTTTTGAAGGAAATGTTTTGAACTTCATACCCTATTATCATGGGAAATCGAAGGACTTGTGCGAGAAAATATGATCGAAAAAGAGACCCTGAGGAATGCAGAGAAGAGACAAGATAATCTCGCTAAAGGAAGTTAGAAGCCCTCTCAAATATTGAAGAGGAAAATCAACCTCAAGGAGAAATTGAAGCATGTACGTAAATGTAAATATTATGATCTATTGATATATTTAAAAATTTCCTAGTGTAAAATGTGAAGCTTAATTTTTATTTCATGAACTAATTTGAAAAATATTTTGTTTAATGTAAACAGACAGAGATGTTCCTCAAAACATTGATGATGAGATACAAAATTTTGAAAGAGAAAGTGAAAGAGATATTGAACCAATGATTTAAGATGGTGAAAATACTGAAAGAAATCCAAATAAAGAAACTAAATGACGAGGTATATATATATAGAACACATGCACTTATTATTTAGATTATAGATATATTTATTAATTTAGTTATTTATTGAATATGTACTATTTTTTCGAATATGTACAGATGAAATCACTGTCGATGATGAGATGTTAGAAAATGTTGACACTCACACATATGGAGATCAAAAACCTAACCATGCTATACGATATCGTGTTAACTGCATTTTTGAAAAGTATTTCTTAAATGAGCGGGTGATAGTTCATGCTTAAATGTTGAAAGGTCTCCTATCATTAAGGAAATTAAAAGAAGCTACGACACTACTGGGTATTCGAAAATCAACCAAAGATAAAAATAAATGAAAGAAGATGTGATAAAAAATATGACCAGTGCTATAAAGTCAATTAAGAGATCTAGAGAGAAAGATGTTTCAATTGTACGTAGAGGAATACATATGGAAATGGTTTCATCAAGTACTAAAGAGAATCATTTGGTAACATCTATGGCACGAGCACTGGGAACTTCGCGAAAACTTTGCACAAACATTAGAAATTTTGACTGCAAATAGATGTAAATGATGAACTCGCTTGTTGGAGAGATATTTGTAGGCAACCATACAAAGATAGACTTGGAGGAAATGGTAAAAAAATAATATATGAATATTGGAAGAACAATTCGCGTGTTTCGCCAACTACAAGGCATGTGATGGGAAGAAGAATAGCATGAAATCAATATGAAGAACATGAAAAATATTTCTTGGAAAGCACTTAGATAGAGTTATTCAACAAGTTCAAAGAAGAGAATCGTCAAATTCATGTTTCACTTAGTGATTTTGTTCAACAAAAACCATGGTATGTAAAACCTATCACTGTACGCGACACTTGTTGTTGCCGTTATCATGTGGAATTTGAGTTATATTATGACACATTCCTTGATTTCGGTAGAACATTATGGAAGGATTCACCTCCTCCTTCCACTATCCGTGAATTCATATCTCAAATTCTATGTGAAAGAGAAAGCGATGAAATATTTTACAAAAAGAAATGTGTTGGTGGTAAAAAATGCAATGATTGTGGAAATTTGACTAAATTTCAAAACAAATATCGTATTTATATAAATGATCAATCATTGTCCAACATGAAAGTGAAATGGAAGAGATATGAATATATCGATACATTGATTCAAGGTGCAAATAGTGTTAAAAGAATTGAATTACTAGAAGATGAAATTTTTCTGATAGACTTTTTGAGAAAGTTTGAGGCAGAAATTTACAAATACACCAAGCATTCCCATAGAGCTCGATGGAAAGACTTGCAATTCAAAAAATCTCATGAATTTTTTCCACCAGGGACCATTTTGTCAGTGATTGATTTTGCAGAAAACTACACATTTCTTCCACAAAAAGAAATTCAGAGTGAATACTATCATTCTGACCAAGTCTCCATGCTCGTCCATATTCTATATAGACATGCTGAACAAAATTTCGATCATATAGAAAGCACGAGTGAAAATTGACATATCATTAAAGAATATCACTTTTATATCAGTGACGATCGTACACATGATACATGTTTTGTACAACATTTTTTTGGAAGAATTTATGATTCATTGAAAAATCATGGAATAACATTCAATGAACATTGGATATGGTCAGACAGATGCGCAGGTCAATTCAAATCTGCACGATCATTCTTTTGGTTGTGTTTTCTTCATAAGAAAACCTGCATTAAACATTGTTGGAATTTCTTTGAGACTGGCCATGGAAAAGGAGAACATGACGGTGCAAGAGCATGCATAAAACAAGTACTTCGAAGATATCAAATGAACCACTCTGCACACCGACTTGTGAACGCTGAAGAAGTTGTTCAATGGTGCATCGCTGCTCTAAGCCATGAGAAAAACCCATCAAGAGAAGTGCGAAGGTACATTCAATTTAACTTATATTGGAAATCTAATTTTAAACATTGTACATTTATCATGCAATGATTATTTTTAATTGTATTTTGATATCATATTTACAAATTCTTTTTCTAATTTTCCATATAAAGGTTTTTATGGCATATTGGAATCGAAGACATAGATAGATCAATTGGAAATGACGTTGAAACAATAAAAGGGACTCGAAAATTGCATTCAATTCAAAAAAAGTTGTCCAGAAATGTGTTTGCATTGGATAAAAGAAAATATTCTTGTTTTTGTGATGTTTGCATAGACAACACAAAATCCAATGACGTTTGTGAAAACAAAATGTATGTGAACGATTGGAAACATATAGAGCTAAATACAAAGGGAAAAATGTCTATTGCAATGTTTGAAGAAATGCAATCAGAGGAAACTACAATATCATCCGATGGTGATCGAGTTTCTGATCCTGTTAGAGAAGGTAACATTTGAATTACTTTCTAATGATTTAAAGATCTAGAAATAAATTTAAATATGCATAATTAAATGTTAAATTTATTTTATTGTGCAGGAGATGTTTTTGCTGTAATTGCACCTATTGACAATGATGAAAATGTGAAGTATTATTTGATGTGTTGCACTGAACAAAAAATGAAATTATTACAAAACTATAATGATCACAGATTTCAATATGACAGAGGGTCTATTATACTGAAAGGTTATTTTTTCAGACAAACTCATCAAAGTGGAGACTTTGTTTACTTTGAAGACTATGAACTTGATTCCATAAGTTGTCAATATAGTCACTTGGTGTGTGCAGCACGCATAAAGTTGATAGAAGTTCAATCAAAGAAAAAATCTAAAATTAAGAGATGGAAAATGTCAAAATCCGATCATGAACGGATTATTGAGGATGGAATTCCATTAGAATTTTTTTGAGTGAATTGTCCAACAATTTATTATCTTTGGATTAAATATGTTTTAGAACTTCCAATACTCAACTAAAAATTGAGCTGCTTATGTTATTTGTGCAAGTGTTTGCACATGTACAAATTGTTTGGGTACAAGCACGTGCTCTAGTATCAACTGAAAGTAGTTTTTCTATACGTGCATTGATGAAAAATGTTACATATATATATATATATATATGTTTTAGAATGAAATTAATTGTTCTATTTTTACTATGTGCATTGATGAAAAATTATTTACGTACTCAATACATATGTTCTAGAATGCAATTAACTGGAACTAGTTTTTCTATGTGCATTGATGAAAAAATAGTTGGATTTTCTGGTAAAAATTATGGACACAATGTAAATAAATCATCTGCAGTATATTTTTGTACGAAAATTCCTTTCAGACAAGAGACTCGGAGCACTTCTCCGACTTTTGGTGGGATTTGACCCACATCTCTAATCCTGATTGAAAATCTAGTACAAAATTTGTTTGTCCAATGGTTGGATATGTTCAATGTGCATTGATGAAAAATGTTACTTGTATTGGATAGATATGTTCTAGAATGCAATTAATTGTTCCAAGTAGTTTTTCTATGTGCATGGATGAAAAACTAGTTGGATTTTCTGGTAAAGAGTTTCCACAATGTAAATAAATAAAAAAGGCTACCTATTTGACTGCATTAACGACATTGACCCAAATTCAAAAAAACATATATATGTAATAGAATTATATTTCCAATCAAAATTAAAGGGATAATTTGTACATATATCTACTTCTTTAAAAAAAAAAATTCAATTAGAGCTCAATTGATACATGGTTAGTTGCATTGAAAAGCTATGTTCTTCCTATTGGAAATTTTTTCATTCAAACAAGACTACATGTAGAGATCAAAAGCAATCTTAAGATTCCAAATGTACTTCAACCATCCAAAAGGGATTTGTGCAACATTACTTGACATGTCATGCCAATTATAGTGAACAACTATCCAATAGAAACTTTTAACATGATATACCACATGTGCCAAATGTAGATTGAAACCATCCAAAACTTTAAAATTTTAAAAACTTTTGATAATATATCGTGCAACATTAAAACATTAAACATTTAAAACATTAAATATCACATGTGAAATGTAGATTGAAACCATTCAAAACTTTAGTTTTAAAAACTTTTTGATTATATATATCATGCAACGTTACTTCACATGCCATGCCAATTATAGTTCAACTAGATCCAATAAAAACATTTAACATTATATAACACATGTGCCAAATGTAGATTGAAACCATCCAAAACATAAGTTTTAAAAACCTTTTGATTAATATATCGTGCAACATTAAAACATTAAACATTTAAAGTTCATTAAATATCACATGCAAAATGTAGATTGGAACCATCCAAAACTTGATTTTTAAAAACTTCACATGCCATGCCAATTATAATTCAACTATCCAATAAAAACATTTAACATTAAATATCACATGCCAAATGTAGATTGAAACCATCCAAAACTTTTAACTTTTAATTTAACAAAAAATTATAGATCACAACATCACTTCACATGCCAAATTTACTCCAAGCATCCAAAACTTGAATTTAAAAAAAAAAAAAACAAATTATAACACATGTCATTACATAACATGCAAAATGTAGTTCAGATGACAACATTAATTTATAGATGACAACATTACTTCACATTCACATGCCGAAAGTACTAAAACCATCCAAAAATTAAATAAAACAAATTATATTAATAATGTAATAAAATATGTCCAAAAATTGTAGATCTCACAAGTATCAAACTGTATCAAGTTTAACAAATTTTAAGACCATCTAAATCTTGAAATCAGATCTACAAATTATGTCCATCAAATAGAGATAGATCTAGCGTCTTTCCGATCAGGGTCTCAATCTGTGCCCTGTCATGTGAAGCATCATGGGAAACCTACATACACAATGCACATGTACTTGAACATTAAAATTTGATGTTTTAAAAATAAGTGAGAATATATATATCTAGAACTTCATGTAAAAAACAAATTATAACAAAAAAATCATGCAATACCACATGAGGTTCCCTCTCCATTTGATGAACAAGTTCTGCCCCCATAGGAACATTTGCAGCAGTAAAATATACAATATACATGTACAGTTATATATATATATATATATATATATTAAAAACTTTCAAATGAAAATGCACGTGTACATATATAAACTTATTTTCATTAATAGTAAAAAAGGGAACTAAAGACAACTTGTTCAAATGTTGTGGATGTTCTTATCTCCATCGCTAGAGTCCGCGGATTAAAGAAATCGTCTATAGGAACCTAAATTCAAAAAATTTTAAATAACTTCAAATATATATATCTCTCTCTCTCTCTCTATCTCTCTCTCTCTCTCTCTCTATATATATATATATATATATATATATCTCAATTTTTAATGGAAATTTTTGAGGTGGAATATATATATATATATAGATATAACTTTTAAACATAAATTTTAAACTTGTGAAAAATTGTCCATACTTGTGGCTCATTTCCCAAGGAAGAAGAAGGTACCGCCATCCCAAAAACATCGGACGGAATCAGTATCTGTTAAAACATTTTATCAAATTATATATACATACATGTACATGTGTGCACAATTATTTATTTTAAAATCATTTAAAAAACACTAACATTTGCCAACATATCTTGACGGTTAGACCCATCTGCATTGTTTGAACCAGAGGTCCCGAACGTGATATTAACATTTTCGTCACGCATCATGTGTGAGAACTGCAAATGGTGTTTTAACATATAATCATACATTTTTTTTAGATTAATGTACATACAAATAAATGTATACATGTACATACACATGTATTTATTACAAATTGTACACATGTATATGTATGTTAAAATAATTTAAAACCCTACGGTCATTAACACATACCATTCCAGTGCCCTCTTCCTCATGAAGAATTAGGTCTTGCAAACCATTGCGACAATTTTTTTGCATATATTCGGAGATCTTCAACATTCATGTTTTCAATCTCCTCATCTGTACAATACACAAAATTGGCACGTGCATTTTCACATACTCTTTGTCTCTTTAAACAAACATCGACTCCACCCAATCTGTTGTAAACATTGTCGATCATAACATCCCTTGTTTCTCGACTTATTTGAAAAGTCACATCCATCTCTAACCGCAGAGTTTCGACCTGAAAAGGTCGAATCACCAATGGCGGCTCAGGGCGAGGAAACTCCACATCTTGCTTAGCGCCCTTACGGTCATATAATTGACCTTTCCCCGAGCCAAAAAAATTTTGATGGAAGGTCATTGTTGCTGGGTTTCATACCCAAAAAAAATTCTGCATAAAACATTTGTGCAAAATAAACAGGAACCTCGTCATTCCATGGGAGCCTTCCATAGACCGCAAGGTGCCTATCATACAAATAACAAGCTATGTTTGGGTGCTTGAAATATTGCACCTTAAACGTTTTTCTTTTTGGCCCTTCCTTGAAATTAAACATTGACTTGGCCATTTCTTTTGTAACTTTTTTGTTTTACATCCTCCCATTTATCTGGACCCATTACTGCTTCCTTTCTCTTTCTCATCACTTCTACAAATGTATCATTTGTTGGCCCAAGATTTCTGTACACATTTAGAATTTCGCTCAATGAATGCGTAGCTATTTCAAGGCTTTGTCGACTCTCAACAGGTAGAGAAAAAGCCACGAGATCTCTCTGCAATTTTGCATAATGTCTTTCACACCTTTGTAAGGTGCATTGCGCCATGTTGGTTTCCCATGGTATATCGGTAATGTTGGCCGGATAAGTTGTGTTGGGTAGACAACCTTCTTCTTGAATGTAGCGGTTTGCCCTGCATCTATTTTGACCAATATTTGGAACATTTTCGGCCTCTGCATCAATATATATAAAATTTCGTATATTAGAAAAAACACATGTAAAAAAATTTGTACAAATTTAATGAAAAAAATATTGAAATTGATGGCAACCTTGACGTTGTTGGTTAGCATCTTCTCCAACATGACCCTGCTGAAAACCAGACCCAGAATGACCCTGCTGAGAACCAGACCCAAAATGACCCTGCTGAGAACCAACAGCCGTTGATTGGCCTTCGGGGGAATAAATATCACCCCCTTCACGCAACCTACTACCACTCATTGATGGCCCTCTAGGTGGATTTGAACCACCACCAACCTCTCGAGACGAGAGAGAATCTTCATAAACAAATACGAATTTATAATCAATTGAAAAATACATTCATGTGTACATATACATACATATACATATTCATTGATTAAATTGCATGAACCATACCACGAATGGTTGAACCATGGGCACGCTCCATGGATGGAGTAGAAACCTTTCTCCTATTACCTCCTAAAAATTAAAAAATAAAACTTATTAACAACTAATTTAACTCACAAAGTTAATAAAAAATCATTTCCATATGTACACACATGTATGGAGATTTAAGATTATATTTAAATACCATGAACATCCCCCGATCTCTGAACCTCCATATGGGATTCGGCTGATCTTCTTCGTTCATCCTCCATGATATATATATCTATTGGTGGACATTTACAAAAAATATATTTCAGAAAATCAATTTGTAATTTAGTGTACACAAATTATGTAGAACACAACTTCCAAAGCAATAATTGATGTGTGAAACTCAATTTAAGCAAAAAAGAAATTATAAAAATGACAAGTTCACCAAATTGCGCTTTACATGGTGGGAGCACACTTGGTATAAAATTTACCACTTATACACTTTAGTTTGTGGGAGAAATGACACATGTACATAGTTTACCTTAAAGTTGTTGTGTTTTATGGATATTAAAATGAAGAAATTCTATTTAGATCCATTCCAGAGATTAACTGTAGGGGCATTTACTAGATATGTCACCTTTCATAAAAGATGAGATCCAAAGGCTACCTGGCCCTTTATAGACATTGCCTATAGAACTTGTAGAATTAAACACTAGAGGCATTAACAATATCAAAGAACATTGTCATGCTCAAACATGGGAATGTGTCTCTTTCCCTACACAGAAAAATAGTTCAAGGTAGTTAATCTTCATAGACATGTCATCAAGCAGGTCAATGTGATCATCCCCAACTTACTTTTCATGAAATTAGGCTTGGAATCCTCTACAACCTGGTGGATGGAGTTGAATTGGAACTAGGTCAAGGCCTTTACAAAATGCATGCTAGTGAATAATACTTACTAGGTTATGCCAACGAATAAAGTGGGAGAAATGTTTTCTCTTCAAGGTTATCCAATTGGGTGTGTAATACCAACTTCACCCATTTCCTAACAGGTTTCTCTCTTAGGTTACAAAGTGTCTTAGGCCATTAACTTCCATAGACCTCAATAGATTATTAGAGATGGAATTCTATTTCTCAAGTGTGTAAGAGAAGAAATAATTTCTGTTTAGAATTTAACAATGGCTAAGATGGTCAAATTTTTATTTTGGAAAAAAAATAAACTACATATGCAAGACTTCATTATTTAGATGCAATTTTTTTTTTCAAACGCGAAAGTTAGTAGGATGTGCAATATCTATGCCAATTGCAAGAATATTTAGGGGATATCTTTGCACTATGAGCAGGAAACAATTTATTGGTTCTCAGACTCCTGAGCTTCTTTCTCTATGGAATCAGAAAATTCTAGTAGAAGGCCAAGTCATGAATCTAATTTTGTTGATTGCTAAAGGCGACAATCACCATAGCTAGTCCATGTAGTCCTCCACCACTACCCCAGATTGATAAGTTGTTAACAATTTTCCTCATTATTTGAAAGAATAAGAAGCCAGCCAAATATTTTTATTATGTTAATGATGTTTGAATTTACATTATCACAATTTTTTAGGGAAATAATAATGGTTGTGGTCCATTCCTAATGACAAATAAGGTACCCCTTTAATTGCAAGTTTCATCATGATAGTTAGTGAATTGTTTGGAAATCTATGAAACTACTTTTGTGCCTTTATGGAAAGAATTTTGGTTTTCCCCCCTCTTATTTCAAGAATATTTAAAGAAATTTTTCTTCTAAAATTTATGTCCATGTGTCAATTTTGATAGGCTTTATGTTGTTGGGCAACTTTTTATAGATACAAGGGATTTTCACATGACTTTTTTCAATCGTTAAGACTTCTCAACTGGGAACCATTTTGTGTGACATTACTAACATGTAATATATTTTATTGATAGTTAAAGGAAGCATTTTATATTGAAAATGAATTAGAAAAAAAACATTGAACATTGAAACTAGGATTCATCATGTTCAAACATTCTTCCATAGAACATCCATCGCATTAGAACTATAGAAATCAATAGGAAAAAAGCTATGGTAGGACATGATGTCATGATCTTGATGATGATTGAACACTGAAATTGATGCACACTAACTACCCATTACTAACAATATTCATGATGTTAAGCACAAAATGTGTACAGTATTATGCCAAATGTCATCTATTATCTGGGTAGCAACTCAATGGCACAAATTATTTCCTATCTTGTGGACATTTAGTTTGATCTTATTCAAAACCTTGTTAGTTATATATTTTTCAATTTCCCATGGATTCCTTGAATTTTTTCTCCTACCATCTCCCTCTCTCACTCCCCAAATTATTGTCCTCAAGCATGCCCCATTGAGGGTCTGGAGCAATGTTTGCACCATACTTAGAACTGTCATTGCTGCTAATTGAAATTGGAGAGTCATGTATACTAGATTGCTTGCTTTTGGTGGCTCTTACTTGGAAAATATCCTGAGATGAGTTTGACATGATGGCCATATGAGGCTGGAAGCTACTTGGTGTAATTTTCCTTAAATCTTGAAAAAACAGAGCAAAAATGTCATTTTCGGTCATTTTTTATTAAATATTCTACATACAGTAGATTTTATCACAATTGCAACACAATCATGTTCCATGAGCATGAATTATGAATGTTGCAAGCCAAATTGCAAGGAAATTTTCATTCATTTTAGGCAAAAGAAGGTTATGAAATTAAGGTCCATGCTAGAAAAAAATTATGCAAATAAGGTTGTTGAGTCAATACTTACCATGTGTTTCAAAGCCATAACGAAGGTTGGCTTTGAGAGTTTCCTCCCAAAGCCCTGTCCCGAGATGAAATTTAATTCAATGTCTCTTAGAGTTACAAGGTGGAATTGATAGAACTATTTTATTTCTTTACCATAGATAGATATCTCCTTTCATCTATACCTTTCTCTACCATCTTATTTCCAAGTGAAATGGGAATTTTCACATTTTGAATGCCATTACCATGTAGTTTGGTAGTTTGCTAACTAGACCTATCACAAGTAAGGTTGTCATAACAAACTATTTCTCTTGCTCAACTCAGTGGCCATGACTCTCTTCTCACATTGCTTACCATAGGATCTTCAGTTGTACATGTCATGCAAAGTTGGGGGTTCTAGGTCTACACTTATTAGGTAAATTTGTATTTTATGGCATTGTGGTCCTTAAATTTGGAGGTGTTCCACTTGAAAAAGTAGGCATTAAATATGGATGAAACGGATTTGTTTTAACTTTGATAGAATTTCCTTGTGGAATTATTGAATTTCTCGACAACATGATGCTAGCTTTGCTTAGAGAAGAAGGTTTTGGAGGAGAAATTGAATTCTTTTGACTTATTTTTTGCATTGAAGTTTGAAATAGTAGTTTTGATTACTCCATTGATGACCTTGCTAAGGAATTTGACGAACACAATATTGACTTTGAAGATGGTTTAGAAGACGTTGAAGAAGTTGTAGATTTTGGTGTTGTCATTGAATTTTTCTTTGTTGTTGGACTTGATCAAGACACAATTTAACTTTACGAGTAGATTGAAGACCTTGAAGAGGTTTTAGATTTTGTTTTTCTCACTGAAGGTTTTTTTCTGGTTTTGTTTCTTAAACCATAATTTCCATAGGACATTTTTGGTGAATAGATTCTTGACCTTGATGAGAGTATATGATACCTTGAAGAGGCTACATCTTTTGGTGACGTCACTAATTGTTTCTCTATTATTGTGTTTGTTAAAATTTTTTATCCCAGAGGAGGGTGTTATCCAATGTGAATTTGAAACCCCCCTCACATTTTGCAATGAAGGTTCTATCTGAATGTTAGGGAGATACACATTATATAAACTCAATATGATGTGCCAAAAACTTTACAGACATCCCAAAAACAGAAACCACCTATTATATGTCAATTAAATCTACATGGAACCAACAAGCAATATGGTAAAATATAGAATTACAAATCCCTTCAATTAGTAAAAAAAAATAAAAAAAATATGAAGAAAGCACCTAGAGGACTAGAAATAAAAATATAGTAGAGAAAAAGAATAGTATCTCAGCAGCTATAATTGCAAGTCATAAATTATTATCATATAATCCAATTTCAGCACTAAAAGTAAACTCAAAATAACATAAAAGCAGAGACAACATTTTTTTACATGTAATTAAACATTGTTAATGGAAATATGAAACATGGATTGGCATAATCATGCATTTATCAATGAAATTTCATCAGACCATTGAACAATTGTGCACTAACAATATTTAAATAAGTTAAAGGAAAAAATTGACCTATATTTTACAGCTTATGGGACATAAATCAATATGTAGAAATAGTCACTTGGTTTCTATAATTGGGTAGAGGAATGAATTAAAATGATCTTGTATGTATTCTCATTTTAGAGCTCAAATTTTTAGGAAGGATTTAAGTATCCACATTTCAAGAATCACTAGAAGAGGTTGATAAATAATATAGGAAGACAAAAAACTAATCAGTGGTGTAATAAATGGATTTCTTGGGAGATAGATTGGCATATGGACTTTTGGTAGCTAAAACTTTTCCAAATAAGTCAATGTATTTGAAAACCAAACCTCTAGTTTATTTTGGTTTAGACAAGGTCTAGAATTTGAAAAGTGAATTCCCTCTTTCTTCCTCTTACATGTCCAATGATCGGAATTTGGATTGAGGGAAAAAAATTTCCAAAATAAAAATTTTGCATTTTATTTGTTATACACATGAGTTTTTAAAAGCTAATTAACTCATAAATTTCTCACAAAATACACTTAAAGCTTGACACATAAACCCCTTCCTAATTGGATAACTTTAGATGATCCTAAACACATTTTTATTTAACTAATGAGGGAGATAGCACAAGAAAACTAGTTTTTCCATATTCAAATCAAGTTGGTATCAAAGTACAATTTAGCTCATTTTAGTCAAGGTTAGTTAGAAGAATTAGCTATTGGTTTTTGTCTTAAATTTCCTCTCAAAATGAATGTGTACGTGATTTTTAGAGACACACTAGAGGAATAAGGTCCAAATTTTTGATGGAAATGGGCTATGAAAGTAAATGGTTAAAGGAAAACATGTACAAGGCATAGTTGAGCCAAATGTTGTTGAGGAAAGGCCTAATTATTTCGGTCTTGGTTATGGAAAACATGATGGAGAATGCTCCAAAGCCAAGGAGGCACATGAAGCTGTTCCAAGATGGAATTTATTTTCTTGTTCATTACCTCAAGATTGTGAAGTTTGTGTTCATGATGAATGAAAAAGTTTGACACCCACTTTGTAATAAGATGTTAATAATCATGCAACTTTAATGAGAATGTAAAAGAAGAGGATGTTGAAAGCTCTAGAGTCATTGAATTCATTGCTAGTATTCACAGGAGAGCCACTACCTCATCAAATTCACCTCCTCAAGAAGGTGACAAAGGTGAATGTTCAAGGTATAAATTTGCCTTTAATCAAATTGCTTTTGATTATGATAAACATGGTAAATATTCACGTAATATTTGGAAAAGTTTTCATGTTCCTTTTGTGGTTTGAATAATCATAATGTTTATAGATGTTGGAAGAATATATCCATGCACATGAAAATTTCTAAATAAATGAGGCAAAAAGTCAAAGGCCCATTGGACAAGGAAAATGATGTTGAAAATAAGATGCAATTGTTTTTCACTCATTGCCATAAGAAAGGTCACCTTGTAGACAAGTGTTCGACTTTGTATCCAACAAGTCATCCACGACATTTGAAGAAGGTGGAAATAGATATTGACAAGAATGGAAAAGAGGATTCCATAATCGATGAGGGTCAGGATGATTCACATGATGATGAAGTGCAGCTGAAAGAAGCGCCATTGAAATGGTTTGGTAAGGGATGGTTAGATTTCTTATCCAATTAAGGCCTTGCATGTATTTTGATGTTTCATGAATTTAATTTCAAATTCAAAGTAGAGTTATGTTGACACACTTAAATGCAAAAAATATGGAAATGTGTACATGAGCTATTATTTGACTTGAGAGTCAGTTGTTTGAAGATGCACGTTTTGTCGACTTTTGTTTGGTTGATGGTTTTGTACACCAATATGTAAGAGTACATTGAGATATTCACATGAGGTGAATTTTTTTTCTTTGAAGGAGAAAAATGATATGTCAGCGAGCTATGTTTCTTGCATGATGTGTTTTTCAGTTTGATGGTTTTGTTTGTGACAAGACGTCACAAGATTTTGGGAAGGTCTACTCTTGACCGAGAGCCTCATGATTACAACCTAATCATGAGAATCAAATGGGAGTTCATCCTTATTTTGAAAAAAAACCTCTAGATAGGATTCTAAGCTACCTAGGACTCAAACCATTATTTTTAAATTTGAAATATCATGGTGTGTTGTTTCAATGCCTAAATCCACAACCCTAACATAAATTGTTTTATTCTTTTTTTGCAGGATTTAGTTGGTTATATTAAAAGTCGGTTGAATTTAAAATTCTTGGCTTAGTGGCATGAACCAAACATATTGTGTATTAAATGAGGATTTTTTCTCTCCCAGTCATTTCTAAATCACCCATATCACCAATAAAACATGTTTTAAAAGAACATACTTTGGTATGGGAAAGACCTTAGGTCCTTTGACTGTGCACATGTGGTGTGAAAAATTGAAATTGACAATGCAAAAAAGTGAAATTATGAATGAAACCACGAAAACGAAAAACCCAAAAGGGGTAGATGATTTAAATAGACCTAATTAATTATTTACCAACATAAATTCTTCAACTTTTAGCAACTAAATGATAAGTAAAAAAATAAATAAATTTGTAATTATGGTTCGAAAGTTACATAATCTTAAGAAGTGTTTTAAATTAATTCTATCTCATAAAAAGTATCCCTCCTAACTTAACAAATACTATCTCTTCCCATAAGTTTCACGACCTCCCTTCCTTAGCACACAAGACATAAATACAATTAATATTTCAATATGTTAAGTCCTATCGAAACAAATGAAAAGTTGTATAGATGGTTTCAAATATTATAAGAATGTTTTTGATATGGTTGAGAGAATGTGGAGAATAGAATCCATAAAAAAAATTATTTTTCAAAACGTATTACTTTCAAAGTATCAACAAGTAATGTACAAGGGTGTTCAATGAATTAACGCTAAATTTAAATTCCATGATGTATAACTTACTCATAATTTTAACAAATTATTAAATAATGATATAGATTGGATAATTATATTATTTGTCATATATTTTGATGCTTATAGAGTGAAAAAACTGAAAGAATCAACTTGTAGGGTCATTTTAATGGTGGGTGGAGAATCGGGGTCTAAAAGCTTTTGGAGTCATTTTGAGGTATTAACTGACATTTCTTGGGGTCAAACGATTATCCCTTGTGCCGAAACCTTGACCATTGTTCTACACTTAAAGACATATCCAATGGTGCAAGAAAAACATCAAATCAAGTTCATTCAAAATATATGCCTTTAGTAAGTTGACCTATCATGTTGACCACCATGGTATGAGAGAATCTCATTTTAGCCCCATTACTCATGCATAGAAAGCTAGCTACATGTGGAATTTTAACAAGACTCTAAAATGTCTAAAATGACAAACCTCGTTAATGGTTGATGGAGTCAAATCTTACACCTAGTTGGCTATCACGCTATGTTAAATACTTGGCCACTAGGAGGAATAAGAGTTCCATTTTATGTTATTGTATTTTGTTCCATAGTTGAAAATACAACTAGGAGTGTGAAGTTAGAGAGAAAAATGTATGAAGTTAAGTTTTTATAGCAACCTTACACGCCAAAAGTCTTAGCTAACTCTAGAGAGATTACCTCTTTCTTTGCACTTACATATTTTTCATACCAAAAAAGAGAGAGTAGAGCATGTTTACATTTTAGTGTTGTTTTTCTCCCATAAGGATTTCCTAGGGAAAAAGGAGTAGAGCATCATTACTTTTTAGGGTTGTTTGTCTCCCATAAGGATTTCCTAGGAAAATAATTGTGTTGATTGTCTAGATATGTATGTGTGTGTTTCATTATGTTCTCTATTTCATACATTGTGTTTCATTATGTTTTATATTTCTTACATTTGATTGTTTTATTCATTTAAATAGAAATTTAGTTATTAAAAGATCTAAAACTTAAATACAAATTAATATTCATTATATAGATTTCACTTATTTTATCAAATTTGTTGTGAGAAACTATTTCATTATAATAAGTATACAACTTGACTATTAAATAAAAAAATTATGTATTGATAAACATCTACACTTCTCCAACCTAAAAAAAATACATATAACTCTTAGATACATTTAGACGTGTGTTTTATTTTGGGCATTCAAGTCCAGTTTTTAAGCAATAACCTTTAACACTTTGGGAGTTCAAGTCCACTTTGTAAGAAATAACCTAACATTTTGGAAGTACAAATTAGGTTTGTTTAAGTAATAACCTACCATTTTGTATTAGGTTATGCTAAATACTTTAGAAAATAGAAGTTTCATTATCACTTGAGGTTTTTAATTATTCTAATTACAAATATGAATCCATGACTAATTATGGCATTATTCCTACATTTTAGTTTATACATCTAATTTGATATTTTAAAATGTACTATGTCCCATTTTGGTTTTTTTTTTTTTCAAGATTTTGACAAAACTGAAGAATTAGTGAATGATAGCAGTTGCATATACAAGACATATATTGTAATATTTTTGTTTTGATTATCATATTTTGTAGAGACAAGTCCAGCTGAACTGTTAAAGATCTATGTAACTGTACTTTCTTTTCTAATAAATAATAAAGACTGTTTTTTCTATTTGAAAAAAAAAACTAACACTTCTTGTATTAGGTTTTCTAAAATTATTGAAATAATGAAGCCTATTGCAGAAGCACCAGTTAATGGTGTTCAGCAGCAGCACTGGTTATTGCAGCAGCACCGGTTATGTGGAATTTTTAAACTAAAAAAAAAACTAGAAATAAACCAATAAACAACTAAAAAAACAATATGAAGCATAAAGACTCAATGCAACTAAATGCAACTAAGATCATTATCACCATTCGTGAATGGGATAATCACAGGTTCCTCAAACAAACAACAAAACGGGTCAAACAAGATTAAAGAATATCCCGCATCGAGATCAAAGTAATACTTCTGTTTTGATTCTCATATTTTGTAGAGACAAGTCCAGCTAAACTATGAAAGATCTATGTAATTGTACTTTCTTTTCTAATAAATAAGAAATACTGTTTTTTCTATTTGAAAAAAAAAAACTAACACTTCTTGTATTAGGTTTTCTGAAATTATTGAAATAATGAAGCCTATTGCAGCAGCACCGGTTATGTGGAATTTTTAAACTAAAAAAACAACTAGAAATAAACCAATAAACAACTAAAAAAAAAATCTGAAGCATAAAGACTCAATGCAACTAAATGCAACTAAGATCATTATCACCATTCGTGAATGGGATAATCACAGGTTCCTCAAAAAAACAACAAAACGGGTCAAGCAAGCTTAAAGAATATCTTGCATCGAGATCAAAGTAACAAGATTTGCAATTTTGTTTGACAACTATGAAATTAAATTAAGCCAATCTAATTCAAATTTTAATTAACTAAAGATCAATTCAAAAAAAAATTTGGTTGGGACATTCATTTGACAGAAGTCCTATAACAAATCATGTTCCAAATGAAATAACATTAATAACTGGAGATATCAGAACGAAGAAACCAAAAAAAAGAACAAAAACAAAACTCACAAATTTGAAATCCATCCTTCCTTGCTTTGAAGATCACAATTAAAAAAATAACTTACAGAAACAAAATTTCCTGAAATTCCCAAACTTGATACAATACTGGCATTGTTAATCAATCAGGTATGCTATTAATAGAAAAATGATATAGTATCGTAAAACAAAACGACTACAGAATCTCAAATACAAGCTCCAAAAACTAATTTCTTGGAACCCCCTCAATTTAAAAAACAAAATACATTCATAAAATTTCCCTCATTCAAGGAAACACCACTGCATAAAATACGCAATCTCAACCTACTTTCACAGAAATATCAATACAGACGATATAACGATAATAGAGTCTTTATATTCACAAAGAATCAATTATTTAATACGGTAAAAAACAATACGAACTAGCTTGCATGAACGATTGAAGATGCTTAAAACCAGAAAAGCAAAGAATCGACATATTTTCGACTGTAACCAGAAAGGAAACCATTTAAAACAATATGACATACAGAACTATGTTATTATATTATATTAAAAACTCATAATTATTATAATAAAACCTAAATTCACATATAATATATTAAAACATAATAAAATCTAAACTTACATATATTAAAACCTAAACAAACATATAATAAATTGCACATACATTGAAAATTGAAGACACATATATTATATTCAAACATAATATGGGGAACCTCTACATGACGTTTTGATGCTCCGTTGGAGATGTCATGGGAAGAATACGGTGTCCAAAGGGTGCAGAATTCCTTCAAATTGAGTTTATTGACTTGGATGATATTATGTGTCCTGTGAGTTTATACTTCTATCAATTCTCTTATATCTCCTATCTATTACATAGATGTCTAAATTATCCTTATAATTATTTTTTATAATTTTCATTGCAAGTGTCATTATTAAATTAATAATTATAAAATTATTATTATATTATTATAAAAAATATAAAAATATATTAAATGTATATTTTTATTGATATACTTTTGATTAAATGTGTATTGATATATAGCTGCATTGGTCACTCCTGTTTAAATTCTGATGATGGGCATCATGTGAGTGATCCATTGATGATGTAAGAATTAGTACCATGGAAGCCTACAGGAGCGTGTACTAGAAAACTACTAGTGATTAGTCATGTTTCCACCCCCTTTGCTATACCAACAATTAAATGGCTCGCTTAGCATTCTAACAAATTTCAGGCTGGCGATAATTGCATGGATCGGATCGATTTGAGATATGGTCTAAACCATACATAAATCAAGAATTATACAACCATATATAGCTACGTAAATACTATAACCATACAGAAATCAAGAAAAACTCAATCATGCATTAAACCTTTGGGGCATAAGATGGAAATTATAAGTAAGGAAAGCTCGTTATTTCATTTGATTCAAAAAAATAAGTAATAACCCTGTTAAGGAAATTATATGGCAAGTTAACGCACCACAAGGTAATGCTTGGTTCCAATATTCCAGAAAAATCAAAATGACGTTTCAAATAACATTCAAACCAACCAAGATTTAACTCCTAGGAAAGGAGAAATTCTAGGACACTTAATAATTTGAAAAGTGGTTAAATAGGACACTAACCTGGCTAAAGCTTCCTGTAAGAAAACTGAGAAGATGGGAAAACCATACCTGATTGCTGTGAAATCAGAAACTACTGTAAGAAAATTGAGAAGTGGGACAACTATACTTGTAGGCTGTGAAATTAGAAACAACTATAGCTCCCCATCCAAAAACAGAGTCATACAAAAACATAGCATATTTTGCTTGCCTTTGAGTTAATAGAAAGAAAAATAGTTAACTTTACAGTAAATTAGTTAATATGTTTAGTGCAATGTATTTCACCTTAAAATAATAATATTAGTAATAATATTTCCCTATAGCTTAAAAGTTAAATGTAAATTATTTGAATTTCACAATTAGTAATTAAAACCTTCACAAAACCAAATAAGTAAATATGGGTTATAACTTATTAATTACTGAAGTAGGGAGTTTTCTATCTAATTCACATTTCTCTAGATCCCTACTATTAATTGGTAGTTTCAATTGAATTATTAGTTTTCTATGAATTTCCTTAATGAAGTTAAAAGTTAACTGTAAATTAATATATCTAACTTACAGTTAACATTAAATGAAATATGGAACTATTAATTATCAATTGAAACTAAACCATGGGGTGGATAACATAAAACTTTCTATGTTAAGCTAAGTTAAATTCAACAGAAACTACTATAGCTCCCAATAAAAAAGCAGTCATACAAAAACAGAGCATATTTTGGTTGCCTCTAAGTTAATAACAAGAAAAATAGTTAACTTTATAGTAAATTACCTATATGTTTAGTTTCAACTCTAATATCACTTTTCGTGGGTACTCTTTTCCTTGCAAGATTTTCCCTTAATGAGATTGACATTACTTCCTATCCAGTATTCTTCTGGTTATTTTCATACATTCATGGCCTACCAGCAGGTCAAGTCTAATGTCATAGTTCTTTTCATACATCATGGATGGCCTCAATAGAGACCGTGCTACTAAAAAGCATCAGAGAGACTGAGGTGGTACTAATGTCAACTAAAAAAACGCAAACAAAAGCATTAAATTGGACAAGTGATATTGCATAAATGGAGATTATGCCATATTGTCAAATCTATCCAATAATCTGAAATTTTCACTACGAAAGTCTACCCCAATGCTATGCCACATAATTACAAGTTGAGCTGAAGAGTTGAAGGTTTCATACATCTGTTAAAAAAAAATCAGATTTTGAGGTTCAGGAGGAGAAGCAGTGTAGTGAAGGGGAGCAATAGTGTAGAGGGAATTCATGGAATGATAAAGAGTAAAATCATCCTATGTTAAGATATACCAGCATTACAGAGCTGGTAAAATTCAGCTGACACCTAATGATGGTGTGTCCAGATAGAGAGGACTGCTTAAACTGATATCAAACTCCTTAAACTGATATCAAACTAATACTACTCGATGATTACTTGCTCATTAAAAAAATTATGCATGAATACATTTAATGAAGAGTTTGAACCACTTGTGGTGTTGGAAAAAAGTCCGGGTCCAAAATCATTGATTTAGAAGCTAACTCGTTAATATATTGGCCAATTCGGAAAAACAATGGAAACCCACAAACTCCAAACCAAAAATGATCTGGATTATACTAAACATGAAATGAAAGCTAGAAATAATAGAAAACAAATTTAGAGGTACAATGAAAAGCAAATTCTATTAATGAAACAACCATGACAAACCTACAATGACCAAAATGGTGGTAGCTATGTTTAAAAGAAATGTCTATTACACTCATTCACAAAAAATGCCATAACAAGAGGAGATGTTAGAAATGATATGTATTCCCCAGAAAACAGACAAGGACTTAAATGTTGATATACTTCTAAATATAAAAATATATGAAAGTTAATATTTATAAAAATTTAAATAAATATGAAGGCATATTGAATGTTACAAATTGCAACAACATACACCATTTGCAGTAGACCATACCACGCAGATGGGAGGAGCAACATACCTAGTATTGTAGTAGACCAATAGCGCGGACGGGAGGAGCAACGACGTGGACGAGAGGAGAGAAAATGCACGAACAAACAGACCTGCAGTAGACCAACAGTGCGGATGGGAGGAGCGAAAACACACGAACAAATAGACCAGCAACAACAGTGACAAAAATACGTGCGAATAAAGAGACTAGTAAACAAATCAACTTTGTGGGCGATTTATTTATAGAAAATAGTTCGGCCGAACTATTTTAAAAGTAAAAGTTCGGCCGAACTCAAAGTTTGACCGAAGTTTTTTTGGAAGTTTGGACGAACTTTTGTTTCTGGTTTTCCCATCTCCGGCAAAAATTCAGTTTGCCCATGTCGTCAATGTGTCGTCAATCTAAACAAAATCAGGAGTTCGGCCGAACATTCTAAGAAAGTTTGGCTGAACTATTGCCGAAATTTTTTTTCAGCCCCCGATTCTCACAAAAGTGTAACCCATCTTCACATATCTGCCCATGCCTATTGTTTCCTTCGATTTTGTGCCAAATTTAGGTTATCTTTTAAGAGTTGGAAAACTTGTTGTTGATGCTCGATGTGATATTCCACTACCTGAACCTTATAATTTTCTCTTAAAGATGTTGTGATGGACGGTGGGTGATATCCATAAAGTGCAATAAATGGGGTCATTCTTGTCGCAGTATGGATGGAAGTTTATACCACCAATCAGCCATTGGTAACCACTTGACCCATTGTGTTTGTTTATCAAATACAAAACAAGGAAGATCTCCTTCCAAACATTTTTTCATTATCTCAATTTGACCATCGGATTGAGGAAGATAAGATGAGCTATGAGTTAGTTGACTGACCAAATAGGAAAATAATTCCATCCAAACATTTCCAGTAAAAATGGGATCTCTATCGCTTACAACAATCTTTGGGTTTCCATTTAGCTTTTGAATTGTTTCCATAAATGTAGTAGCAATTGTACTTGCTTTAAATGGATGAGATAGTGCACAAAAGTGTGCATAATTAGTAATTCTATCAACCACCACCATGATGACACTCTTTGCTTCGAACTTAGGTAAACATGTAATAAAATCCATTGAAATATTCTTCGAACATTGACTTGGAATGGATAGAGGTTGTAGAAGACCCGAGGTCTTAATTGTCTCAAATTTGTTTTCCTGGCAAACCAAACATTCTGCCACAAAATTTTGAATATCAGATTTAAGGTCATCCCAAAAAAATTCTTTCTTCACCCTGTGAAATTTTTTAAAATTCTTGAGTGTCCTCTTAAGGGTTAAGTGTGTAATTCCAAAAGAATATTTTGTTTTAGTTGGGAATTGTTACAAATATATAAGCGATCTTTGTACCATAAGTAATAATTTTTCCAACTAAATGTATCATATGTACTAGGATCTTGTTGCAAATTTTGAATGAGTGTCCACACTTCTTCATCCTTTTTCTATTGATCCCTTGCTTGGGTTATCCAATTTGGTTTGATAATAGAAATGGCACAAATAAATGCTTCCACCTCTTCATCCTTTCTTGAGAGTGCATTTGCAACAACATTTAGCTTCCCTTGTTTGTATATGAATTCAAATTCATAACCCAACATCTGTGTGACCCATTTTTTCTGCTCTTCTCGAGATAGTATTTGTTCCCAAAAGTGTTTAAGACTATCATGATCAATTTTTACGTTGAATTTTCTTCCCATTAGGTAAGGTTGCCATTTATTGAGCGCATGTAGTATTTCAAACATTTCCTTCACATAACTAACTTTTTGTAAATACTTTCCTGTTAGATGATCCAAAATAAATTTTATCATAGGTTATAGTGTTTGAATAAAATAGTTATTAATTTAAGATATTAAATTAATAATTATAATTCTAGAATATTTAATAAATCTTTGAGATATTTATAAATAGAAATTTGTTAATAAAAATTAGGACTCTAGAAAAGAGTCATTTCCTAGGCTCTAAGTTAGGAGTGATGTTAGTAGAGTGGTTAGAAGCTCATTTATTGTAAATGGACACTTGTTTATTTTCCAAGTGACCCATAACTAGATTAATCTAGAGCATAGAGCTTATAAATAGGTTAGTTTCTTATTTTCATTGTAGTGTGTAATGAGAGAATGTGAGAGTGTGAGTTTACGTGTGTAAACTCCTATAATTTGCTATGTAATCTTTTTGCTTGATCAATAAAGTTGTGTGTCTGAGGACACTTCTACACTTTCATGTGGTATCGGAGCCATGTTAACGTTGTGAGGAGGAGATTCCAGCTCTACCAGGTCATGGAAAACTCAACTCCGTTGAAGTGATCAGCAAAACATTGGTATGAAATTTGTTAAATTTTTTTATTGATTTTAGATCTGTAAATTCTAAAATCATTTTTTAAAAAGCCACTGTAAAATCTGTGTGACTTTTTTTAAATTGTTTGAGTGAAAAAAAAAGGAGAGCGCTCTTGCCATTTCTGCACGGGGTTTATTTTTTTTGGATTGAATTAGTTTATAAGAATTCTGTTGCAATAAGTTAAAGAAAGAGGAAAGCGTTGTATAATTTAAGGGAAAGCACTATATAATTTAATTTTTAAAGCACTTTCATGAAACATCGATTCAGAAACATTAATTCTGAACATCGATTCAGAAACATCGCTATGTAAGTGGATTCTTCATTAAGAACAGCGTTTAATTGGCATCGATTGGCAGCGTTTAATTGGCATCGATTCTGAAAATTGATTTGACATTAAGATCAACGTTTAAGTGGCATCGATTCTGCACTTGGTTGTGGCATCGATTCTGCACTTTCACATTTTAAAAAACCAGCGTTCAGTTACTAGCCAGCCTTTAATTGGAAGATGCCTTTGAACCAACGTTTTGTGACATCACTTCTATGTTTTTTGATATCAACAGGAAGTGAGCAACCAAGAAAGGATTTTCTTGGCGTATTTCGGTCTTTATACAGAGAATTTCGGTCTTTATACGCAGGATTTTCTTGGCGTATTTCGGTCTTTATACAGAGAATTGTGATGTATTAATCAATGTTGTAGGGGGTAAAGTGATAGCAGTAAGTGGATTGCGCGGAGGATACTCCAAGAGAGCATATGTAACATTCTTGGCTGGAGTGGGAGACTATGTGAAGGGTGTTGTCGGTCTTGTAAAAGGCCTCCCTAAAACAGGCATATTTTTTTTATGTAATGTTTTTGTAATATTTTTTTGGGAGAAAAGTCAAATTTTTTTTGTAATGGAGTGATAAGGTATGTTTTTATGTAAAAGTAAAGGGTCAATGAAGTAATTTTTTTGTAATGGAGTGATAAGGCATACTTTTTAAGGTTATTGTAATAGTTTGGAGTAATAAGGAGATTTGTGCTTTGTTTATGGAGTGATAGTGTGACTCAAAGTAATTTTACTTTGAGGGGGGGTAACTTTTTTTACCAGGATTGTGCAAGAGCACTATTGTAAAATTAAAATTTTGAAAGTTGCCTTGTAAATATTTGAGAAATTGACTAGAGCCAAGTGAAAAGCTCAGTCAATTTTCTCCTATTTCAATGACTATTTGAGGGTCAAGGCCAAGCCCCGATAGTTCATTTTTTTTGTGTCGTGTGCTGATGTTGTGTTGTGCATCTTGATATTTTTTGGAGCTTGATTCGTGGTGTGAAGTCTTAACACTACAATGTCTAAGTTGATTAATTTCTTTTCTGATTCCGACAAACTTGAAAGCTCAAAATCTTACAAAACATGGCAACTCCTCATCGAAAGCACTCTTGTTTATAATGAACTATGGCATGATATTTGTGATGGAGATGTAAAGCCAAATAAACCTACAGATGTAGCTACGCTAGCAAAATGGGAAGTTAAAAACGCCAAAGCATTAGCTCTCATTAAATCCTCTGTCAATGATGAAATGTATGTCCATATCGAAAATGCTAAAGATGCTTGGTCTGTTTTGAGAAATTTTAAAGAGTTGTTTGATACTCAACCTCAATAAAAAATATTTGACCTACAATTAAAATTGTTGCATCAAAAATTGACTGAAGAAGGAGATATTCTTGAATACATCTCCAAACTTAAGAATATTAAGCAGGAAATCGTTAATGCTGGTTTTCAAGCAGTTGATGATAGTTTTATGGTCATAATTTTAACTCCTAGGCTTCCTTCTTCCTACACACATTTTTTAGAAACTCTACAGCTCACTGGAAAGTTATAAAAGCTAAATTTTGATGAGCTCTGTGAAATGTTGACTCAACATGATAAAACTTTTGGGAAGAAAAAGAAAGTTGGTGAAGATGTTTTTCTCAGAGAAGCCATTACTAGCAACTCCTCAGCTGAAAATTCCAAAAACAAAGGTAAAGGTAATTTTAATCAAAATCAAGCAGCTCAAGGTCATGGTCACAGTCAACACAGAGGAAACAACTCCAATAAAGGCTCCAATTTAGGCAGAAACAATTCTCAAGGCAGAGGAAACAATCAAAACAGAGGATCTCAGCAAGGCACAGGACAGAATCTAGGGAGAGGAAAATCTCAAAATAGAGGACAAAGCAGAGGTCGAGGACAGTCTCAAGGCAGAGGACCGTCTCAAGGAAGAGGCACTGATTTGAGTCAAATTGTTTGCAGGCAATGTAACAGAGTTGGTCACTATGCTTCAGATTGTCGCACATCTATCAATAAAATTTCTAAGTTTCAATAACCTTCAGCACAATTTGCAAATGATCAATATCAAGATGATAATGAATCAGAATATGTCTTCACTTCTTCACCAGCAATCCAACTTTTGTCTTATATTAAGAGTGATTATGAAGATGCTTGGATTTTGGATTCAAGAGCCACTCAGCACATGACCTGTAGACGAGATTTATTTTGGAATTTTCAAGAGTGCGATCTTAATTCCATCTTTCTAGCAGATGATACAAAACATACGCCTTATGGAAAAGGTGCAGTCAAAGTTTTTCTCCCTGACATTGGAGAAAAATTGATTTCCAATGTGTGGTATGTTCCCACCTTTAAGAAAAAAATTTTGTCCTTGGTCATGATTCGACAAGAAGGACATCAAATAATTATGGAAGACGGATTAGCTAAGATTAATTCAGTCAAACAGAACTTCCAAACAGTGATGACAGGATATGAAGACGGAAAACTGTTAAGGATGAAAGGAATAGTTATTCCAAAGCATTCTAATTTTGCAGGGGCAGTTACTACAGGAATTTCACCTATAAGATTATGGCATGTAAGATATGGAAATTTGAATTTTGATACTCTTTCTCAATTACAGAAACAAAGGATGGTTAAAGGACTTCCGACTTTCAACAAAGAAAATGCTAAATGTGAAGCCTGCATTTATGGAAAATAGAATCGAGAAAGTTTTCCAACAAGTACTTGGCATGCAAACAGGATGTTGCAACTAGTTCACAGTGATGTGTGTGGTCCACTACAAACTTCATTAGGTGGTTGCAAATATTTCTTGATATTTATTGATGATTTCAGTAGAATGATTTGGGTTTATTTCTTGAAAAACAAGTCAGAAGCCTTTGAGAAGTTTAAAATTTTTCTACAACTTGTTGAAAATGAAGCCAAAGAAAATATAGGTACTCTCAAGACAGATAATGGGGGAGAATTCAATTCAAAAGAATTCAAAACTTATTGCAGTGAAAATGGCATCAGAAGGCATCTTACAAATGTTTACACTCCACAACAAAATGTAGTCGTAGAAAGGATGAATCGCGCATTGTTAGGCATGGAGAGATCCATGTTAACTTTAAAAGGTTTAAGTCCAACATATTGGGCAGAAGAAATCCATACAGCTGTCTATCTAAGAAACAAATATCCAACTACTTCGTTAGAAGGAATCACCCCTTATGAAGCTTGGTTTGGTTACCTAAAGTTAAACATCTTCGAGTTTTTGGATCCATCTATTATGCCTTAGTTCCTAAATAAAAGAGAAATAAGCTTGATTCAAGAAGTTTGAAATGCACCATGATTGGCTATTGAGGTGAAAAGAAAGGGTATCCTCTTTTGACCAATGGAAAATTTATTGTGAGCAGGGATGTCATTTTTGATGAAACAAAGAGTAAGAGTGTTGAAGAAATCAAAAGTCTTCTTCACAAGTTAGAAACTAAGGGTAGTAAAAGGAAAGGAAATATGAAAATTCAACCAACTTCACCAAATTGGTATGAACTTGATTTTCCTTCCTCTGAATATGAGTCATCTGGTTCATCTACTTCAACAAAGTCATCTGGGTCTTCTAGCAGTTCATCAACATCTCCAAGCAGTAGTAGTTCTTTTGATAGTGATTCTATAGATTCACCACCTGAACGACGAACATCAGTTTACATTAACCCCCTCTACAATGATGGGGACTTCTCACAACCTCAAACAAATGAGCAACAACTTCCAAAATGGGCAGTTCAACTATTGAAAGATGTAATGCCTAATGAATAAAACAAAACAGGAACAAGGGCATCAAAATGAGATGAAGGAAAGTTTTCTTTGATAGTAAATGATTTTACTAAACCTTCTTCTTTTCAAGAGGCAGTAAAACATAAAGCATGGCAACAAGCAATGGTTGATGAATATCAGGCAGTTCAAGACAACAACACTTGGCAACTTGTTGATTGTCCTCAACATGTTAAACCTATTGGATGCAAATGGGTTTATCGAATTAAGTACAAGAAAAATGGTGATATTGACAAGTATAAAGCACGCCTTGTTTCTAAAGGTGTTGCGTAGTAGGAAGGGATTGATTATGAGGAAACCTTTGCTCCCACAGCTAAATGGAACACCATCCACCTCACACTTACCTTAGCAGCTCAAAAAGGGTGGAAAGTTCATCAAATGGATGTCAAAAGCGCTTTTCTCAACGGGGACTTACAGGAAGATGTATACATGACACAACCACTAGGGTTTGAAGTTAAAGGGAAAGAACATAAAGTCTGCAAATTAATCAAGGCTTTATATGGATTAAAACAAGCTCCCCGCGCTTGGTATGCCAAAATGGATGAATACCTTCGCAAAGTTGGTTTTCATCACAGTGAATCTGATGATACTTTGTATGCACGCCAACAGGGAAAGTATATGGTCATTCTCATTATGTATGTTGATGATTTGATCATTACAGGCAACAATGATGATCACAGTGAACAGGTGAAAAAGGAGTTACATGCAGGTTTTAAGATGACATATTTGGGACTACTTCACTACTATCTTGGAGTTGAAGTATTCCAGCATCCACATCAGATCTTCATTTCCCAGAGTAAATATGTAGTAGAAATTCTTCAGTGATTTGGAATGCAGGATTGTAAGCCTGTCCTTACCCCTATGGAACAAAACTTAAAACTTTCAAAATTTGAAGGGGGGGAAAAGGTGGACAGCACGACTTACAGACAGTTGATTGGCAGCTTGATTTATTTGACAACCACTCATCCTGATCTATCTTATGCAGTTATTATTCTTTCATGTTTTATTCAGGAACCACTAGAAAACCACTAGAATTCAGCCAAAAGAGTTCTTCGATATATCCAAGGAACAAAATATTTTGGTCTTCTTTACAAAAAGACTAAAAATTTTGTACTTGGTGGATTTTCAGATGCCGACTTTGCTGGTAGTATTGATGACAGGGCATCAACCTCAGGTTACTTAATGAACATGGGGTTAGCTGTAGTTTCCTGGAGTTGTAAGAAGCAAACTCCAGTGGCCACTTCTTCAGCAGAAGCAGAGTACATTTCAGCATGGGAAGCAACATGTGAGATTGTGTGGTTACATCGAGTTTTACAGGACTTGGGTATTCCTTCAGCAAAAGCTACTTCATTATTCATTGACAATCAATCAACAATAAAGCTTGCCAAGAATCTAGTTTTCCATTCAAATAAAATGCATGTGGACACCAAGTATCATCATATCAAATCTCTCATTGCAAAGGACGTCATCAAGCCAGTGTTTTTCCCTTCAGAAGACCAGACCTCCGACATTTTCACAAAACCTCTTGGCAGAATAAAATTTACCAAGTTTAGGGATGAACTTGGTATCTGTTGTAATGTATCTTTGGATCATAAGGGGGAATGTTAGATGATCCAAAATAAATTTAATCATATGTTATAGTGTTTGAATAAAATAATTATTAATTTAAGATATTAAATTAATAATTATTATTCTAGAATATTTAATAAATCTTTGAGATATTTAGAAATAGAAATTTTTTAATAAAAATTAGGACTCTAGAAAAGAGTCGTTTCCTAGGCTCTAAGTTAGGATTGAAGTTAGTAGAGTGGTTAGAAGCTCATTTATTGTAAATGGACAGTTGTTTATTTTCCAAGTGATCCATAACTAGATTAAGCTAGAGCATAGAGCTTATAAATAGGTTAGTTTCCTATTTTGATTGTAGTGTGTAATGAGAGAATGTGAGAGTGTGAGTTTACGTGTGTAAACTCCTGTAATTTGCTATGTAATCTTTTTGCTTGATCAATAAAATTGTGTGTCTGAGGACACTTTTTCACTTTCATTTCCTTTGACTGGATGACTTTCAAAAGCAATGGGTCTTCCTTCTTGCATCAAAACAACACCAATTCCATTTCCTAAGGCATCACATTCCACAATAAAGGTTATTCTGAAGTCCGGCTTAGCTAAGACTGATTCTAGGCACATTGCCTCTTTAAGATGTTCAAAGGCCTTAGTTACTGCAAGAGTCTATAAAAATGCATCTTTATTCAATAATGTTGTTATAGGTGCTGATATTCTCCCATAATTATTAACAAACTTGTGATAATACCCTTTTAACCTGAGAAATCCTCAAAACTGCTTTATGGTTGTGGGGAATTTCCATTCCTTAATGGATTCTATTTTTTTAGGGTCTACCTTAACACTCTCATGAGATACAATATGAACCAGATATTCCACCTCTTGTACTCCAAAGAAACATTTGGAGGTTTTTTCATATAATTTTTTCTCCTCCAATAGTTTGAGCACTCTATCAACATGTTGAATATGATAATTCCAAGACCCACTGTAGATTAGTATATCATCAAAAAATAATAATATAAATTTTGTAAGGAATGATTTGAAAATGGAATTCATCAACACTTGAAATGTATAAGGTGTAATGGTAAGGCCAAAAGGCATGACCAAAAATTCATAATGACCCTCATGAGTTTGAAATGGTGTTTTCAGAATATCTTCATTTTTCTTTCTAATTTGATGATATCGTGAACGAAGATCCAACTTGGTAAAATAAATTGCTCCATGTAATTCATCCAATAATTCATCGATCATAGGAATGGGAAATTTATCTTTAATAATGATCTTATTGACCTCCCTATAATCTAGACACATACACCATGATCCATCCTTCTTGTGCACCAATACTACTAGAGCAGAGAAAGAACTTTGACTAGGTTGAATTATACCAGCCTCTAACATTTATGCAATCATACATTCAATTTCTCTCTTTTGGACATAATGATATATGTTAGGCCTGATGTTTGGAGGAACACTTCTTGGAATCAAATGAGTAGTATGCTCATGATCACGAATAGGTGGGAGTCCTTTTCTAGTTTCAAACACCTTCAAATCATTGTCCATGACTTTTTGGAGTTATGGAGAAATATATGATTTTGATGTTGCAACTTCTAGTGAGCATAATTGTGCATTTGTGCCTCTTTTTTATTTCTTCATAATATTTTTCATGACATTAGAGATTATTATCTTTCCCATATTGCCTATGGTACCCCGTAATTCAACTTCATTTCGTTCTGAAAAAAAAATCAAGAAAAGTTCTTGAAAATTAAAAACTACCATTCCCAAAGATTGTAACCATTGTACTGCTAGTATAACATCAACACCTCCCATTGGAATGGAAAGAATTGGAGTATTCAATAAGTATTCCCCCATGGTTATCTTGATATTATTTCATTTTCCATAGAAATTTATAGTTCCTCCATTTGCAACAATCACTTGACACGCTGGTGCTGGGTATAGGAAGTAATTCAATTCCTTGGCTACCTTACAATGAATAATATTATGGGTACCACCTGAATCAATCAAAACTATTACCTTTTTCATGTTGATATGCTCTTCTATCTTGAGAGTTTGTGGAGTGGTAATTCCTTCCAATGCATTACAGGATATGGTCAGACTCATTTCTTCTTTCTCTAGAGTTTGTTCCTGTTGTATATCCTCTTCTTTTGAAGTTTCGTGTTCATTTTGTTCCTCCTCTTCACAATCTATGTAAAATAATTTATTCTCAGCACACTTATGAGCTTTAGTGTATTTTCTATCACAACTGTAGCAAAGTCATTTTTCTCTTTTTTCTTCCAATTGTTGTTGTGTCAACCCTGTAGGTTGTGTAATTCTAGGATTAGCAACATTTCCATATTTATAGTTATGAGTGGTGGGCTTCCTTGTCACCATAATTTTACATTCAATTTTTCTTGCCAACCTGAATGCCTTCTCTAATGAATCAGGTTCCCAAAGGTGAACCTCATGTTGGATGTTATTCTTTAAAGCCCCCTATGAAGACATCAATGCTATGTTCCTCCGGAATAACAACTACCCTTATATTCAATTTTTGGAAGTCCTCAATGTGCTCCACCACTGAACCATTTTGCTTGAGATTTATCAATTGGCTAAAGAAGGTGTTTCTGTTTGTATCCTCATAATGTGCTATCATTTCCTCTGTAAAAATTGACCAAGTGAAAAAAAATTTACGGGAGAAAAGCCATCGATACCATATAAATGTATTTTTTTCTAAATATAAAGTTGCAAGGCATACCTTTTTTGTATTTTTCACATTATTGGGATCAAAATATTGCTCCATCTATAGTATCCATGTTACGGGATCCTTTCCATCAAAATTCTGGATATTGATCTTTGGAATATGGTGGGTCTTCGATCGAACATTAGAGTTCATGAAATAACGATTAACATTTATTTTGTTCTCATCATTAGTTTCCTTTACTATATTTTCTCCATTAGGAATCATGTCCTATATCAAATTTGTCAAACCTTCTTTCAAACCTTCCATGTCTACTTTTAGATCTTTCTTCATGTCTTCCATGTTGTCTTTAATTTTTTCATCCATGTCTTCCATGCCATTCTTCAAACCATCCACATTATCTTCCACACATGTCTTCAAACCCTCCATATTAGCTTTCACGCCTTTCTTCAAACCATCCATATTCTCTTTTGAGGAGCTTGATATTTAAACTGAATTATCTCTATGATTTCGGATCTTCAATATCTGAAATTCGGTCTTGTAATAGCCCTCAGAAAATTCTTTTGAATGCCACAAGTTTGACCTGATTTAGATGCTTCAAGGCACAATTATGCCCAGTCTCCCACAATGACCTAATTATGGGTTGGTTTAGTAGAGTTAAATTGTACGGCTTTCCAAGTGTCATTGTTTATTCCTTCAACTCTGAAATTCATACACAGGAAACTACAGTCCGTATAATTTCAGCCAAATTTTACATAATTCTAATCTGATGCTCAGAGAGATAATTATGGCAATTTTCTGAAGGTTACCTATTTTAGATGAAATTCGGAAGCTTGAAAAACCTATAAATTTGATAGATCATATCTCTGTAACTATTGCGAACCAAGATTTGAAATTTTTACATGATGTTCCTTGAGATTTCATATTCGCGTGATAAAATTTTTAGCTTCTAAACCTTCGTAGAAAATAACTTATATGCAAAATGTGCGAAAATTATGAATGATTTCGCGGCAATTTATAATGCCGCGAAATGTTTTTTAGGAGGGGCTCCGCGAAATTTTCCAGCCGATAGAAAATTATACAAAATTTTGGCTGAACTTTGATTAAAATTTCAGCTGAACTATTAAGTCATTAGATTTAACGAACCGTCGGTGCAAAAAATAGAACTAGCAAAAATTCCATGATGACATGTTTGGAGAAACGAAACCCTATAATCCAAAGCTCTGATACCAAATGTTATGAAACCAGGTCCAAAAATAGAAGAATATTTATATCAACACCTTACAAATAAGCCACTTTAAGGGGGAAACCTCATTTACATTACATAAATAAAAAATTATTGGATGTTACAAATGAAAAAACCTCATTTTTTATAAATAGGAGTCCATGGGGTCACAATATAATCCTAGCTGATCTAAAAATAATAATGTAAGGGAACAATAATAAAAATATGGGGGTTAAAGGGGTACAATAATAACAATAATGGGGCTACACTAACATCAATAAGAGGATACACTAATATTATAGGGACCTAACAATCCACCTCTATTTCTAGAGCCACTTGTACCATTCCTTCCCACTAATGAGCTTTTGGGACACCAAAAGCTTTATCATGAAATTGTAAAGTGGCAGAATTTCTCCCTCACTTTCTCCTCTTCAATCCATTGGGACTTACTTGGACGCATTCCCTTGAAAATAATACAAAGGTACTCCAAATATCCCCATTGTGAAGTCCTAGTATTTTTGTCAAGAATGATATCCTCAAGTATTTTTTCCAAGTATTCAAGTGTGCAGTCATCCATTGTATGAACCTATCCAACCTCTTCAGTGTCCATGATTAAAGGAGGCTCATAAATCTTTAATTTTTCAACGTTCACGACTGAGTACATCGAGATGTATGCAGGATAATCGAGATGAAAATAATTGTCTCCAATCTTCTCTAATATGGTTAATGGACCATATCGGATTACTCTCAACTTCTTTCCTTCTCAGTTCATCTTGTATTTGCTTATGTGGAGCCGCACCTTATCTCCAACTTGGAATTTGTGATCAACCCAATGCTTGTCATGTTGAGATTTGTATCGATCTTGAATTTAATCCAACTGCTCCTACACTTCTTGGTGAATCATCTGAATCTATTGAATGAACTTCCATGCCTTGTCCCTATCAT
The DNA here is from genome assembly GCA_034641835.2 of Pinus albicaulis. NCBI lineage: Eukaryota > Viridiplantae > Streptophyta > Pinopsida > Pinales > Pinaceae > Pinus > Pinus albicaulis. Next base: position 1,106,584,748 of record CM076570.1, on the reverse strand, counting down.
CTTTCCCACTGGAATATTCATCTCTCACAAAGACCATTTCCTAGGGATTCTTTGAAAAATATCCAAATCTTGTCTCAAATGGTGAGCTCTAAGTGGATGAATGCATTGCCCAATTTTATGCATGTTTTACATAAGGAATCTACTCGTCCCAAAACTTGGGATGCTTGCCACAATGGCCTCAGAGTAAATGTATCATTGTGCGGTTAGAAACCTTTGTTTATCTGTCAGTCTGTGGATGAAATTTCGTGTTCCTCCTTAGCTTGGTGTCCATCATTATCCACAAAATCATCCAAAAATATCCAAGAAATCAAGTGTCTTGATCAGACAAAATGGATTTGGGAAGCCAAAAGTGGACCCATACAAATTGCAAGAACAGATGAACTTTCTGCTCTGTAGTAACCTACTTTTTACAAGCCATTAAGAAACACATTTTTCTAAATTGATCCACAATGACATACAAATAGTCATGAACTCACCTAGACAAAGGAAAACCCCCAACAAAATCCATTGACAAACTTTAACATGGATGACTTGTAATAGGGTGTGGTGTGTAGAGCCCCAATTTTTTATTAGAGGGATTGCAATATGAAAAGAAAACACATCCCTTTACATATCAAGTCACAATAATTTTCTTGTGAGACCAATAACAAAACCTCTGTAAATGACACAAAGTTTTTCCTACACCAAAATGACTCGAAACAAGAGAGGTATGCACCTCTATGATTACATGTATCCTTTGATTGGTGGGAATAAAAATTTTCCCCAGCTGCTACAACAATTTTCCCTGTAGATGGTAATTGTCTACCTACGAACCATGAGTCACATTTTCACAAAAATCTTTAAAATATTCATCATCAAAATAATTTTCAACAAAAATTTCAAACGATAAAGAAGCATCTTGAAAAACTATAGATGCAAAAATAGGAGGGAAAGAAAGAATATCTGTCACTTTATTGTTGTTGTCCTTCTTGTATTTTATTACCAAGTGAAACTATTGAAGGAATCCAATCTATATGAAATGGTGTACATCTTTAAGCTTATTGAGACTAGAGGTGCTACAAGTGTTAGTGATCTGCGTGAATGATGGTCTCCTTTCCAATCAAGTAGTGATTCCACTTCTTCATGCTTTTAGACAAGGAATACAACTCCTTATCATATGTGGGATAGTTCACAACAACTTACGAGAATGTCTCTTAATGGTGACATACATGTTTCCTTTGCTACATCAACACTGCTCCCATAGCATACCCACTTGCATCTGTCTCGATCTTAAAAGGATGATATAGGCCAGGTAAGGCCAAAAATAATGTGATAATGATTTTATCTTTCATTGTATCAAAAGCTATGTAATACTTTCCTCCCCACTAAAAAATTTTCTTCACGCTTGTAAATTCATGTAAGTGGGATGCAATGATGGAGAAGTCAACAATGAACCTCCTCTAGTATTGTAATGCATCCAAAAATCTATGAACATCTGTAACATTGGTGGGTTTAGGCCACTTTACAATCACCTCAATTTTAGAAGGATCTATTTCTAACTATCCACCTCTAACAATGTGACCCAAGTAAACCAAAGAGGTATTAGAAAATTCACACTTATACATTTTGACCTACAATTTTTCTTTTTGTAAAATATCAAGCACCTTTTTAACATGAATCACATGATATTCCCATGTCCAACTAAAAACAAAGGTTTCATCAAGATACATATGTAAAAAATCATTAATAAAAGGTCTGAAAATATCATCCATCACCCACATGAATGTAGTCGAAAAATTGCATAGTATGAATGACATCACCAACCATTCAGACAACCCCTATTTCATCTTGAATGTAGTATTCCGTAGATCATATTTTGAAATCCTAAACTGATGATAACGATTGTGCATGTCCAATTACCTATTACCTCCTATGCCCACTAGTGTGATCTGTACCTCATCAAAGGATTGGAGTTTTCATTCTCCTCTTTGGAGCTTTTTCATATTTACCATTCACTCATGCATATCACATCAAGAAACATGCTCTGATACCAAAATTGACTGAGATATTTTACATCGTGGATGCATACAAAATTTCATATAAAAGAGCATGTAACTAAGTAACTTTAACAGATCAAAAGAAGAAGAAATAAAAGGCAAACATGAGGTCAAAAATAGAAGACAATTTTATTATGGACTTCACCCAATGTGGGTTATGTCTCCAGGCCTTACTCAATGTGGGGAGGCCTCTTTCATTAAATGGCAGCAGAAATAAATAACAATCAATTTATAAAATGACACATTATACCTCCACTTCTAGAAATGGCCTGAAAATGGAGACCTCTACTAGAGAAATAGGCTTCATAGTTTGATTCTTTACAAAAAGTCGTGAAACATTAGTCTATATTTTACCATGTTCTTATAGTGGAACTTCTATACCCTAAACAAATCTTGTCAGCATCAAAATATACCCCCATTTAGGGTTCCACCATTTTAGACCACTCCTAGTTCTACCACGGAGCTCACTCTGCTCTTTTTCGCTCTTGCCCCTTGCATGGATGAATGATGGGGCTTAAGTAATATGGTGAGGGTGAAGTTACCAAAGTTGGGCCAACTTCCCATTGGTTGGCAATGCTATGTTAAGCCATTGGTTGTGATGCAGGTCATAAGCTCCAATCCGGGGACGCGTGTTATATTTTGGTGATGTTTGGTTTTATGGTTTGTGGTACATTGTATGGTGCCATCTAGGAGGTGATTTAGCTAGCTATCCAGGTGGTTTCAAACCCCTTGAGCCCCAATAATTTCCATTTTTAATACGTTGAATGGGGCGTAGGTCCGCCAATTGTGGCTTGCCCCCGATACATTATATATGTGAATAATTCCATTATATTTTTTTATATGTTTTGACCGGTGGTTCAGGTAGGTGGGTGGACCAGTAAACACATTTAATATAACTTTAACCATATTTAATTTTGGGGGTGGAAACTTGCCACCCCAAATTTATATTATTTAAAAAAAAATTAACATATTATTTGAAATTTCAATGGCATTTTTTAAGGGTCACTAGGAAAATTAAAGAGGCAACAAATTCACTCGTTTCGATTGCTGGATTCCTTGCACCGACACCTTTCCAAATTTTTTCCTCATTAGTGAATGTCACTTGGCATAGATTGACCTGAAATTTAACGAGATATAAATTGAGCATGAAAATGTGGATTTGGTCATGGTTTCACTTCAATCCAATGAAATTTTTTTTTTTTTTTTTTTCAAGGCCACCTCTATTTCTGGAGCCACCTAGATCAGTTGAAGATTTGATCACATTGGATTTGGTAAGGAACCCTCTATCGAATGGCATATGAGTTTGAAATTTTTGAATTCATATGATAGCTTTTATCTAATTTGTTTCAATTATAATTCTTCAAAAAAAAAATGGACACTTTCAAAGGGGCTGAAGAAAAAATAAATAACATAAAGTATACACAATGAAAAAAATTCAAAAAATACCACTATCTTTTTCAAAAGGGTACTCTTGGTTATTCAATTTATTTAAAGAGTTGGAAAAATATTACATGAACACACGTGTCTCCAAAATGTAATTGAAATATTACTTTACCAACTTCAAATATATATATATATATACTCACACACACACACACACACAAATATGTGTAATGTTAAAAAATTATATATATGAGCATGATCTACGCAGATAGAAGTAATATTTTCATGTTAAAATTTTATTTTTTATGTAAATTTTTGTGTGTATGTAATTTTTTTTTTTTGTGTGTATAGATATATATATATACACACACACACACACACACGCACACAAATTTACGTAAAAAATAAAATTTTAACATGAAATTAGTACTTCTATCTACGTAGATCACGATCATATATATAATTTTTGAACATTACAAATTATAGACTAAGTTATGCTACATGAACACATAAATACCTCTTAATTATTGTGAAAAATTGCAAGGACATATATTTCATTAAATGGAAAATTGAGAGATTACATGACACTAATTTTTTTTGTAAAAACTATCTTTTGGAAAACAACATAATTCTCCGCATATTTTCCTTTTATTATGAATCAAAATTCACAATGTTTATATGAATTTTTAGGGCTACAATTCGATAAAAGAGGAAAAACTTGAAATTTCATCATCACATTTGGCCCAAAAGTGTAACTCATCTTCATTCTTTCACCCGAGGGAAAATTAAGGGTGGGTTGACATGTCGAGGCAAATATCCATTTACAACTTCAATAGTGACCAGATCCCCCCCTCGATAACTAAGTTCATACCCCCCATGAAATTTTTTATGTATGTCCTCCGATAATAGAGCTGTCCTACATCTTTGAAGTGGTTGACCCTCCTCTTCAGGATAAAGGTTAATTATTATTTGAGAATCATGGAAATTTTGGTTATCCAAGGTAAATATATTATTATTATTTAATCAATTAATTTTAAACAACCCTATGGCCAACTAGACTTGGACCAAACAACACGCACTATAAAGTCCCTAAGAGATTGAATATGAAAATAAACTAAAAGAGGTACCTCCTGAAAGCTAATATGATTAGGGAATTGAAACCCCCAAGTACCTTGGAATAATTAAGGTCTTGAGAGACATTTACCCTAACCTCTATATATTATACATTCGTTGGTGCAAGTGATCTCGGTGGGGCTAAGTGTCACCCTCTAGGAGAAACGATATCTTGATTGATGTCTTCCTTAGGTATCTCGACGACTCCCCACCCACAATCACCTAGGTAAGAGCCATAGATAATAGGCCACAAATGTTATCCCTTCACAATCAAATGTCAGTAGGACACATGTGATCAGAAAATTACATGTAGGAAGGGTAACTAAGCTTGAAACCTCCCAAGAGATAACTCAAAGTGATTCATATTCCTCTCAATGAGATCCCCTTATAGCACCCCCATTTTAGGGACACCAACAGTTTTAGTGGGGATGTCACTCTGCATATTCTCGATGCGATGGTGTGCTTAAATCCTATGTTAAAAGGTCTTTCTAGAAACCATCTAATGGGAAAATCGATTTACACTCATAAAATAATCTAGTTTCAATTGTATACATTTGATAGGTTTCCTCTAAAATGCCTACTCTAAGGCTCTATAACCTTACGATACTATTCATTTTCTATAACCAAAACTGTCTTATAAATTTTATTAACACTTTATTTTAGGTTTTTGATTAGTCAAGGGTACAAAGTGCAACTAAGATAGTGAGAAAAAGATAAATACCAATCATAGTGAAATATAAATGAAGTGTAATTTACGTTTTCAATTCGATGAAAACCATCTAATGATAGAGGATATATTTTCCTTTTTCCAAGCGACAAATAAAATCTCACATTCACTATAAATGATCACTCTAATTTTCACTCAAATTCATAAAAGAATAAATCCACTAACTTAAGTTTCAACAGAAATGTAAACACTCTTAAACAATGACAAAGCTAAATCACCAACAAGCACTCAAAAGCTCGAAACTAAGGCTTTATAAATAAAAGACATGAACTATGGATTATCACACTTTGGAAAACAATAAGCTCAAATTCAAACAATATTTCAAATTTCATTTCAATGCAGGAAAACAAAACAGACACTCCTATAATGAGTTATGGGGGGAAACAATCCCGAAGCCAAGCCAATAGATCGAGATATACAATACCACACAACTTGGTTTTTTTTTTCAACATTCAAAATTAGAAGAACATAAATACAATCTAGGTAGGTCAGATCAAGTTCAAAATTTCATAAAAAGAATCGAAATAGCTATGACCAAACTACGAAACCAATGGAGAACATCTCATAGAAATTAGAAAAAGGTACAAGTTGCAATTAGATCTCCTAAAAATTATAGTACTAGAATTAAATCAAAACCCCTATTGATAAAAAATTATATATCTAAGCTTATGAATCATATCTTAGAAAAAGAAATAAAATAAATCTAGTAGAAAATTAAAACATAAAAATATAACAATAATAAAAAATAATTGGAGCTCCAATCTAAAAATATAATTGATTACTAAACATATAAACATATCATATTATCTGTTGAGAAAAATCTAGGAAAATTTATGATCCAATGAGTTTGGTTTGATGTAAAATGAAGGTCCCTATCAAAATATGTTGCAAAACTACAATTGGGAATCATCATGGAAAATTAGAAAATAAGTTGTTTTTCAATCAACCATATATTCATCATCTGAACACCATTTTAAAAAACGTTTTTAATTATTATTTTTTCCAAATTTATGAGAATAACTCAAATATGTAGTTGTTTCGTTTAAATTTTGTACATAAATTCATAGAATTTGTTTTTAATCTGGTGATATGTTTTCTATATAAGTTTTAAAATCAATTTAGATCTGAAAAAGTAGGGAGAATTCAATCAAGAAAGAATCAATTCAAAAATAAATAAAAATAAGGTAGAGATAAAATAGATAGAAATCAATATAGAATTATTCAGAAGTTAACCAAGGAAATGGATATAGAAAAGAGAAGGAGAACAAGCTCACTAGGGATTTATGCCCAATCGAGTCACCAATTATGTTACATCTAAATATTCTTAAAATATAAGGATTTATTACTCCATGGATGTTGCCTTCATATTCATCATATGGTGTCTCATGGAACTGAAGTGAAACTATATAGATCTAGTGCATCAACAATTCTTTATTCTACATAGAGGGATGGAATCACTAACGTAGATAAAAGATCTTGTATATACCCATCAAATGATGTAGATCATACATATCATAGAGATATAGTAGTGATTTCTTTTACTAGAATATCCCACTCTAAGCTCCCTAATCCAATATTCTACACACATAAACCACCAAACAATACATTTTTTTCCTTTATGGGAGGCAAGCTAGTGTGCGGTAGAGACTCTAGTAGAATTCAAATCACTTTCATGCATTAAAGAACATAAAATATGATTATAAATACACCTTTTTCAATTCATAAAATAATAAGTACAATACATGTTATATCTTAAAATATTGAGACGTCATTTCCAACCATCTATAGCTTTGTATCATCGACTTATATATGGGATAGGCCTATCCCATGTGCAAGGAAAGGTTATGGAGAAAATCTACCAGCATAACTAAGGTATATTCTCTCTATACCCCCTTGTATCCCCTTAAGAGGGTCTCATTATATACTCTTTTCCCAAGCTCAAGACAATGTATCTAGACCATTAGGGCCACGAGATGTTAGGTTGGATGGCATGCGAAATCGGTGGATACAGATCATGTATAGACTTGATGGCATGTGAACCAAGTAGTTATAATTCATGCACAAGTTTCATGCTCTGTGATGGCTTTTCCTAACTCACTAAGAACCTTCTTCTCAATTATGAGATTTTTTCAATTATGAAATAATTATTATTTCATAATTATGAAATTGTGAAAAAATAATTACGAGAAATTATTGAATTATGCAATTTCAACTCTATAACATCTGATAACTTCCTTGTAAGTCCCACATAAGTAGAAACAAGAGTGAAAGGGAATGCATTATATCCATCAATTGAGATAAGTTGGACAAAGGTCTCTCGCACAATAGTGGAGTGGAAAATAGAGTTACAAAACTAGCCTCACACATCAAGGAACAATAAATTAACACCTAAAGATTAAGAACAAGCTACTAAGAACTAAAAATCTTGAAATCCTTTTCCTATTAAGTGTGTATTTAATTTCGAGATACCTTACTTAGAAACATAAAAAGAGATTATTCATATAAAAAATACAAAAAAGTAGCTCTTATATTTTTATATTAATAAATTTAAATTTAAACGAAGATTATAAACCTGTACACAACAATAAATTAGGTTACTCAATTTTTAATTTAAAAATTAGCACCTTTCTTTTTAAAATTTAACCAAAATGAATAAATTCAAGTAATAATAAACATTAATTCAATGTTTTAGTTAATTGATACAATAGACTAAACGTTATCATCCTAGAACCTAGCTAATGTTGTACCATAAAGCATAAAGTAGTTTCACTAAATTTTCTCTGATTACTCTCAATTAGTATAACCAATTGATTAGAAAACTCACATGAAAAATCATGTGAAGTAGGCCATAGAAGTGTTAGTACTCTCCGTGAATGTAGAACTCTGTCCATTCACATTCATGTAAGGAAAAGTCAAAGTATAATATCTACATCAATGCAATAATATTAACTTAAAATGATAATTCTAAAATCTGTAAAATAAATTATATTAAAAAAGGAAATATTTAAAAAGGAGTCAAACTATTTTGGGTATATTTCAGTGAAAAACATCAAATGTTTTTCTGAGCATGCAAAGTATATAACTGATATTTCTATATTTTAATTGGAAAAGGAGTGAAAGTGTAGAGAAAGAAGCTAATGTAAAATAAATTATTTTCCCTTTCTTGGTTTAAAAGAAAAAGAATAACATAAAATTAAGTTAAAATGAAAAATATTTTAAAATTTTCAAAAAAAATGACATAAATTAATTTAAAATAAATTAATAAAATAATAAAAAATAAAATTTTATGTGGAAAAATCAAACTATTTTGAGTATTTTAATGAAGAATATAAAAAGTTCTTATGAGCATGCGAAGCACATGATTGTTATTTCATATATTTTAATAGGAAAAGAAGGCAATGTGTAGAAAAATATACCAATTGAAAATAAAATAATTATTCTCAATGCTTTAAAAGGATGGCGTATAACTTAGTTTTTAATTATACAGTAATGTCTATCTACATTTAGTGATGTTAAAATTAATTTAGAACTTAAAAATTGAAACTACATCTTATATCCATTAAAATAAACCTTCAAACTATGCCTTCAATTATTCTTTAAAGATGGTTTTAAAAAAGTCTAAATAAAGGAGGGGATGAAAACTACATTACGAAAGCTAAATTTTAAATTATTCTTCAGAGAAAACTTTAAATAAGAGAGATAATGAAGAAATACATTATGATAAATAAATTAAGGCGTGTATCGCGAAAGTATATATCTATGTATATGTTTATGATTTATTTAGTTTTTTATTAAATAAATTTCCTCATTGTTATATTTAAAAATAGTTATTTTATTATCATTCCTTTTAGCTATAGTCACGTAATGAAAAGATAAATAATAGGGTTATATTAAACTTTATAAGATTTTAAACAGTACATTAATATTTAATTAATCTAAAACATTAAGTAATAAGTTTATTTCTATTACAATTAAATTATTAAAATTCAAACTTTTATTATAAAGAAAGTTAAATTTAGTAAAAACAAAAACTTGAAATATTTTATGTGAAAGTGAAAATAATGGTATACTAAATTTGTTTTTATTGTAAAATATATTTATATGTATGTTATTTATTTTGAATTGATATAAAGTGAGTGGGTGTAATGGTTAATAACATATATCTTATTGTCATATAAGTAACTATTAAGAGAAATGTTTTAAAATTATTATGGTTTTGTAAAGTTATAAGGTTGTTGGTTTGTAGTTTAACAAAAATTTTGAAATTTAGATATAATATGAATTTATAATGGACAATTTAAAAGAAATCATTTTCATATTCAATTTCTTTAGTGTAACAAAGGTGACAATCCCTTTCATCCTAACCTAGGGCTTTGGGAGTTGACCATGGTATGAGAATATATTATTATTTTAGGAATGTTTATTATTTTTTTTACACCACTGAAGACATAGAGATACTTTTGAACTTTGAGATTTGGTTGATCACCTCCATATAATATCTTAATTTTCTTTTTCACTCTAACTCCTTATCATGCCAAAATTTCTCTTTCAACTTTAAGGAAACAATATTTTTACTATTATCCTTACTTTACAAAATGATCTCTTTCTGGTCCCAATGAGAGGTGGAACCTTGAGGAGCATGGGAATTAAGGGAATGACCAACTACACTAGTGAACACCATGATATTTAAAGCATGTACAAAGCAACATAAATTCCACACGAAGGAGCATGTGAAGATTTTTATTAGGTGTATGCATCTAGTGAGATATTTATTTGATAGACTGGGGATGTTGGAAGCCCTCTCTTATAGTGATTGTGGAGCTCTCGGCTACTAGTGGGAATTGCTTTTTATTGTTAAAATTCAAAATTTTATTATAAATAAAGTTAAATATATAAAAAATAGAAACTTGAGAATATGTTTCATATGAAACTAAAAATAATTTCATTTTAAACTCGTTTTATTGTAAAACATATAATTTTTTATGTCATTTGTTTTGAATTGGTGCAAAGTAAGTGGGACTAATGTTTAACAACATGTACTTTCTTGTAACAAAGGTAGGTATTAAGAGAAATTTTTTAGCATTGCCATAATTTTGCAAAGTTAAAAGGTCAAGAAGGTGAGTACTTTAACAAATATTTTGAAATTTAGATATACTATGAATTTATGATGGACAATCTAAAAGAAATCGTTTTGATATTCAACCCTCTTAGCGTAAAAAATGTGACAAACTCTTTCATCCAAAGGGGATTTAGGTATTGACCAATGCGTGGTATGATAATTTATTCTTATTTTATAAATGTTTACTATTTTATTTATACCACTCAAGACACAAAGATACTTTTGACTTTTTGAGTTTTGGTTAATCACTTCCTTATAATATCTTAAATTTGTTTTCCACTCTAAACTCATCACACCACAATTTCTTGTTCAACTTTAAGGTAGCAATATTTTTAGTATTATCCTTACTTTACAAAATGATCTCTTTCTTGCCCCGATGGGGTTGAAACCTCGAGGAGCATGGGAACTAAGTGAATGCCCGACCACTGTGAAAGTTAAAACATGTGCGACATGGCATAAAATTTGGATGCATGAGCATGTGGATATTTTAATTAGGTGTGTGCATCCAGCGATCCATTTTATTGATAGTCTAGGACGTTTGGATCCCTCGTTTATAGTGGTTTTGCAGCTCTAAGATGCTAGTGGAAGTTTCTTTTTATTGTTAAAATTCAAAATTTCAATATAAATAAAGTTTCATTTACCAAAAAACTTGAAAAATCTATTTTATATGAAAGTCAAAAAAATTTCATTTTAAATAGGTTTTGTTGTAAAATATATATGTTTATATGTCATTATTTTTAAATTGGTACAAATTGAGTATGCATAATGATTAATAACATGTACTTTATTGTCACAAAGGTAATTATTAAGAGATTTTTTTATTAATTACCATAATTTTGCAAATTTAAAATGTCGATAAGGTCAATAGTCTAAAAAATATTTTGATATTTACATATAATATGAACTTATGATGGGCAACATAAAAGAAAGAATTTTCATATGCAACCCTCTTAGTGTAACAAAGGTGACAAAACCTTTCATCCCGAGGGGCTTTGGGAGTTGACCAATGCCTAGTATGAGAACTTATTCTTATTTTAGCAATGTTTATTATTTTATTTACACTAGTCAAGACATAGAGATACCTTTCACTTTTGAGATTTGGTTGATCACCTCCTTACAATATATTAAATTTATGTTCCCCTCTAAATCCTTATCATGCCATAGTTTCTCCTTCAATTTTAAGGTAACAATATTTTTAATATTATCCTTACTTAGAAGTTATCTCTGTCTTGTTCTGATTGGGATGGAACCTTGAGGAGCATGGCATCTGAGTGAATGACCGGCCAACATGAAATTTTAAACATGTACGGAGTGGCATAAAGTCTGCATGTAGGAGCGTATGGAGATTTTAATTAGGTGTATGCATCCAACAAGCCATTGCTTTTTTATAGTTTGGGGATGTTGGGAACCCTCTCTTATAGTTATTTGGGAGCTTTGAGCTACTAGTTGGAGCTCCTTTTGATTTTTAAAATTCAACTTTTATTATAAATAATGTCAACTTTATTAAAACACTGGAAACTATATTTTATACGAAAGTGAACATAGTTTCATTTTAAATTGGTTTTGTTGTAAAATATATATTTTTATATTTCATTTATTTTGAATTGGTACGAAGTGAGTGGGCCTAATGGTTCATAACATGTACTTTCTTTTCACAAAGGTAAGTATTAAGAGAAATTTTTTAAAATTACCGAAATTTTGTGAAGTTAAAAGGTCAAGAAGGTTGGTAGTTTAACACATATTTTGAAATTTAGATATAATATGAACTTATGAGTCATCATGAAAAATATAAAAGATATGATTTTCATATTCATCCGTCATAGTGTAACAAAGGTGAAAAACACTTTCATCTCAAGGGTCTTTGGGAGTTGACCAATGCCTAGTATGAAAATTTATTCTTATTTTAGCAATGCTTATTATTGTCTTTACACCACTCAATACATAGAGATACTTTTGACTTTTGATATTTGGTTGATCCCCTCCTTATAATATCTTAAATTTATTTTCCCCTCTAACTCCTTATCATGCCATAATCTCTTCTTCAACTTTAAGGTAAAAAGATTTTTAATATTATTTTTACTTCAGACAATTATTTCTATATTACACTAATGTGGGTGCAACCTCGAGGCGCATGGGAGTTGAGGGAATGGATACCACCCTAGAAATGACTGTGACATTTAAAACATGAGCAGTATGCCATACATTCTTCATGTAGTAGCATGTGTAGATTTTAATTAAGTTTATGCATCTGATGAGCCATTTATTTGATAGTTTTGGGATGTTGGGAGCCCTATATTATAGTGGGTTTGGATATTTGCACTACCAGTGGGAGTTGATTTTTATTGTTATGGGATGGGAGAGGGTTCAAGCTTTCTTTGTCTGGCTTCACAGGAAGTTTGTAGGTTCTAACATTGTTTTTAGTAGTTCACTTCAAGAGACAATCAAATGAATAGTGTGGGGTGGTTGTAGAATTATGTTGCAAAACCTGACTTTCCTCTGTTGGGACCCTGATATTTTTAAGGATAGACATGCAAGGTTTAAAGCAATCAGTATAAGTTTTTCTTATCATATTTTAGGCTAACAATACTAAGGTTTATGTTCATGAATTTCATACCTCTCTAGTTTGTACTAGGGTATTACATCATGAACAAAAGTTTTGGTTCTTTCTTGTTGTGTTTGTTTATGAGGGGGAGGGTTTTTAGACCTGTGCCTTTGAACACAGTTACTGATCAAACAGGAACTATTACATCAAAATGATAACTCTAGCCCAAAAAAACTCAAAAAACATTAAAAACCAACCCAAAACTGAAAAGTGTGTCTTCCAAAGCACACTTTTGTTTAGGGCCAAATTTCAACAATTTTTTTTAGATTATGTTAAAAGCCATTTTTTGTCTTGAAAAATGAATTGAAAAAACACCCTTGAAACGAAAAGTGTTCATGCTGGAATAATATCACCAATTTTGTGTGTACAAAAAATAGCTTGAAAACAGAAAGTGTTGATGTTGGAATAACGTTGTTAATTTTTTGTGTGCAAAAAACACCTTGAAAACAAAAAGTGTTTTTGTTGGAATAACGTCCTTTTCTTTTTGGGGTAAATTGTCAATAGTTTTTAATAATGACATTAAAGATAAAATATCATGACTCTGAAAAACATTAAAATTTCAACGATAAACTTGGCATTAAAGAAAATAACAAGTCTTAAAATTCCAACGATTTTTAGGCATGGTATTAAAGATAACCTACTATTGTGTCTCTGAAAAGCCTTAAAAATCCAAGGATGACATTAAAGATAAAATATCACATTTATGAGAATAAATTTCAAATGATTTTTAGGCATGGTATTAAAGATAAAATATCACTTCTAAAAAAAAAACAGAAATAAAAAATAAACCCAAAACATTTTTTTAAGATATAATAATAATAATAATAATTGACATAATTTAAAAAAATGATGAAATAAAATAATTAAAACATAAAATTTAAAAGTAGTTAAAAAAAATTAAAAATAAAATGAAAAATAAAAATTAATTTCAATTTACAAATTTAAATTTAAATTAAAAAAAATTTCAAAATTCAATTTTTTTTCTTTAATAATAATTTATATTAAAAAAAGGTGTATAGATATATCAAAAATTAGGTTTTAGATTAAAAAAAATAACAAAATCAATGTTTTTTTTATTATTAATTTAAAAAACTTAAAAAAAAAACCACTTTTAAATAAAAAATTGAAATAGAAACAAAAATAAATTAAAAAATAAGAAATAAAAATTAAACAAAAAAATTAAAAACTAAAAAATTGAAAAAAAAAATCATAATAATAAAAAAGTTAATTAAAAAACAAATTAAAAAAATATATATATTTTTGACCTCAGTCACCCAGGGGACTGCGAGGCTTGGCCATCGGGCAGTGGGAGAGCTGCCAGCTCTCCCGCCACCCATTGGTTGAGCACCACGGCCCCTAGGGAAACCGTAAAACACCAATTTCTTATTTTTTATAATTTTTTTATTTATTTTGGTAGGGTAATTTTCCAAGGATTCAGGGGATACCTTTGCACAAGGGTTGAGTGCAACAAGGCATGGGATGGAGGGGCTAGCCTAAGGGTGACCTGGGGTGAGGGGGGGATCAAGTCAAAGGAAAGGTTTATTTTCGTGACTTGGTTTTGTCTCTAATTTTTCTTGAGTTTCCTCCTCCTCGAGATTATTGTGACATTCATCTTCAACATTTTACCACTTGCATAGAACAACTTAGATTGACATACATGAAGATAGGAATGTGGTGATTAGGTTTAAGAACATATTTCAAACTCATCAATGGAAAATTCTTGATAGTTTGGACATATTGATGTAAAGACAAAGAAAAATGATAGACAAGTTAGAAAGTAAGGAAACCCACGATTCCAATATGGATTCACACTTCCACTGTCCTTTGAAGATGGATTCTTCATCTGGAACTGATCCTAACCACCTGAATCTAGTTCACTCCTCAAATCATTTATGAAAATTGCGAGTTTCTTGGTTTTCTTCATCTTATAATTTTTTTGGCCCCATTGGTTCCTTCATGTTGTTGTTGTACCGGTTCTTTGTTTTGAACCCTTAGTTAAACTAAGAGGGGTGAATCAGGTTGCTTGTTCATGTGCGGAAACTTTTAAACTGACCTTTAAACTTATTTACAACTTAATTTCATGATCAACTTTATATGTGAGAAATATTCATATGTGAGCAGCAAGTATTAAGATAATGTGACAACAGACTTAATATGAGAGCAGCAAGTATTAAGCAAATTGGATAAACCATATCAACACATAAACATCACACACAGAGACAATAGATATAAGTGGAAACCCGTAAAGGGAGAAAACCACATATTATTATTGTTGTGATGCAAAGGCAAGCTCCAACTCCCTCTCACCACTGATTTTCTGTAGGCACCAACCTACACGAGGCTCCAACCTCAATTCTACAAGCTAAAACTTGCATGGAAGCTCCAACTCCCATCAATTTTCTGTAGGCACCAACCTACAGTAGGCTCCAACCTTAGTCAGCTACAACTAACATCTATCAAGCTACAACTTGATAGGAAAGTTCCAACTTCCTCACTATCTCAAAAGAAAAACACTTGCTGATTTACCTTGGATATCAGCTCTGTTCTGTACCTTCTTCACTGCTGTCCTCCAGATTTATTATCTTTCTTAAATCATCTCCAACTTTTCACATCATCTCATTCTGCTCCTCCTCCTTATCTTCTCTGCCTCAATTCCGCATTGTCTAACCTCTCTATGTATATCAATCTAATATTCTTTATATAGTTTGCATCATGACTATTTTTATTCCACAGGTAATTCAAAGTGAATAGCGCTCACTCTTTGCCTTCTGCCTTTTCATTTGTTTGTCCAACTCATTCAGAAAAATATAGCCAATTGTACAAATTTTAGTTTTACAGTGGAGTTTTTTTTTCCTACGGAGACTTTCCAGTGCATCACAAACAATATAAACCAATTAAAACATTTACATTCAGTTATAATAAAAAAAATTCACTCAAATCTTTTCTGGCCCTTCGCTTGATGTGCTTTTTTCTTTTCTGCTGCTGTCAATGTAACTGTTCAGCATACCTCTGTTTTCACGTAGGTAAAAATGCATTTCCAAAATTCTATTCCATTTTGGATGCTTTATAAAAAATCACAGTATTTCACATTGCAGAAGTTCTTCATATGGTTCACAAATACTCAATGTATGTACACTTCTTCTTCTATTAAAACCAAATAACTCTCGACATATAACCATAGACATTTTTAACAAGAGAATAGTTTATCGGGCCCACTTGCTAAACTCGTTCTCTTTTCCGATGCGATGAGCCTCCTCTGATGACTTCTGATTGCGATTGATCGCAATCAAAACTTTCAATGACATGTTCCACTAGATTCTGTTTTACTCCGATGCGATGATTCACTGTTCACACACACACACACACACACATATATATATATTGTTTCATATATATATACTTGCCGCTTTACCTTTTATTTGTCCTTTAGCTTTGGTTAAAATTCTCGGAATAAACATGCATTAAACTCTTCTTTTACATGGGGGGCCACACTTCAAATATACTCCTCCTCAATCCCAATCACAACTCTCAGAAGTACTCTTGTGCGTTGGTCATTTGATTTCTGTTGATGCGATTAGCGAAGGTCCCACCAAGCAATGTTTCGACATTTCAATGTTCTATGTTACAATTTTCTTTTATCCGCCGAAGTGCTTTTACAAAGGAAACTCTTATATTTTTGTGATTGAATCTTCGCCGATGCGATGTGTCACTGTAGACCCCACTCTGAATTCTTTTATGATCCAAAGGTTTCTATCTTCCGGGATCCAATGATTGCGATTGGATCGCACCATCGCAATTGCAACATTCAACACCTTATTCACTTTCACTTCTGTTGCACCAATGAGAATGGAAATCTCTGAACTGATCACTCACTATGAATAAAATGGTTTCCATTGATTGGGATTGGATGATTGTGATTAAATCGCACCATCGCAATCACAACTTTCAATTTGTCATTCTGTTGTTCATTCATTCTGCCCATGCGATTAGATCTCCACCGTTGGTCTTCTATTTCTGATACTATCTCCGCCGTCGATCTTCAATACTTTGGTTAAACCATCGCTCTCATGCATATAGCAGCAGTGAATTTTGGGCCCACAACTTCATTCAACTCATATCAAACATAACATATATATATATATATATATATATATATATACTGCCATATATATGTATTCCCTAATCAAATGTTGTAAACATTAATAGCTCATGGCTTATATTAAAACCCATGTCAATGCATATGTTTCGAGCCTAGCCTTGTGATCCAGTTTTCATTTAACTCACCTCGGTTATAATAATATAATGCAATGTCTAAGGCTTGGCTTACCTCTTGTTAATCCGCAACATATATTAATTCAATTATGAAACTTCATATTTGAAACTCGACCACCGTTATAGGTTTACCACAGCCTTTCTATAAGCATAATACATCAATATATCACTTCCGCTAGCCAAGGGTTGATATATTATATAAGGCCCTCAACACTAAAGTTAAACCTTAGTACTAGCATCTAAGAAAGTCGGGACAACCACAACCATAATTCATTTTCATCCATATTTTAATTTAGAGTTTGGTTAAAACCCAAACATTAACATGGTAAAACAACTCCGAACTTCATATAAAAGTGCTCAAGCCCACAGTACATTATAACATACCTTCCGCCCATTTTTTAACTGTTATAACATACACAATACACCGAACTTCACATAATATTCGGCCTCGCAACAATGAGTGTAGGTCCCACAGCATGTTTTACATTCGACAGCTATAAACTTGTTGCGCTACAAACCTCAATCTGACTATCCTCGCACAATATCACGCAAATTAGATGCACGGTACATAATTCTCCAAAATTGCGCGATGAAAATGGTTTTGGAAAACCACTTTAGGACACGTGTCAAACAGAGACTTATATCGCGTTCAAAAAGGTGAAATCTTCTTACCACTCAAAGGCAGCGCGATACTGCTTTTTTCTTCCACCGAAACCACCTTCACTATTCCTCATGGTTCCATTCTTGACTCAGGGTTCCGTCCAGCTCTTCAACGTTTTATTATCATTAAACTATGCTTCTTAACTACATGTTCTTTTGGTTCGGGCTTCATGTAAGATAAAACACACCATCGCATCAATTTAAGGTTTCATTATGAAACAACGCCATTTCTTCCATAAGTACAAATAGAGGTTAAACAACCCCTCCTCATTCACCTTGGCACTTCCATTTCAAACATAATAGACACAGAAATCAACCAACCACTTTTTCCTACACAACCATTGTTTTAGAGTGACCATTTCTCCGCATTCAGTTATTGTGCATGATAGTGTATAGGTAGTGCATGTCAGTATATTCTCTGTATATTCCCTGTTTTTATGTATTCCCTACTTCCTGGGCTGCTTCTTTTTACTGCCCTGTTTCTTCAAACGGCCCTGTTCACAGCTGCTCGACCCTCTGCATCCTCTTCAGGTCTATTCTGCCTCTCTGCTACCTCTCTATATATTTGCTGCCTCTTTTACTATCTCTCTTTACCTTTCTTCATACCTAATGTTCTATGTTGTCTCCTTTGCCATCAATGACAACATTTCCAACAGTCTCCCCCTTTGGCATTGATGGCAACACACTTCCGCTGCTTGCCTTTTAGAAGACCCTTACTTTTGTTACTTGCTTTTCCTCCCCCTTTGACATCAATGGCAAAGGGTTGCGCATTTCCTAGTGTGCTGTCCAAATCTTGTTCATAATATTATGATCTTGAGGACCTGTTCCATGCTCTGCTCACTTGCTCTAGTGACTGATCTCCCCCTGGAATGATGCTTCCTTTTCATGTCAGAGAGTAACATCTGTAGAAACTACTCCTAGTTTGTCTCTTATATATTCGAATGGTTCTCTTGCAAGAGGTTTTGTGAATATGTCTGCTGTTTGTTCCTTTGTTGGCACATATTCCAACTTCACTACTTTCTATGCTACTTGTTCTATGAGGAAATGGTACTTGATTGGGATGTGTTTAGTTTTTGAATGAAGTACATGATTTTTTGATATACTTATTGCACTTGTATTGTCACATTTGATAGCAATAGGTTCATCAATGCTTACCTTCATGTCTTAAAGGGTTTCTTTCATCCACATCACTTGTGTGCAACATGTTGCTTCTGCTATGTATTTTTCTTCTGCTATAGATAAAGAGATAGATGTTTGTTTCTTACTTAGCCATGCCACCAGAATTTTTCCCAAATAGAATGCACCTCCACTTGTGCTTTTCCTGTCATCCACACAGATGGCCCAATCTGCATCTGTATATGCTGTCAAAGTGAAGCTCTTGCCTTTTGGATACCATAGCCCATACTGTGCAGTTGCTTGTAGATATTTGAATATTCTTTTAACTGCTAGGAAGTGATTTTGTTTTGGTGTTGCTTGATATCTTGCCACAAGTCCTACTACCAACATAATGTCTGGTCTAGAAGTTGTTAGGTATAGCAGACTTCCTATCATGGATCTATAATGTCTTTGATCTATATCTGCAGATCCATCATCAGCACATAGCTTGCATCCAGTGATCGTGGGAGTTGACACAGGTTTGTAGTCTTCCATTTTGAACTTTTTCAACATCTCTTTTAAGTATTTTTCTTCTGAGATGAATGTAATTTTGTTATTTTTCTGAATTTGAAGTCCTAAGCAGAAGGTGAGCTCTCCAATCATAGACATCTAAAACTCTAATTTCATTTCTTCAGCAAATTCTTTTGCTAACTCATCTTTGTTTCTTCCAAACATGATGTCATCTACATACACTACTACAATCAGGAGTTCATTTTCATTGGCTTTTATGTATAAATTGTTGTATACTCCTCCTCTCTTAAGGCCTTGTTTTTGTAAGTGTTTGTCCAGCCTTGAGTACCATGCACGAGAAGCTTGTTTCAGCACATATAGGGCTTTCTTTAATCTGCACACATAGTCGTGTTTATCTGTTAATGACAATCCTTCAGGTTGTTCCATGTAGACTTCTTCTTCTATATCTGCATTCAGGAAGGCAAGATTTCACATCCATTTTATATACCTTGAAGTCATGGTAGCATGCAAAGGCCAAAAACATTCTGATAGCTTCCATTCTGGCTACAAGGGCATATGTTTCATCATAATAAAGACCTTCAATTTGTGAATATCCCTTGCATACAAGTCTGCCTTTATTTTTGATTATTTGTCCTTGTTCATTCATCTTATTCTTGAATACCCATTTTGAGCCTATGTCATCTTTCCCTGTGGGCCTTGGAATTAACTCCCATGCATTATTCTTCTTAATCTGGTCTAGTTCTTCATTCATAGCTTTCACTCGAAATTTGACTTTGTTGGCTTCTTCAAACTTCTTTGGTTCTATTTGAGATAACATAGCCATGTATACTTCTTCTATTTTTTCAGCTAACTGTCTTCCTGTCTGGACTCCTACACTCTTTTCCCCAATGATTTGATCTTCTGGATGGTTCTTTTGAGTGTATCTTGAGGAACCTTTTTAGTTTAACTCAGTATATTTTGTTGTCTTGCTTAATTCATCATCATCTTGGTTCTCTTCTTCATGATCTTCGGGAGGATTGCTGCAACTTGTACTTATTCTCTTGTTGGGTGGTTATTCATCAAATCTTACATCAATGCATTCCACAATTTTGTGAAGTGTTTCGTTGTAGCACCTATAACCCTTACTCTTGGATTCATATCCTAAAAATATTCTTTCATCTGGTCTTGCATCAAACTTCCCCAGATTTTCTTCATTATTCTTTATGAAACACTTGCTTCCAAAGACTCTAAAATGCTTGATTGATGCTGGTTTACCATGCCATAGTTCATAAGGAGTCTTTTCACTGTTTGGTCTTAAATGAGATTTTTTAAGAATATGCATAGCTGTGTGTACTGCTTCTGCCCAGAAGGTTTGGGGAATGTTGCTTTGTTGCATCATGGCTCTGACAATCTGTTGTACAAACCTATTTTACCTCTCTACCACTCCATTCTGTTGAGGTGTCCCTGCAATAGTAAACTGTTGTTTTATCCCATGTTCATTGCATAGGTATGCAAAATCATAGTTTGTGAATTCACCTCCTCTATCTAATCTGATGCACTTTAGCTTGCATCCTGTTTGATTTTCTGCCAATGCCTTGAATATCTTGAATTTCTCAAGTGCTTCCGATTAATATTTGAGAAATGCAACCCATGTAATTATGGAGAAATCATCTATTATCAGCATGAAATAGGATTCTCCACTTGGTGTTTAGTTCTTGAAGGTCCACACAGGTTCATGTGTACAAGATGAAGTGGCCTAGTTGTTGATATCTCATCTTTGGTCTTAAAGGATGTGCGGGTCTGTTTGCACAATTGGAAAGATTTACATATGGTATTTGAAGGCTTATTTATTGCTGGCATATCTCTGACTACTTTCTTCTTGCTCAGACTGATGATATGGTCGAAGTTAAGATGTCCCAATCTTCTATGCCATAACCATGACTGCTCCAGTTGGCTAAGGTGGCATGCTTCATTCTCTTCTTTCACTATGTAGACATTACTCTCTATTCGAACACCTTTGATCAAAGTCTTCCTTATGGTGCTTGATCTGACTTCACAGTCTTGTGCTCTAAAAATAACTTCACATCCTTTATCACACATTTGAATGACACTCAGCAGATTTTCTTTCAGCCCATCCAAAAATAGTACATCTTGGGCCTTTCCTCTACCATTATCTAGACTGACTGAGCCTTTTCCTTTGATTTTCCCTGCTTTATCATTGCTAAAAGTAACATTTCTAGATTTCTTATCATCAATGGTTATAAACTTGCTTCTTTCTCCAGTCATATACCATTGGCTTTTCAGGTCTTGAGCTGTTAGAGCCAGGTCACATTTATTCACCTTCTTTTTCCACTGCATGCATCCTTTTGTTTGGTACCTTTTCTAAAATGATGGACCACCTTCTCTGAGAGGACATTTGGAAGACATATGTCCAATTTTATTGCATACACAACAAACACTGTTACCGATGAAATAGGCAACCTGACCTCAAAACGGGAACTCTAGCCCAAAAAGACTCAAAAAACATGAAAAAACACCCCAAAAACAAAAAAAGTGTATTCCAGAATGCACTTGGTTTTTTTTTAAGGTCAAATTTCAACATTTTATAAAATTATGCTAAAAACAAAATTGTTTCTTGAAAAAAGAATTGAAAAAACACCCTCAAAACAAAACCAGTTGATGTTGGAATAACAAAAAAAAAAAATTGTGTCATATTTTTGACATTTTTAAAAATAGAAATAACATTTTTTAATTTTTTAAATTCAAACATTAAAAGAAACCTAAAATTTAAGAAAAAAATAAATTTAAAAAATAAAAAGATTTTAAAGCTTAAAATTTAAAAATATATAGGAATAAAAAAAATAAAAATAAAAACAAAATAAAAATTTTAATTCAAACATTAAAACAAACCTAAAATTTAAGAAAAAAAAATAAAAAATAAAAAAAGAAATTAAAGATTAAAATTTCAAAATATATAGAAATAAAAAAAATAAAAATAAAAACAAAATAAAAATATTAAATTTAAAAAAAAAAAAACAATTTAAAAAAGAAAGAAATTATAAAAAATAAAATATAGAAATTAAATTAGATATAAATCTTTCGGGAAATCACATGAGAATTTTAGGACCGACACGTTTTGAACTACCAACTGTAGTTCATCATGAGGATAATCAACTACAGTTGGTAGTTCGAAAAACGTCGGTCCTAAAATTCTCATGTGATTTCCCGAAAGATTTATATCTAATATGTTATGGATCACAGAAGCTTGCACTCTCAAATAGAAATTAAATTTAAAAAAGAAAAAGAAAATGTTTATTAAATTAAAAAAAAAAATTAAATTAAATTTTAAAATTAAAATATTAAATTTAAAGAAATATATTAAATTTTAATAAATTTAAAACTTAAAAAAAAAATTAAAAAAAAACTATTATTTAAATAAAAAGTAAAAAAATGAAAAATTAATTAAAAATAAAAAATGAGAAATAAAATACAATAAAAATATTAAATTTAAAAAAAACATATATTAAAAAAACAAATAAATTTAAAAAAAATAAATTAAATTTAAATTATAAAAAATAATATATATATATATATATATATATATATATATATATATATATATATATATATATATATATATATATATATATATATATATATATATATATATATATATATATATAAACTTAAATTAAAAATATATATATTAGATTTTATCAAATTAAAAATAAAAACGTTAATATTAAAATAACAAATTAAATTAAAAAAAAAATATTAAATTACAATAAATAAATGAATAAACAATTAAATTTTGAAATAAAAAAGAAAATTTAAATATAAAGAAACAAAAAAAACATTATTAAAATAAAAAGTTAAAAAACTTTAAAAATCGATTAAAAATGAAAAATTGAAAAAAATATATGAAAAAAATATATTAAATAAAAATTAAAATAAAAAACAAATTAATTTGAAAATATTAAGTTTAATTAAAAAAGAAAATTTTATTTTGAATACACAATTTTAATTGAAATAGAAAAAAATATAAAAATTTTATGTAATTAAAAAAGTAATAATAAAAAAATAAGAAATTAAAAAAATATATTAAATTGAAATAAATTAAAAAAAAATACAAAATTTATTAAATTTTAAAAAATTAAATGAAAAAAACTAAACATAAAATTTAATAATAAAAAAAAATATGAAAATTAAAAAAAAAAAAATCAATTAAATAAAAAAAGAAATACAAATTTAATAAAAATTATTAACAAATTTTAGAAAAAAAAAATTTAAAAAAAAAAAAAAAAAAAAATTAAAAAAAAAAAAAAAAAAATAAATAAATAAATTTCAAATATAAAAAATAAATTAAAAAAAAATATTTTTAAAATTTTCAAATTATAAAAAAAGAAAAGAAAAAGATATATATATATATATATATATATATATATATATATATATATATATATATATATATATATCAAATCAAATCAAATTAAAAAATATATATATTAAAAATAATAAAAAAGAAAACAAAAAAAAAAAGAATTTTTTGATCGTGGTAGTGTTGCCAATCGGCCTCCCGCCCAGGTGGCGGTGGAGGCCGATTCCAAGAATTGGCCTCCCGCGGGGAGAGGGTGATTCCGGGAATCGGTCTCCCGCGGCGAGAGGCCGATTGGCGGCGCCACCACGATCAAATTTTTTTTTTTTTTTTAATTTGTTTTTTTTTAAGTTTTTATTTTTTATTTTTTATTTTTTTTAATTCTTATTATTTTTTAATTCATAACATTTTTTTTAAATTTTGTCTTTAATTTATAATATTTTTTTAACTTGATTTTTTTCTTTTTTGTTTTTAATTTTTTTTTTAAATTTTTTTTTTTAACTCAAATTTTTTTTATTTTAAATTTAATTTGTTTTAATTTTTTTGTTGTCTTTTTTTTTTTTAATTTTGTTATTAAATTTAATATTTTAGATTAATTATTTTTTAAAATTTAAAATTTATTTATTAAATTTATTAAATTTTAATTTAATTTAATTTTTATTTTAATCTTTTAGTTTATTTAGTTTTTCATTTTTGAAATTTATAAATTGTTTCATTTAGAAAAAAACAATAAATTTATGGATATTTGTTTTTTAATTATTTGCACGTGGTTTTTTTCATTTTTTTGTATTTTAATGATAGTTTTTTATTTTATTTATTTTATTTTAATTTTCTTTTTCAATTTTAAATTTTGTTTCTTTTTTTTAATTTGTTTTTTTTGTTAATTTTAAAATTTGTATTTTTTTTTTATTATTGTTATTTTTTTAATTTGAATTTTTAAATTTAATTTTTTCTTTTTTGTATTTTAATTTTTTTATCTAAATTTTAATTTTGTAATTTTAATTATTTTTAAATTTTCTATTTTAAAATTTTTTTAATTATATGTTTTTTTTAATAACTTAGAAAAAAATGTTTTTGATGTTTTTTTTAAAAAATTTTTGGTTAGTTTCTGTTTTTTTTCTTTAAATTATGTGTTTTTTTTTTCAAATTTTGTCATTTCTTTTGATATAATTTTCGAATATTTTATTTTTTTATTTTTATCATTTACTTATTTATTTTTGTTTAAATTTTTTATTTTTACGAGTTAATTTTGTTTTTTTTTACATTTTTATTGGTTTTTTTATCGTTTATATATATATATATATATATATATATATATATATATATATATATATGTATATATATATATATATATATATATATATATATATATATATATATATAAGTTTTGTGTTTTATTACCAACATGAAAATCACCACTCTAAACAAAAAGGTTGATGGTGCATCAATACGTTTCAAAATTAGCATGAAAATCACCGCTCTAAAAAAAAGAAGTTGATGGTGCATCAATACGTTTCAAAATTAGCGTGAAAATCACTAACATTTTAAAACAAATATTCATACTTCATAAATAAAAATATTAGTGTCAAAAATGTGCATAAAAAAAGGGGGTGATTCTGCATCACCACTTTTCAAAATTGGGTGCTTTTTATGCTACTAAAAAAAGGTAGGTAACAGTGCCGTTACCTATTTCATCGGTAACAATGTTAGCATTTGATCATATTTTTAGCAAAATTATGAGTACGAGTAAACTCTCCATGATTCATAAACCTCCTTGAGGTCTTGAATATCAGTCTTTGTCCTTATGTTCTGCATTCTATGATTTTATGGCCAAATTCCTTACAGTAAAATCAGTATCCATAAAAACAATTTTCATACTTGATGAAGGGCTGTCTTCTCCATTTGTTTGCTTGAGGTAATATTTTCACTGTTTGCATCCTCTGCTGGTTTGAATTAATTCTCCTTGTTGACAGTATGCAGCAATATGTCCCAGTTTGTCGCATGCATATCAGCTGGCATTTTTTATAGGGGAGAAGAATCTCCTTTGATGGCTTCCAAATTTGACATATTCAGGAGTATATAAGCCTTTTTCAACTGATTGTTTATTTATTTCATTATTTGTCATTTGAGGTTCCTTCTAGTTTCTATCTGCTTCATTGCAGGCTTCTTCTTCTGTAGGTACCTTCTGAGCTGCTTTATTATCCTCCTCTGTTTTTACAAAAATGATATTTTTGTTTTCCTTTTCTTTGCCTTTGCTTGATTCTCCTTCATAGCCTATCCTAGTTTTTATCAGAGGAGATATTTGAGCATCTAGAATTTCATTCAACCTATCAGAGCTTGTCATTTGAGAAGTATTTATTAACACTTTCCTTTGGGCGTTTTCTAATTTCTTCCTCAATAATACTACTTCTTCTTCCAATTTCTCTTGTTCCTGAATTTTATCCTTAATTTGCTTAAGTAAGATGTCTTCTACCTTCTTGGCTTCTTCAAGCTCTACTTTCAGTTGAATGAGGACTTCTGCATTTTGTTCTTCTCTTACATATTTGAGAGAGTGTCTTTCTATTTTCTGCACTTCAGTTTGAGTCTGTCAATTTCCTCTAGGGCACTTCTTAGCTCCCCCTCAAGATCAACTTCACCTTCTTCCTTATCTTCTAGAAGGAGTCCTTCAATATCTTCTATGGCCATCAATATAAATTCAGAGGTTCCTTCTTAACTTGAGGATTCATCTGAGTCTTCAGATGCACCGCTGTCTTATTGAGCATAGAAATATTTTCTATTGAATTTCTTTCCTTTCTGCCAGTTCTTTGATATGGTTTTCTATGATTCTTTATTTTGATTCTTTGTTTTCTTATGAGGACACTTAGCAACATAGTGTCCTACTCTTCCACAATTAAAGAATTTAAATGGAAGTTTACCTTTATATTTGCCTGAGCCTCTATCCAATTTCCTAACAAATTTGGCCTCTTCCTCATCAGAGCAAGAGCATATATCTTCCTTTTATTCTTTCTTCTTCTATGTATTAAAGGCTGCCTCCCTCACATTTGACTTCTTCTATGGAAGTCTCATCTCATAAGCTGTTAGATTTCCAAGTAACTGGTTCATGGTCAAGGTTTCCTAATCAGTTGTTTCTTCTATGGCAGAAACCTTGGGGTTAAAGCTGGATGGAGGAGATCTCATCATCTTTTGAACAATTATAGCTTCTTTTATGGTTTCTCCTAGAGCTTTCATGTTATTCACAATTTCTGCAACCCTTAAAAAGAAGCTGGCAATGCCTTCATCATCATTCATTTTTATATTTTCAAACTGGGCTCTATAGACTTGAAGTTTGGTTTTCTTCACCTTTTTTTCTCCCTCATGGATGTTCTCTAATGTATCCCACATTTCTTTAGCAGTCTTGTTGTGCATTACTTTAATAAATTCTTCCTCACACAGTCCATTTAAAATTGCATTCATGGCCTTTGCATTAGCTACAAAATCTTGTTTGGCTTCTTTCTCTGAGTCAGTCGCCTTTGGGGCATATTAAAATTCCACAGCAACCCAAACTTCTATTCCTAGATACATTATGTATGCTCTCATTCTGATTTTCCAGAAGGCATAATTTGCACCGGTGAAAAAAGGGGCTTTATTGGTTGAGCTTCCTTCTTGACTAGCCATCCTGGGGACCTAGGATCTCCTTTCAGTTGTTAAGCTGATACAAAAGGAACCTTCTTTGATACCAATTGTTGAACCCTTAGTTAAACTAAGAAGGGGGGGGGGGGGGGTGAATCAGTTTGACACATTCATGAAACTTTGAAACTGACCTACAGGAGGCTCCAACCTCAATCATCTACAACTAACATCTATCAAGCTACAACTTGGTAGGGAAGCTCCAACTTCCTCACTATCTCAAAAGAAAAACAGTTTTTGATTTACCTTGGATATCAACTTTGTTCTGTACCTTCTTCACTGCTGTCCTCTAGCTTTATTATCTATCTTAAATCATCTCCAACTTTTCACAGCATCTCTTTCTGCTCCTCCTCCTTATCTTCTCTACCTCAATTCTACATTGTCTAACCTCTCTATGCATATCAATCTGATATTCTTTATACAGTTTTCCTCATGACTGTTTGTATTCCATAGGGAATTCGAAGTAAATAGCCCTAACTCTTTACCTTCTGCCTTTTCATTTCTTTGTCTAGATCATTCAGAAAATATAGCCATTTGTACAAATTTTAGTTTTACAGTGGTGTTTTGTTTTCCTACAGAGACTTGCTAGTGCATCACAAACAATATAAACCAATTAAAAAATTTACATTCAGTTATAATAAAACAAATTCACTCAGCTCTTTTCCGGCCCTTGGCTTGATGTGCTTTTGTATTTTTTGCTGCTGTCAACATAACTTTTCATCATACCTCTATTTTCATGTATGTAAAAATGTGTTTCCCAAATTTTGTTCCATTCTGGCCGCTTTATCAAAAATCACAGTATTTCACATTGCAGAAGTTCTTCATATGGTTCACAAATACTCAATGTATGTACAATGCTTCTTCTATTAAAACTAAATAACTCTCGGCATATAACCATAGACCTTTTTAACAAAGAGAATAACTTATTGGGCCCACTTGCTGAACTCGTTCTCTTTTCCGATGCGATGAGCCTCCTCCGATGACTTCCGATTGCAATTGATCGCAGTCGCAACTTTCAATGACATGTTCCACTATTCTGTTTTACTCCAATGCGATGATTCACTGTTCACAGATATATATATATATATATATATATATATATATATATATATATATATATATATATATTGTTTCATATATATATACTTTCCGCTTTACCTTTTATTTATCCTTCAGCTTTGGTTAAAATTCTCGGAATAAACATGCATTAAACTCTTCTTTTACATGGGGGCCCACACTTCAAATATACTCTACCTCAATCACAATCGAAACTCTCAGAAGTAATCTTGTGCCTTGGTCATTTTATTTCCACCAATGCGATTAGCAAAGGTCCCACTAGGCAATGTTTCAGCATTTCAATGTTCTATGTTACAATTTTCTTTTATCTTTCAAAGTGCTTTTACAAAGGAAACTCTTATATTTTTGTGATTGAATCTCCGCCGATGCGATGTGTCACTGTAGACCCCACTCCGACTTCTTTTATGATCCAAAAGTTTCTATCTTCCGGGATCCAATGGTTGCGATTGGATTGCACCATCGCAATTGCAACATTCAACACCTTACTCACTTGCACTTCTGTTGCGCCGATGCAAATGGAAATCTCTGATGCGATCATTCACTGTGAATCCAACGGTTCCCATTTATTGGGATTGGATGGTTGCGATTAAATTGCACCGTCGCAATCACAGCTTACAATTTTTCATTCTGTTATTCATTCATTCTGCCCATTCGATTAGATCTCCACCGTTGGTCTTCTATTTCTAATACTATCTCTGTCGTCGATCTTCACTACTTTGGTTAAACCATCTCTCTCATGCATATAGCAGCAGTGACTTTTGGGCCCATAACTTCATTCAAATCATATCAAACATAACATATATAAATATATATATATATATATATATATATATATATACCACCATATATATGTATTCCCTAATCAAATGTTGTAAACATTAATAGCCCGTGGCTTATATTAAAACCCATGTCAATGCATATGTTTCACGCCTAGCCTTGTGCTCCAGTTTTAATTTAACTCACCTCGGTTATAATAATATAATACAATGTCTAAGGCTTGGCTTACCTCTCGTTAATTTGCAACATATATTAATTCTACTACCAAACTTCATATTTGAAACTTGACCACCGTTATAGGTTTACCACGGCCTTTCTATAAGCATAATACATCGATATATCACTTCCGCTAGCCAAGGGTTGATATATTATTTAAGGCCCTTGACACTAAATTTAAACCTTAGTACTAGCATCTAAGAAACTCGGGACCACCACAACCATAATTCATCTTCATCCATATGTTAATTCAGAGTTTGGTTAAAACCCAAACATTAACATGGTAAAACAACTCTGAACTTCATATAAAAGCACTTGGGCCCACAATACATTATAACATACCTTCCGCCCGTTTATTAACTGTTATAACATACACAATACACCGAACTTCACATAATATTCGGCCCCATAGCAATGAGTGTAGGTTCCACAGCATGTTTTACATCCGACGACTATAAACTTGTCACACTACAAACCTCAATCTGACGATCCTCGTGCAATATCGCGCAAATTAGATGCACGGTACATAATTCTCCAAATTGCGCAATGAAAATGGTTTTGGAAAACCACCTTAGGACACGCATCAAACAGAGACTTATATCACATTCAAAAAGGTGAAATCTACTTACCACTCAAAGGCAGTGCGATACTGCTTGTGTCTTCCATCGAAATTTCCTTCACTATTCCTCACGGTTTCGTTCTTGACTCAAGGTTCCGTCCAGCTCTTCAACGTTTTATTATCATTAAACTCCACTTATTAACTACAATTTCTTTTTATTCGGGCTTCATGTAAGATAAAACACACCATTGCATCTATTTAAGGTTTCGTTATGAAACCATGCCATTTCTTCCATAACTACAAATAGAGGTTAAACAACCCCTCGCCATTGACCTTGGTGCTTTCATTTTAAACATAATACACATAGAAATCAACCAACCACTTTTTCCTACACAACCACTGTTTTAGAGTGTCTGTTTCTTTTCATTCAGTTACTATGCATGACAGTGAATAAGCAATGCATGTCAGTATATTCTCTATATATTCTCTATTTCTCTGTATTCTCTACTGCCTGGGCTGCTTCTTTTTGCTTCCCTGTTTCTTCAAATGGCCCTGTTCATAGCTGCTCGACCCTCTACATCCTCTTCAGGTCTCCGCTGCCTCTCTGCTACCTCTTTATATCTTTGATGCCTCTTTTGCTATCTCTCTTTGCCTTTCTTCATATCTAATGTTCTATGATGTCTCCTCTGCCATCAATGACAACATTTACAACACTTTGTTTGATATTTTGGTAACATTCTCCTAACGAATAAATATTTTAGGTTTCAGGCATGCATAGTTTTTCACAAAGGCACTAAACGAATTAATATTCCTTTGAGTTAATAGAAACACCTATATTAACAAAAAGAAAAAATGATCTCTTTCATTATTCGCTAATGGTATAGCTAAGAATTCGATCCTTGTGTCATACCCACTTGAGTTAAAGGTTGTTTTTTCTAGAATTTCAAGTAATTTTATGAAGCATATTGTCTAATTTTTAGATTCCTCTTATACATTAGATATTGAGTCATGAACATGGAATCAACAAGTTAAACAATTGCTTCAACGAGGAGGGTAGGATAGGGTCTATTACCTTTAATTTTAAGATTATAGTTTATAAATTGATTTTGGATTTCTTCTATCCTTGTCCATGTTTCTCTTGATATATTGCATCGCTAAACTTCACATCCATATAAAATAATAAAACTAAAAATGTCTCAAATAATATTTTTATTTTTATGCCATATCCAATTAACTTTTGATTTACAACCATTTTTAATTCCATAATATGTTTTATTCCCTCAATTTATCATTTTATTAATGCTATAATTTTAGTTGATCCTATGATGGATACCAATTCCTAGATATTTATAGGAGGTAACTTCCTCCAAGTTATCATTGTCATATACCAAAGTATCATATGTGATATTTCTAGATTCAATTATCATGAGATTCGTTCTGTTAATTTTAAAAGTCACACCAGTAATGGAACATGTATAATCAAGAATTATTATTCATAAGAAATCCTTTCCAAAATAAAAAATGACATAAAAATAAAGAATAAGAGCGATGAATAGGGCCCTAAGAGATGGCCAAAGATACATGTCTTCCTCCAAAAATTATTATAACTCATCAATGTATATGCCAAAAATGGTAGGGGATGAAGGGCGCCCTTGATTAACACCAATATTATAGTTTATTTCTTCCTACGAAACCTTATTGGTCCTAATATTGGTAAGAACATTCTCATATTACATTGTCATAGTAGCTCTCAACTCAAAAGAAACCTTTATCTCTTCCAAACTCTTTCAATTATTTATCTTGGGAATGACATCAAAATATTTTCTAAAGTCAATGAAACAACACATGCGACCATTTTTATGAATGTGGCACTCCTATGCAATGACCCTATGAGTAACAAAGTGGTCCAAATTTCAATGTTATCTCCTAAACCTGACTTATCCTTTAACTCTTTTTTCATGGATTTCCAGCCATATGCTATTATAGAAAAATTATATGCATCTTGGATGGAATGGGGATAATCACAATGAGATTATAATTAGAGGGAATTATTTTATCTCCAGTTTTAAAATACGTAGAATGAATATTTACATATAGGTTTTATGGAAGTGTTACTTTATTTCCAAATTGAAGAGCTTGCATATGTGATGGATGAATATAGTCCCTTATTTTTCAAAAATTTCATCTTCATAACCATCAATATCCTTAGTTTTCCTAGTTTCACGAAGCTTAATCCTAGGCTCCATGTCTTCTTCAAGAAAATATTTGACTCTATATAGAAATATTTGAAATGGTGTCCATTGAATTAGGGGATTCACAAAGGTTTTTAAGGTAGGAATTCCAGTCCTTAAAGGGAATAATATAGTTTTCTTTAGTTTTATAAATTATAATTTTCCTTCAAATTTTCCTAGGATCCAATTTATAAAGGTTAGAGAACTACTCTAGCTTTCTATTTGTATAATACCTTTTTAAATTTTAATAAGAGCTTTGTATATATTTATTTATAAATATTTAAGGATTCACTAGAATTATCCTTAATGTAATTTCTAGAAAATTTTCACTAATTACAATACTAAGGGTTGGTAGTTCTAGTATTCTCTTTATTTGTCACATTGACAAAGAACTTCTAATTGGAAGTAGAAAGGAATTTATTCAAATTATGATAGAATTATTTGATAATGAATTTATAATTTGGTATTTTTAAATACACATTCAAATCCTTTAGAAATAAATTAGCTTTACATTTTCCAAAAATTAGGTGTCATTGATTATCATTATATTTTTTACAAATATTTTGTCCATGGAAAAATTTAGAGTTAGCGTTCAAGGTCTATGATTTGATTCAAGGTCATGGTAATTTAATATTTCAAAATTAAATAGTTGGTTAAAAATAAATATGTGAAAATTCATCAAAGCTATGAACACAAGTCATTTGGTTCGAGTTTTTCCACATCATTACACTATTGCAAATTATTGTCTTGGGAAATAGAAAACTTGACTCGATTAGTACTATGAGTAGGAAAAAAAATATCCTTATGCAAAATGGAATAATCACCTAATTAAGGCCTAAATTAGGTCTATTATTTCTCGACGGGGTTATGTCCACTAGTATCTCGGATCAAATACCACCAAACAATTTAAAAGTGAACTTAAATATTTACACCACTTGGGTGAAATGATTCTAAGCTAAAATAATACTAAGTTAAGATAATCCAAATGTAAATTTAACTATGATTTAAATAAGTTCCCCTAAAGGGAGAAAGAATAAATAACATCAAATATAAAACAAAATATCTATCATTAATATAATGCTCATAAAACTAATATCATTACATTTGTAAATAAATTTTTATTTGGATAAATCAGAATTCATTTCGTCATATTGGGTAATTACATTCACTAGAAAAAAAAAAAAATTCATGGTAAACAATCACAAAAAAGCACACAAAAAAAAGTAATCATCTTTGATACACAAAAATGCATCCATCATTCAAATACAATTAATCTACTCAAAAGAATGCAAATTTAAAACTCTTAAATTGAAACTATACTTATAATATTTAAGACGCCATAAAAATTTATAGCCTTTCATACAAAATAAAATCTTGGAACAATGTAAACTTTCAAACAGGAAGAGAAACGAGTCCTCTCTTTTTTGAGGTAGCAAAAAATCATCTGATTTTGAAAAGTGTTGATTCAATATAATCTTAATGTTTTTTTAGAAAAATTTGACACTTGAATTTTTCTTATGTACCAAGTATAAACATTATTTTTAAAATGTTAGTGATTTTATATTTATTTTAAGTGTTGATCTCATCATCATCCCCTTTTTTTAAAAGAATTTTTTTTTTTTTTTACTTTAAATTTTCTAATGTATTAAATGCTAATAATTATTTTCTAAAATTAACAATTTTTGAAGTACTCGTCTTATTTTTTATCCCTCGCATATTTTTTTTAAGTGTTTTTCAAGTTTGTATTTTTTGGTTTTTCTTTTCATTTTCTTTTTGTAGTGAGACATTTTGTTTTTTGAAGTTTTGATGAGCTACCAATACCTCTAAGAATTTTTTCTGTATCATCAACTATATTTGGTGGATCGGAGTGTGGATTACTCCTCATGTCAATCTTCTTAGAAGACACCTTTATGCTGAGGACCTCAGTGGAGTCACCAAGGTAGAAATACAACCTCAAATATTTCTAATCTCCTTCTACCTTCAAGAGGCAAGTTACTTTGATTTGAATCAATTTCCCAGGATAATGTAGCTTCAACCTCTCGACAGACACACCAAAATGTTATGACTAGGCTGCTACCAATTTTGTTGTTCAGTGGTCAACCTAATGAAACTATTTCAAACCACTTTGGATTGGAAATTAGGCCCTCCAGTCAGAGAGGGCTCTCTCAAAGAAAAAATAAAATATTCAAGATAAAACTCATATTTGCATGTGGATAACCTTGTACTATTTGCTTTTCAATTGATTTTGTAGGCAGAAGATGTATGAAAGGCTATCATTGTACATGGAGTCAGCTAATGGGACTTCAATCATAAATGGATGTAGTTCATGGAAGGAGAGGAAATTAAGCTAAAAAAATTAAATTTTTACAGCATACACATAACACATGAAGGAAATTGGAGCATAATAATATGAATTCCAGGCAATCTTGAGAATGTGAAGGTGATGATAATATCAGGAAAAAAAAAAAAAAAAAACACAGCCACATAAGCTTAAAGGGATTCTCAGGTTTGAAAAAACGCTTCTACAATTGTAGGTTATCTTGGTGAATCAAAATTACATAATATTCCTCTCATCTACATTCATCAAACCTTCTTAGATTCAATAAAACTCTCATTTGTAGAGTGAGATCTCTGTCACAAAGGTCTGTGACCTAGGCTAGACTTCGACACTTGGCCTAGAGACCTAATTTAACTAGGATTACATCACCTTGAGGAATAATAGGGATATTTATGTTTTAATAGAGTCGGTAATAAAGAAGGACTCTATGATTATTAATTACATAAAAATAATGTCTAACAACTCATTTTTTTCATCCTTATCAAATCAAACTACCATGTTGAGGTGTCCAACTGATACACTGGATTTCAGGTCTTTATACAAATAAATTGGAAGATGAGTTTTCCTTTTCTGTGAGGTGGCATCATCCTAAGATGTTTTAACCATGTTAGCCATTTGGAATGGATTACTAAGTTTCCCCTAAAAGAGATGGCCTAGTGATATCCATGATCTCATTAACTGACTCAACCACGTTTCCTTCTGGGTTGACTGCAATGTCAGAGCTTTGGCTATCAAGGAAGGGTGAGCGATATGCAAGAACATTGAATTAAAATGGTGACGAAAGTGGTTTTTTTTATGTCTACATAGTAGTTTCCATTAGGGGTGAGGGTACATCAAATATTTCGAATGATTATCATGAAAATGCATTTAATTAAGTAACAGTCTATGCGAGGTGTTAGGTGGTGAAAGGAGGGAGGTACGAGGGAAAGAAGATGGAAAAAGATGGTAGAGAAGCAATTTTCGAAGGGGATCGAGGTGGTTAACGCTTTTTGTGGGGGGTGGGTTGTAAATAGCTCTTGGGTTAACACATCACGTGGGTCCAGTGGGAATGAAACCACCATTTCGGACCCCCCCCCCCCTGGCCGGTAGAGTTAGGATGGAGAGGGGGGCAGGAAAGACTTGTAGATCATTTATATTGCGGCTTAGTGATCAGGAGATTGGAAAAAGTGAGTGAATTAACAAAGTCGATAGACTCCATTATTGTATTCGAACCTTTATTACATATGTGTAAACTTTGTATAAAAAACATTATAGACCAAACTTAGGATAAAAATATATCAAAATCAATACTTTGAGCTAAAGGCGCATATTTTCACAATTTTCTCACTCAGGATAAAGACATAGGATGTAAAATTTACTCCACTTTATCCCTTTGAACCCTTTTCAGAAATAATTTGCAGGATGAAATATTATCACAAAATCTCAAATATAACAATCATCATTTATAATCAAGTGACACTATCAAAATTATAGGATCCTAAAATAAGGTGTAGTTGAAAATGAGGTAGTGGGCCCTATCAGAATAATCGATGGTAAAGAAGACATAGAAAAAGACACTACATATGTGGATGGAAATGAGGGAACCATTCCCCCAATGGTAGAAGCACCATTCTCACCAAACATCAGATGAGAGAATAAGGATAAATGCTATAAGAAATATGCACTCAAGTGTAAAAGTATAGGGTCAAGAATGGGCCAAAGCATGGAGTTGGGTTACACTTTTTGGCGAAATGATGGTGTGTTTTGATGAAGATGGATGCTGAATTGAGCAATTTTAACCACTTTATCAAGAAATTTTTAAATTATCAATCAAGTTTTTGAGGTGCTTAAAAATAGTTCGATCGAGCGTTTAAACAAACCCCTGATCGGGCTCCTGTGTAACCTAGGCTACGAGCTTGATCCAACATTAAATTTGGAAATATTTATTTAGAAATCAATAATGATATGTGAACTTTAAAATTGCAAGTCTTTGATAGTTAAAATAAAAACACATTTAAATAATAATTACATTTGATAGGTAATTGACCATGGTGTGGATTAATTTCTCATGACATTTCTAGTGTTTTGGTGTATACACTTAAAAATGGATTCTATCTCACTTGTAATTTAAAGCATAATTATTATTATATTTATAATTTAGTGACATGAAAACTAATTTTTACTATGATTTAAATTTTCAATGTTACAATTTAAATAACAAAATTTATTATAAATATAATCTGAATAATAATTTGATTAGACATAAGAAAATTTATCAATTTTATTTTACTAAATATTATAATTTTTTATATGAATAAA
This sequence comes from Pinus albicaulis, assembly GCA_034641835.2. Taxonomy (NCBI): domain Eukaryota; kingdom Viridiplantae; phylum Streptophyta; class Pinopsida; order Pinales; family Pinaceae; genus Pinus; species Pinus albicaulis. The sequence continues at coordinate 1,106,547,694 of CM076570.1, read as the reverse complement.
TGTAACTAAAAAATGTGAATATATTTTATAAAATTAATTGAAGAGTTAAGAAACACGATTCTCTTAGTCATAATCATATCTATTAAGAAAAAGCTTTTATATATATATATATATATATATATATATATATATATATATATATATATATATATATATATATATATATATATATATATATATATATATATATATATATATATATATATATATATATATATATATATATATATATATATATATCCACTTTTTCAGGAAAAAAATGAGTAAAGTAGTAGTTGTAATAGTTGTAAGTTATAATTAATATAGTTGTAATTGATGCAATGGTATCTGTGGTTATAAATCTCTATCAACCTGTAAAATGTGATTACACTCAATTCCGTCCTCACCCTACACAAGTGCAAAGTATATATAGAATTTTTTACTCCTCACTTAGGCTTGCAATATATATTTTTAAAATAATAAAAACATAAGAAAATCATAAATTTTAAAAAATGATTTGACAAATTTGAATTTGAGTAACGTTGAGTTAAATGTGTGTATGAAATGATTTTTAAAATAATAATATTATTAAATTTAGTTTAGCTTAGTTTAGTTTTTATTTATTTATTTATTATAATTTGATTTATTTTTATAGAAAATTTATACATAAAATTTTATAAAATGATTAAGTATAGAAATACTTTATATTTAAAATCGAAACAATAAACAAATTATCATATTTAAGAATTGAAAAATTTAAAAACGAAAGTTAATTTTTTTATAGAAAGCTATCTATATATTATTATAATTAATTTATTGGTAAATTAAAATAATATTTGGATTTATCATTAAGGAAAATTAGAGTTTGGAATATATTTGAATATTTATAAAAAATATTTTGTGGAATAAATAAATTTTATAATTTAATTAAAGACAATTATCGAGAGGCTTCATTTTTTTTCTTTTTAATATAATTATGATAGGTAGATCAAGCTATAGGTTTAAAGGAGCCTATATCTCGACTAAGCCTCTATTTAACCGCATTAAGGTCTCGATCAAGGGTTTCTTAAGTATTTGATACAACTATTTGAAATTTGAATTTCAAACACTTTATTGAGTGCTTTAAGTACTTTATCAAGTTGTTGAGGGTCTAAAGCACAAAGCTTTAACTCCTCTTCTGCAAATTTCTCTACAACACCATTTTGTACCCTAACGCACTCCAAATAAAATTTGTCCTTAAGTGGTTGACCCATATCTTTTACTTCATGGATGCATACAAAATTTCATATAGAAGAGAATATAACCAACTAACTTTAACACATGAAAATAAGTAGAAATCAAAAGCAAACATGAAGTCAAAGAAACAAGACGATTTTATTATAGAGTTCACCTAGTGTGGGCTATGTCTCTAGGACATACTCAATGTGGGGAGGCCTCTTCCTTTAAATGGAAACATAAATAAATTACAAGAAATTTATAGAATAACACCTTATACCTCCAATTTGGGGGATGGCCTAAAAATGGATACCTCTAATAGAGAAACATGCCACACGGTTGTATTCCTGGCGAAAAATCATGAAAAATGACTACAAATTTCACCTTGTTCTGACACTCGTACTTCTAGACCTCAAAGGAATATTCTTAGCATTAAAAAATACCCATGTTTATGGTTCTGCCCTCTTGGAATGCTCCTAGTTCTTCCACATACCCCACTCTACTGTCTGTCGCTTATGTCCTGTGCTTGGATGAATGATGGACTTTAAGTAATATGATGAGCGTGGAGGTTCCAACATTGGGCTAATGCCCAATTGGTTTGTAGTACTATGTTAAGGAGTTGGTTGTGAGGTGGGTCACAATTTCTAATCTGGGGACATGTGTTATATTTTGCAATTTTTTGGTTTTAATCGTTCAGAGTACATTGTATGGGGCCACCTGACAAGTGACCATGCTAGCTTGATGGGAGGGTTCAAACCTCGCCGGTCCTAGTACTTTCCATTTGTAATACATTGAATGTGTGGCAAGTCTGCCAATGGTGGCCCGCCTACAATACAATATATATATATATATATATATATATATATATATATATATATATATATGTATGACTAATTTCGTTGGAGTTTTATTATATTTTTTGAACAGTGGGTCAAGAGGGTCCACTAGCTTGTGGCCAGCCTGCCATATTTAATATAATTTTAACCATATCCCATTGAGGGCTAGTGGGGGTGGTGGCCTGCAACCCCAAATTTATATAATATTTTTAACGTAGTATTTTAGGTTTTGGTGCTGGGTTTTAAGGGTAAATGGGAAAATTAAAGAGGCGATAAATTCCCCCATTCAGATAGTCGTATTCCTTGCACCAAATATTTTCCAAACTGTTGCACTATTATTTACTATCACTTGGCCTAGTTTGAACATAACTTTGGTTGGATAAAACTTGAGCATATGAACTTTGATTTTAGAGTCATTCACACTGTTAGAATCATGAGGACGAGCACTACGATCTGGTCCTAGTTTCACTTCAATCCAACGACTTTTATTTTTGAGCTTTTTCAAGGCCACCTCTATTTCTAGAGCCACCTGGATCATTCCTTCCCAATAATGAACTTTTGGGACACATAAAGCTTTATTAGTCAACTTTAAAGTGAGGAAATTTCTCCCTCACTTTCTCCTCTTCAATCCATCGGTACTTTCTTGGATGCATTCCCTTGAAACCAATACAATGGTACTCCACCTCTCCCCATTGTCAATTCCTAGTATTATTGTCAAGAATGATATCGTCGGGTATTTTTTCCAAGTATTCAAGTGTGAACTCATCAATTTTAGGAATGTGTCTAACCTCTTCACTCTCCATGATCAAAGGAGGCTCATAAATCTTGAAGTTTTCAGCGTTCACCACTAATTACATCTGCATGTATGCATGAAAATCGAGACGAAAAGCATTGTTTCCAGTCTTCTGTAATAAGGTGAATGGACCATATTGGATTGGTCTCAACTTCTTTCCTTATCCTTTCATCTTGTCTTTTCTTATGTGGAGCCACACCTTATCTCCAACCTATAATTGGTGATCAACGCAGTGCTTGTCATGTAGAGCTTTGTATCGATTTGACGTTTCTCCAACCACTCCTACACTTCCTAGTAAATCATCTGAATCCATTGAATCAAATTTCATGCTTTTTCCCTATCATATTTCCCACTGGAATATACATCTCTCCCAAAGACCATGTCTAAGGCATTCTTTGAAAAATATCCAAAGCATGTATCAAATGGTGAGATCTAAGTGGATGAATGCACTACCTGATTTTATGAATTTTTTACATAAGGAAGCTACTCGTCCCACAACTTGGGATGCTTGCCATAATAGCCTCAAAGTAAATGTATCATTTTGCGGTTGAAAACCTATGTTTTTCCGTCGATCTATGGATGAAATTCCTTGCTCCTCTTTAGCTTGGTGTCCATCATTCTCCACAAACTCATCCAAAAATCTCCCAGACAGCGAGAGTCTCGATCAGACACAATGGATGCGGGAAGGAAAAGGTGGACCCATACAAATTGCAAGAACAAATGATCAGTCTTCTCTATAGTGACCTACTTTTTACAATGCATTAAGAAACACAGTTTTCTAAATCGATCCACAACGACATAAAAATAGTCATGACCTCTCCTAGATAAAGGAAAACCACCAAAAAAATCCATTGACACACTTTACCATGGATGACTAAAAATAGAAAGTGGTTTGTAGAGCCCCATCTTTTTATTTGAGGGCTTGAAAACTGAACAAAGCACACATCCCTTTAGATATCGAGTCACAATAAATTTCATGTCAGGCCAATAAGAAAACCTCTGTAAATAACACAATGTTTTTCCTACACCAAAATGACCTAAAAAAATGAGAGGTATGTGCCTCTCTAATTACATGTATCCTTTGATTGGCGGGAATACAAAGTTTGCCAAGATGGTACAACAATTTTCACTACAAATTTTAATTCTCTACCTGCGAACCATGAGTAATATTTTCATAAAAATATTTAAAATATTCATCATCAACATACTTTTCAACATAAATTTCAAAATATAAAGAGGCATTTTGAAAAACTATATGTGCAAAAATAGGAGGGCGAGAAAGAATATATGTTACTTTATTTTTTTTGTCCTTCCTATATTTTATTACCAAGTGAAATTGTTGAAGGAATCTCATCCATATGAAATGACATACCTCTTTAAGCTTATTGTGACTAGAGGTACTATAAGGTTTAGTGATTTGTTCGAATGATGTTGTCCTTTACAATAAAATAGTGCTTCCACTTCATCATGCTTTGAACCAAGGAATACAACTGCTTGTCATATGTGGGATGCTTCACAATAGCCTAGCAGAATGTCTCTGAATGGTAACATACAGGTTTCCTTTGCTGCATCAACACTACTCCCATAGTGTGCCCACTCACATTTGTCTCTATATCAAAAGGCTTCTGTAGGTTGGGTAAGGCCAAAAATGGTGCGATAATTATCTTATCTCTAATTGTGTGAAAGGATTTCTAATATTTTCCTCCCAACCAAAAATTTTGCTTCACACTTGTAAATGCATGTAAGTGGGATGCAATGACGGGTAAGTCAACAATGGACCTTATCCAGTATTATACTACACCCAAAAATCTATGAACCTCTGTAACATTGGCGTGTTTAGGCCACTTTACAAGCACATCAATTTTAGAAGGATCTATTTTTAATTGTCCACATCCAACAATGTGACTCAAGTAAACCAAAGAGGTATTAGAAAATTCACACTTAGACATTTTGATATACAATTTTTCATTTTGTAAAATACCAAGCACCTTTTTAACAAAAATCACACGATCTTCTCATGTCCAACTGAAAAAAAGGATTTCATCAAGATACACAAGTAAAAAATCATTAATAAAAGGTTTGAAAATATCATCCATCATCCACATGAAAGTGGTCGAAAAATTGCATAGTATGAATGACATCACCAACCATTCAGAGAACCACTATTTCATCTTGAATGTAGTATTCCATACATCCTATTTTGTAATCTTAAACTGATGATAACGACTGCACATGTCCAATTTTGTGAAATGGAAAAAAAAAATCAATTCATACAACAAATCATCAATGTGAGGATATGGTAACGAATCTTCACCATTATTTTATTGATTTATTTGTATTCCATGCACATCCTCCACATCCCATCATTATTTAGAACCAACAAAATAGGTGAGCCTGATGTAAAATACCTTAGTCTTATGATCCCTTTGTTCAATGATTCCTACACCTATTTCTTTATCTCATCCATGTTAATGGTTGAAAACCTGTACATACCAATATTTGGTAGAGGAGCTTCATACTGCAAGTGATTCTCATGTTGGATCTCACACTTTGGAGGAAACTCACTTGGTTCCTAAAAAATCCCATCATAGTTAGAAATAATTTAATACAATTCCTTTTGATGAGTGGGATCACAACCTTGGAAAGCTTCATATATCTCTGCATATTTTTCTCTCACAACCATGAGTATTCACCCTTTTCTAGAATTTACCAATCTCTTATTCTAACCTGCACTTACAATATTGGCACTAATTTTGGCATGATGAGATCTAACAATTTACTTCACCTCATATTTCATGAGAGGATAATTTTTTTCACGGCGAAAGAAAAATTCTTTCCTATCATACAAATATGCACTCCCCAATACCATGCCATAGATATTCAAAGGTATAACATCAAGGTCAACTTCATCTACTAGTTTACATGCAATCACAAATCTATCTCTAGACTCCTTGGTTACATGTAATTTGGCTTTATCACACACCCATACAAGAGGTTATGGTTTCATATGGGGCTTGGTATAATCCCAATTTCTTAACCAAGGGCTTAGAAATATGGTTTACTTCTGAGTTTGTATCAAATGAGGTTTCCACTTTAGTATGTTTCATTACGAATCTAATGCGAAACAATTAAGTCCTCTTTTGTTCATTAACAAGAGAGTCATTTGAATAACATGTGCTTGCATGCAATTCATAATTTTCATTAGCATGAAGATAAAGGTTACCTCATATTCCCACTACTGTGATTTGTCCCTCGTCAAAGGATTTCAGTTTTCATTCTCCTCTTTGGAGCTTGTTCCTATTTAGCATTCACTCATGCAACTCAAATCAAGAAGGCCTGCTCTAATACCAAAATTGATTGAGATATTTTACATCATGGATAAAAAAAAAAAAAATCATATAAAAGAGCATCTAACTAAGTAACTTTAGCACATGAAAAGAATCAGAAATAAAAAGCAAACATGGGTCAAAGAAACACGACAATTTTGATTATGGACTTCTCCAAGTGTGGGTTACGTCTCCAGGCCCTAATCAATGTTGGGAGGCCTCAATCATTAAATGGCAGCATAAATAAATTAAAATAAATTTACAAAATGACACCTTATACCTCCACTTTCGGGGATGGCCTAAAAATCGAGACCTCTGCTTGAGAAACAGGCTGCACAATTGGATTCTTTACAAAAAATCATGAAAAATTACTGTAAATTTTACCCTGTTATTACACTAGAACCTCAAGACCCCAAAGGAATCTTCTCAGCATCAAAAGATACTCCCCTTTAGGGTTCCACCCTCCTAGACCACTCCTAGTTCTGCCACGAACTCTGCTCCACTCTCTTCTGCTCCTCCCCCGTGCCTAAATTAATGATACGGTTTAAGTAATACAATGAGGGAAAATTTAGCAAAGTTGGGCCAGCTTCCCATTGGTTTGTAGTGCTACGTTAAGGCATTGGTTGTGAGGTAGGTCACGAGTTCCAATCCGGGGACGTGCGTTATATTTTGGTGATGTTTAGTTCTATCATTTGTGGTACATCGTATGGGGCCATCTGGGAAGTAATTTAGCCAGTTTTCCAAGTCGTTTCAAACCCTCTCAGCCCCAATAATTTCCATTTGTAATACGTTGAATGGGGCGTAGGTCCGCCAATTGTGGCTCGCCCCCGATACATTATATATTTGAATAATTATATTGGATTTTATTATAATTTTCGAATTTTGGGTCGGGTGATGTTTAGTTCTATCATTTGTGGTACATCGTATGGGGCCATCTGGGAAGTAATTTAGCCAGTTTTCCAAGTCGTTTCAAACCCTCTAAGCCCCAATAATTTCCATTTGTAATACGTTGAATGGGGCGTAGGTCCGCCAATTGTGGCTCGCCCCCGATACATTATATATTTGAATAATTATATTGGATTTTATTATAATTTTCGAATTTTGGGTCGGGTGGGTGGGTGGACCACTAAACACATTTAATATAACTTTAACCATATGTTGTTTGGGGGGTGGCAACTTGCCACCCAAAATTTATATTATTTAAGAAAAAATTAGCGTATTATTTTAAATTTCAGTGGTGTTTTTTAAGGGTCCTTGTGAAAATTAAAGAGGTGATGAATTCGCTCATTTCGACCATTGGATTCCTTGTGCTGACCCTTTTCAAAATTGTTTCCTCATTAGTGAATGTCACTTGGCCCAGTTTGACCAGAAATTTAACGAGTTCTAACTTGAGCATACAAATGCATATTTTGTCATGGTTTCACTTCAATCCAATGAATTTTATTTTTGAGTTTTTTCGAAGCCACTTATATTTCTAGAGCCACCTGGACCAATGACAGAGTTGATAATATTTGATTAAGTAAGGAACCCTCTATCGAATGGCATATGATTTTGAAAATTTTGAATTAATATGATATTTTTTATCTAATCTCTTTTAAATATAATGCTTCAAAAAAAATTGGACACTTTCAAAGGGGCTGAATAAAAAAAATAACATAAATTATGCTTAATGAAAATAATTCAAAAAATACCACTATCTTTCTCAAAATGGTACTTTTGGTTTTCCAATTTATTTAACGAGTTGGAAAAAAGATTACGTGAACACACGTGTCTCCAAAATTCTCTTCAAATATTACATTACCAACTTCAATTATATATATATATATATATATATATTGAAAAAATTACTTCTATCTTCGTAGATCATGCTCATATATGTAATTTTTAAAAATTACCCATTATAGACTAAGTTATACTACATGAACACATAAATACCTCTTAATTATTGTGAAAAATTGCAAGGACATATAGTGCATTTAATGGAAAATTGAGAGATTACATGACACTAATTTTTTTTGCAAAAAAATATCTTTTGGAAAACAACATAATTCTCCACATATTGTATTTTTACTCTAAATAAAAATTCACAATGTTTTCATGAATTTTGAGGGCTACAACTTGATAAAATAGGAAAAACTTGAAATTTCATCACCACATTTCGCCCAAAAGTGTAACCCATATTCATTCTTTCACCCAAGGGTAAATTAAAGGTGGCTTGACATGTCGAGGCAAACTTCCATTTACAACTTCAAAAGTGACCAGGTTCGCCCCTCGATAACTAAGGTGACACCCCCCATGACAAGTTTGATCTATGTCCTTCGATACTAGAGCTATCGTACGTCTTTGAAGTGGTTGACCCTCCTCTTTAGGATAAAGTTTAATTAGTATTTGAGAATCATGGAATGTTTGGTTATCCAAGATAAATATATTATTATTATTTAATCAAATAATTTTAAAAAAACCCATGGCAAACTAGACTTAGACCAAACAACACACACTAAAAAATCCCTAAGAGACTAAATAGGAAAATAAACTAAAAGAGGTACCTCCTGAAAGTGAATATGATTGGGGCATTGAAACACCCAAGTACCTTGTAATAATTAAGGGCTCGAGATACATTTACCCTAACCTCTCTATATCAGGAACTAATTAGTGCAAGTGACTTGGATGGGGCTAAGTGTCACCCTCTAGGAGAAATTATATCGTGATTGATGTTTGCCTTAGGTATCATGAGGAATCCCCACCTACAATCACCTAGGTAAGAGCCATAGGTAATAGGCCACTAATTTTATCTCTTCATAATAAAACGTTAATAGGACACATGTGATCAGAAAAATACACATAGGTAAGGTAACTAAGCTTGAAACCTCCCAATATATTACTCAAAGTGATCCATATTCCTCTCAATGAGATCCCCTTATAACACCCACATTTCAGGGACACCAATAGTTTTAGTGTGGGGATGTCACTCTACATATTCTCAATGCAATGGTGTGCTTAAATCCTATGTTAGAGGATATTTCTAGAAATCATCTAACATGAAAATCGATTTACACTCATCAAAAAATGTAGTTTCAATTGTATATATTTGAAGATTTTCCTCTAAAATCCCTACTCTAAGGCTCTACAACCCTCTGATACTGTTGGTTTTCTATAACCAAAAATGACTTATAAATTTTATTAACACTTTGTTTTAGGTTTTTGATTAGTCAATGGTACAAAGTGAAACTAATATGGTGTGAAAATACTCAATACCATTTAGAATGCAATATAAATGAAGTGTAATTTATGTTTTCAATTCGATGAAAACCATCTAATGATAGAGGATATATTTTCCTTTTTCCAAGAGACAAATAAAAACTCACATTAACTATAAACGATCACTCTAAATTTCACTCAAATTCATAAAAGAATAAACCCACTAAGTTAAATTTCAACAGAAAAGTAAACACTATTAAACAATGCCAAAGCTAAAGCACCAAAAAGCACTTAGAAGCTCGAAACTAAGGCTTTCTAATGAAATACATGAACTATGACTTATCACACTTTGGAAAACAATAAGCTCAAATTCAAACAATGTTTCAAATTTCATTTCAATGCAGGAAAACAAAAGTCGCAATCCTATAATGAGTTATGGGGGGGGGGAAATCACAAAGCCAAGGCAATAGATCGAGATATAGAATTCCACACAACATGGTTTTCTTTTCAACATTTCAAATTAGAAGAACATAAATAGAATCTAGGTAGGTCACATCAAGATCAAAATGTCATAAAAATAATCAAAAGATATATCAGCAAATGATGAAACCAATCGAAAACATCTCACACAAATTAAAAAAAGGCACATGATGCAATGAGATATCTTGAAAGTTATAGTACTAGAATCAAATAAAACCCCCTATTCATAGAAAATTATAGATCTAACCTTATGAATCATATCTCAGCAAAATAAATAAAAGAAATTTAGTAGGAAATAAAAAGATAAAAAATATAACAATAATAAAAAATAATTAGAGTTAAATTCTAAAAATATAATTGATTACTAAACATATAAACATATCGTATTATATGTTAAGAAAAATCTAGGAAAATTTATGATCCAATGAGTTTGGTTTGATGTAAAATGAAGGTCACTATCAAAAGATATCACAAAAATACAATTGGGAAATCATCATGGAAAATTAGAAAATAAGTTGTTTTTCAATCAAACATATCTTCCTCATCCGAACACCATTTAAAAAAACCTTTTTACTTATTATTTTTTCTAAATTTATGAGAATAAATCAAATATGTATTTTTTTCATTTAAATTTTGTAGATAAATTCATAGAATTTGATTTTAATCTTGTCACTTTTTTTCTATATAAGTTTCAAAATTGATTTAGATCTAAAAAAGTAGGAAGCATTCAATCAAGAGAGAATCAATTCAGAAATAAATAAAAATAAGGGAGAGAGAAAATAGATAGAAATCAATATAGAATTATTCAGAAGTTGACCAATGAAATAGATATAGAAAAGAGAAAGAGAACAAGCTCACTAAGGATTTACCCCAATCAAGTCACTAATTATGTTACTTCTAAATATTCTCAAAAGATAAGGATTTATTACTCCATAGATGTTTCTTTCATATTCATCATACGGTGCCTCATGGAGCTGAAGAGAAACTATATAGATCTAGTACATCAACAATTGTTCATTCTACAAAAGGGGTGGAATCACTGAGATAGATAAAAGATCTTGTATATCCCTGTGGAATGATGTAGATCATACATATCATAGAGATGTAGCAGTGCTTTCTTTGACTAGAAGATCAGACTCTAAGCTCCCTACTCCAATATTCTACACACATACACAACCAAACATGACATTTTTTCCTTTATAGGAGGCAACCTATTGTGCACTAGAGACTCTGGTAGAATTCAAATCACTTTCTTGCATAAGAGAACAAAAAATATGAAGATAAATACCCTTTTTCCATTCATAAGATAAGAAGTACAATGCATGTTATATCTTAAAATATTGAGACATCCTTTCCAACCATCGGTAGCTTTTTTTCGTCAACTTATCTATGGACTATGCATATCCCATGTGCAAGGAAAGGTTATAGAAAAAATCCACCAGCATAATTGAGGTGTATTCTCTCTATCACCCCTTGTATCCCCTTAATACAGTCTCATTATATACTCTTTTCCCAAGCTCAGGAGAACGTATCTAGACCCTTAGGGCCACGAGAAGTTAGGTTGGATGGCATGTGAAATGGGTGGATACAAATCATGTATATACTTGATGGCATGTTAATCAGGTAGTTATAAGGCATGCACAAGTTTCATGCTCTATTATGAGATTTTCCTAACTCACTGAGAACCTCCTTCTCAATTATGAGATTTTTCTCAATTACGAAATAATTATTATTTCATAATTATGAAGTTGTGAAAAAAAATTATGAGAAATTTTTGAATTATGAAATTTCAACTCTATAACATCTAATAACTTCCCTGTATGCCCCACATAAGTAGAAGCAAGAGTGAAAGGGAATGCATTCTATCCAACAATTGAGATAAGTTGGACAAGGGTCTATCGCACGATAGTGGAGTGCAAAATAGGGTTATAAGACTAGCTTCACACATCAAGTAACAATAAGTTAACACCTAAAGATCATTCAATTGTGAAAATTTCACAAATCTTACTAAACTATACCACAACTAGCATATTCATCATCCATTTCACCCTATTTTCCACCAATTTTTGACCTCTATAAGTTATTGAGTTAACCCCATATTTAACAAAAAATATGAATAATTCCGTTTTTATACTACCAATACATATAATACCTAAAAACAAGCACAACTCCACCTTAATGTAATCATCAAACAACTTACTAGCTATTTTCCTTAAAAAAAATGATATTATTCTATCTATCATCCATCCACCCTTATTAAGGGCACGCTACTAAGAACTAAAAATCTACAATTTAACAACTATTTTCCTTAACAAAAATTGATATTATTCTATCGATCATCCATCCACCCTTATTAAGAGTGAGCTACTAAGAACTAAAAATCTTGAAAACCTTTTCCTATAAATTGTGCATTTCATCTCGAGATACCTTACCTGCAAACATAAAAAAAGAAAAGTATTCATATAAAAATTAAAAAAAAAAAAAACCTAATATATATCCATTAAAAAAATTTAAATTTAAATGAACATTATAATCTTGTACACAACCAAAAAAAAATTAGCTTACTCAATTTTTAATTTAAAAATTAGCATATTTTTCTTTAACATTTCGGTTAAATGAATAAATTCGAATAATAATAAACATTAATTCAATGTATTTAATTGATACCGTTGGCTAAGCGATATCATCCGAGAACCTAGCTAATGTCCAACCATAAAGCATAAAGTAGTTTGACTAAATTTTCTCTGATTACCCTCAAATAGTATAAGCAATTTATTAGAAAAGCTCCGATGAAGAATCAGGTGAAGTAAGCCATAGAAGTGTTAGTACTCTCCGTGAATGTAGAAGTCCTGTCCATTCACCTTCCTGTAAGGAAAAGTGAAAAGTATAATATCAACATCAATGCAATAATATTAACTTAAAATGATAAATCTAAAAACGGTATGATAAATTATATTAAAAAAAAGACAATTAATAAAAAAAGAAATATTTAAAAAAGAGTCAAACTATTTTGGGAATACCTCAGTGAAGAACATGAAATTTTTTTCTGAGCATGTAATGTATATAATTGAGATTATTTATATTTTAATTGAAAATGAGATAAAGTCTAGAAAAAAAAACCAATATAAAATAAAATATTTTTCCATTCCTGATTTAAAAGAAAAATAATGACATAAAAATAATTTAAAATAAAAAATATCAAAAAAATAAATAAAATAGATAAAATTAATTTAAAATAAATTAATAAAAAAAAAAAAATTATTTGAAAAAATCAAACTATTTTAAATATTTTAATGAATAACATAAAAAGTTCTTATAAGCATGCAAAGTGCATGATTTTTATTTCCTATATTTTAATAGGAAAATATACCAATTGAAAATAAAATAATTATTCTCTATGCTTTAAAAGGATAGCGTATAATCTAGTTTTTAAATATACAATAATATTTATCTACTCTTAGTCATGTTAAAATTAATTTACAATTCTAAAAATAAAAAATAAGTCAAACTACATCTTATATCCATTTAAATAAACCTTCAAACTATGTCTTCAATTATTGTTTAAAGAAAAGTCAAAATAAACGAGGTGATGAAAACTACATTACGAAAACTAAATTTTAAATTATTCTTCAGAGAATACTTTAAATAAGAGAGATAATGAAAAAATACATTATGATAAATAAATTAACGCGTATATCGCCAAAGTGTGTATATATATATATGTTTATGGTTTATTTAGTTGTTTATTAAATAAATTTCCTCACTCTTATATTTAAAAATAGTGATTTTATTATTATTTTTTTAAAGTTATAAGTACGTAATGAAAAGATAAATAATATGTTTATATTAAACTTTATAAGATTTTTTTTGTGACTAGAAGAATCGGTAATGGCACTGGTACCGTACTCGCGTGACACGGGGTTGAATCTCGCTGGCTACCCCTATACTATTAGGAGGAACTGTCACACCCGCCGAAACAGTCCCTCGGGTTATCCGGAGATTTGAACTCGTAACCTGCATAGCGGCACAAACACCTTAACAGTGCATCCGATGACCACTAAACCATACCACGATGAGTAAACTTTATAAGATTTTAAACAGTACATTTATATTTAATTAACCTAAAACATTAAGTAATAACTTTATTTCTATTACAATTAAATTATTAAAATTTAAAATTTTATTATAAAGAAAGATAAATTTATTAAAAACAAAAAAAATGAAATATAAAGAAAGAGAGATTTATTAAAAACAAAAACATGAAATATTTTATAAAGTGAAAATAATTTCATTTTAAATTTGTTTTATTGTCAAATATATTTATATGTATGTTATTTATTTTGAACTCGTACAAAGTGAGTGGGTTTAATGGATTATAATATATACTCTATAGTCATAAAGTAAGTATTAAGATAAATATTTTAAAATTATTATAGTTTTGCAAATTTATAAGGTTAAGAAGGTTGATAGTTTAAATTTTTTTTTGAAATTTAGATATAATATGAATTTATGATGGAAAATCTAAAAGAAATCATATCCATATCTAACCTTCTTAGTGTAACAAAGGTGACAATCTCTTTCATCCCAACTAGGGGCTTTAGGAGTCGACCAGGGCATGCGAATTTCTTCTTATTTTAGGAATGTTTATTATTTTTTTTACACCACTCAAGACATAGAGATAATTTTGACTTTTGAGATTTGGTTTATCACCTCCTTATAATATCTTAATTTTCTTTTTCACTCTAACTCCTTATCACCCCACAATTTCTCCTTCAACCTTAAGGAAACAATATTTTTAATATTATCCTTACTTTACAAAATGATATATTTGTTTTCCCAATGGGAGGTGGAACCTTGAGGAGCATGGGAATTGAGGGAACGACCAAATATGCTAGTGACCACCATGACATTAAAAACCTGTGCAAAGTAGCCGAAATTCTACATGAAGGAGCATGTGAAGATTTTAATTAGGTGTATGGATCTACCGAGCCATTTATTTGATAGACTGGGGATGTTGGGAGCCCTCGCTTATAGTGATTGCGGAGCTCTAAGCTACTAGTGGGAATTATTTTTTATTGTTAAAATTCAAAATTTTATTAAAAATAAAGTTAAATATATTAAAAATAGAAAATTGAAAATATATTTCATATGAAAGTAAAAATAATTTCATTTTAAACTTGTTTTATTGTAAAAGATATATTTTTGTATGTCATTTGTTTTGAATTGGTACAAAATAGGTGTGAATAATGCTTAATAACATGTACACTCTTGTCACAAAGGTAAGTATTAAGAGAAATGTTTTAACATTGCCATAATTTTGCAAAGTTAAAAGGTCAAGAAGGTCGGTAGTCTAACAAATATTTTGAAATTTAGATATACTATGAACTTATGATGGACAATCTAAAAGAATCCATTTTCATATTCAACCTTTTTAGCATAAAAAGGTGATAAACTCTTCCATCCCAAGGGGCTGACCAATGCCTGGTATGATACTTTATTCTTATTTTATAAATTTTTATTATTTTATTTATACCACTCAAAACATAGAGATACTTTTGACTTTTGGGTTTTGGTTGATCACCTCCTTATAACATCTTATATTTGCTTTCCCCTCTAACTTTTGAGTTTTTATCCTTACTTTATAAAATTATCTATTTCTTAGCCTCATGGGGTGGAACCTCGAGGAGCATGGGAGCTAAGTGAATGGCCGACCACCATGACATTTAAAACAGGTGCGACATGGCATAAAATTTGGATGCAGAAGTGTGTGGATATTTTAATTAGGTGCATGTATCACGCGTGCCATTTTCTTCATAGTCTGGGGATGTTGGGATCCCTCGCTTATAGTGGTTTTAGAGCTCTAGGATACTAGTTGAGTTTATTTTGACTGTTAAATTTCAAACTTCTATTATAAATAAAGTTACATTTATTAAAAAACTTGAAAATATATTTTATATGGAATTAAAAATAATTTCATTTTAAATAGGTTTTATTGTAAAATATATATGTTTATATGTCATTATTTTCGAATTAGTAAAAATTGATGGGAGTAATGATTAATAACATGTATTTTCTTGTCACAACGGTAATTATTAAGACATTTTGTTTTAAATTACCATAACTTTTCGAGGTTAAAAGGTCAATAAGGTCACTTGTCTAACAAATATTTTGAAATTTAGATATAATATGAACCTATGGTGGACAATATAAAGAAATAATTTTCATACTCAACCATCTTAGTGTAATAAAGGTGACAAAATATTTCATCTTGAGGGGCTTTGGGAGTTGACCAATGACTAGTATGAGAAATTATTCTTATTTTAGCAATGTTTATTATTTTCTTCACACTAGTCAAGACATAGAAATACCTTTTAATTTTGATATTTGGTTGATCACCTCCTTACAATATCTTAAATTTATTTTCCCCTCTAAATCCTTATCATGCCAAAATTTCTCCTTCAATTTTAAGGTAACAATATTTTCAATATTGTCCTTACTTTACAGAATTATCTCTTTCCTATTTTGATTTGGGCGAAACCTCCAGGAGAATGGGATCTGGGGCAATGACCCGTCAACAAGAAATTTAAAACATGTGTAGAGAGCCATACATTTTTCATGTAGAAGCGTGTGGGAATTTGAATTAGGTGTATGCATCCAACGAGCCATTTTTTTTTATAGTTTGGGGATGTTGGGAGCCCTTTCTTATAGTTATTGTGGACCTATGAGCTACTAGAGGGAGTTTCTTTTGAGTTTTAAAATTCAAACTTTTATTATAAATAATGTTAAATTTATCAAAAAACTTGAAAATATATTTTATACAAAAGTGAAAATATTTTCATTTAAAATGGTTTTGTTGTAAAATATATATGTTTTTATTTCATTTGTTTTGAATTGGTACAAAGTCAGTGTGTGTAATGGTTAGTAACATGTACTTTCTTTTCACAAAGGTAAGTATTAAGAGAAATGTTTTAAAATTACCGTAATTTTGAAAAGTTAAAAGGTCAAGAAGGTTGGTAGTTTAACATATATTCTTAAACTTGGATATAATATGAACTTATGAATCATGATGAACAATCTAAAAGAAATAATTTTCATATTCATCTGCCATAGTGTAACGAAACTGAAAAAATCTTTCATTCCAATGGTCTTTGTGAGTTGACCAATCCGTAGTATGAAAATTTATTCTTATTTTAGCAATGCTTATTATTTTCTTTACACCACTCAATACATAGAGATACTTTTGACTTTTTGACATTTGGTTAATCACCTCCATATAATATATTAATTTTTTTCCCCTCTAACTTCTTATCACGCCACAATTTCTGCTTCAACTTTAAGGTAAAAATATTTTTAATATTACATTTACTTCACACAATTATCTTTATGTTACACTAATGTAGGTGGAACCTCGAGGAGCATGGGAGTTGAGGGAATGGAAAACCACCCTAGCAAAAAATGTGACATTTAAAACATGAGTAGTGTGGCATAAATTCTGCATGCAGTAGCATGTGGAGATTTTAATTAGGTTTATGCATCTGATGAGCCATTTATTTGATTGTTTGAGGATGTTGGGAGCCCTATCTTATAGTGGGTTTGGATCTCTGCACTACTAGTGGAAGTTGATTTTGATTATTATGGGATGGGAGAGTGTTCAAGTTTGTTGTGTTTGGCTTAAGAGGAAGGTGGTAGGTTTTAACATTGCTTGCAGTAGTTCCCTTGAAAAGATAATCAAATGAATAGTGTATGGTGGTTGTAGAATTATGTTTCAAAACCCGACTTTCCTCAGTTGGGACCTTGATATTTTTAAGGATAAATATGTAAGGTTTGAAGCAATTAGTAGAATTTGTTTGATCATTATAGACTAGCAATATTGATATTTTTTTTCCTGGATTTAAAACCTCTATGGTTTTTTCCAGGGTATTACATCATGAACACATGTTTTGATTATTTATTATACTGTTTATTTCTTAAAAGAGCAGTTTTTTTTCTTTTCGCTCCAAAATATTTACATTTACCTATTTTTAAATTTAAAGGATTTTGATTAGTTTACATATTATGACATGGAAATTACATCAAAATTTTATGGGAACTTTTAGGCTAAAATTTCCTCTAATGCTTTTGACCTGGGGAGTGGTGGAGCCTATACTGTGTGGTGGTCCTCCATGGGGTTTCCTATATCTAGTGATAGCTACATAGATTTGTTAGGATAATTTTCCAAGTATTCCAAGGATACCTTTCTATAGCGGTCGAGTGCAGCAAGGCATGGGATGGAGGGGCCATCCTAAGGGCCACATGGGGGGTGATCAAGTCAAGGGTAAGGATGATTTTCCAGAATTGGTTTTGTCTCTAAGTTTTGTTGAGTTTCCTCCTCCTCGAGATGATTTTGATAGTCATGTTCAACATATTACCACTTGCATAGAAAAAATTAACTTTGATAGACATGAAGATAGGAATGTCGTGATTAAGTTTATGGACATGTCGCAAACTCATCAGTGGAAAATTCTTGATAGTTTGGATGCATTGATGCAAAGACATTGATGAACGATAGACAAGTTATAAAGTGTGGAAACCCATGATGCTCACATGGATTCACACTTCCACTAAACTTTCAAGATGCCTTCTTCACCTAGAACTGGTCCTCAGAACATGGCTCTAGTTCGCTACTAAGATCCTTTACAGAAATTGGTAGTTTCTTGGTTTTATGCATCTTATAGTCTTTCTGGCCCATTGGTTCTTAGATTGTTTTGTTGTACCAATTTTTTGTTCGATCTTTTGGTAACATCATCTTAAAAAAAAAGAATGGTAGGATTCAGGGAGGCAGAGTTTTGCACAAACGAAATAAATGATTTAATATTACTTTGAATTAGTAGAAACACCTAGATTAACAAAAAGAAAAATGGATTTATTTCTTTATCCGCTAATGGTATAGCTAAGAATTAGAATGTTTGTGTCATACCCACTTGAGTTGAAGGTGATTTTGGCGAGAATTTCAAGTAATTTTATGAAGTATAGTGTCTAATTTTTATCTTCCTCTTATATATTAGATATTAATTCATAAACATGGAATCAACAAGTTAAATAATTTCTTCAATGAGGACGGTAGGATGGGGTCTATTACCTTTAATTTTAAGATTATAGTTTATAAATTGATTTGTTATTTCTTCTATCCTTATCCATGTCTCTCTCGAGATATTTCATTACTAAAATTAAAATCCATACAAAATAATAAAAATAAAAAGAGTCTGAAATAATATTTTTATTTTTATTCAATATCAAATTAACTTTTTATTTACAACAATTTTTAACTCCATAATATCTTTTATTCTCTCAATTTATCATTTTATTAATGCTATAATTCTAGTTGATCCTATGATGGATACCAATTCCAAGATATTTATAGCAAGTAACTTCCTCCAAGTTATCATTGTCATATACCAAAGTATCATATGTGATCTTTCTAGATTCAATTCTCATGAGATTCGTTTTGTTAATTTTAAAAGTCGCACCAATACTGGAACATATATAATAAATAATTCTTAGTCATAAGAAATCTTTTCCAAAACGTAAATGTTATCAACACAATGAAGAAGAGCAATGACTAGACTCCTAACAGATGGCCCAATATAAATTTCTTCCTCCAAAAATTCTTATAACTCATCAATGTATATGCCAAAAATGGTAGGGGATAAAGTACACCCTTGATTAACACCAATATTATAGTTTATTTCTTCCTACAAAACCTTATTGGCCATAATATTGGTAATAGCATTCTCATATTACATTGTCATAGTAGCTCTCAACTAAAAAGGAACCTTTATCTCTTCCAAACTCTTTCAATTATTTATCTTCGGAATGACATCAAAATATTTTCTAAGTCAATGAAACAACGCATGAGACCAGTTTTATCAATGTGGCACTCCTCTGCAATGATCCTAAGAGTAACAAGGTGGTACAAATTTCAATGTTGTATTGTAATCCTCACTTATAATTTAACTCTTTTGTCATGGATTTCTAGCCATAGGGTATTATAGAAAAAATATATGCATATTGTATGAAATGGGGATAATCACAATGATCACATAATTAGAGGGAATGATTTTATCTCCAATTGTAAAATAGGTAGAATGAAGATTTACATCTAGGGTTTATGGAAGTGTTACTTTATTTCCAAATTGAAGATCTTGCATATGTGATGGATGAATATAGTCCCTTCTTTTTCAAAAAAATCATCTTCATAACCACCAATATTCTTTTCTTTCCTAGTTTCACGAAGCTTAAACCTAGGATCTATGTCATCTTGGAGAAAATATTTCACTCTATATAGAAATATTTGAAATGGTGTCCATTAAATTAGAGGATTAATAAAGGTTTTTAAGGTAGGAATTCCAGTCCTTCAATGAATAATATTGTTTCCTTTAGTTCTATGAATTATAATTTTCCTTCAAATTTTCCTAAGCTCCAATTTATAAGGGTGCAAGAACTACTCTACCTTTCTATTTGTATAATACCTTTTTAAAATTTAATAAGATCTTTGTATGTATTGATTTATCAAGTTTCACGGATTCAATAGAAGTATCCTTAATGGAATTTCTAGAATTTTTTCACTAATTACCATACTGAGGGTTGGTAGTTCTAGTATTCACTTTATTTAACACCTTGAAAAAGAACTTGTAATTAGAAGTAGAAAGGATTTTACTCAAATTATGATAGAGGTATTTGTTAATGTATTTATCAGTTAGGATTTTTAAATACATATTTAAATCATTTAGAAATAAATTATCTTTACATTTTCCAAAAAGTAGGTTCCATTGATTATCAATTTATTTTTTACAAATATTTTATCCATGGAAAAATTTAGAGTTACTCTTAAAGGTCTATGGTTTGAGTCAAGCTCATGGTAATTTCATGTTAAACACACGCATGGTAAACACACACACAAGTAGGAAAATAGGTGTGAGTTGTTATTACCATTAATATGATGTATATTTATAATACAATGGTGTGACTCTTGGATTTATCATTCCAAGGTCACTTGGACTCATTTTGTCAATTCGACTTCCACATCTACCCTTGGAGGATTAGGTGTCCAACATTCCCCCCCTTAATCTGAAGCATTATGTGTGGGTCTAAGAAGAGATTTGTAATACAAATCTGCAAAGTATGGATGGAAACACTTAGGCTGAATCGGATCTATGAAATGTTGTCATAAAGAGGTGGTTTGAGGATGACCACCAACACTGGAACACTTAGTGCAGTTCCGAGAACTCTTCAAAATCTGGAAAGAGGCTAACGGCTTCTGCTAGAGGAAGTGTCCCTCATATTTGAAGAGGGAGACCTTCAACCTAGAAGAAGGGAGCTCTACAACCTGTGATGGTTTAAGGATGACCACCAACACTGGAATGCTTAATGCATTTCCCGAAACTCTACCAAAGATGGCAAGAAGCTGAAGTCTTTTGCTAAAGGAAGTGCTCTGAATTCTTTGAAGAGGAAGAATATCAATCTTGCATAGATGGATTAAGGTTGTCCACCAACCAAAGGAATGCTCATGGGCATCAGTGTCTCTGGCTACAACTCTAAATTTGGAATGACAGATTGTGGCTCAAACTTTCTTGAAGTGTTGTGTCTCTCGCTACAACTCTAAATATGGAATGGCAGGTTGTGGCTTAGGCTCACTTGATGTGTCTTCGAACCTTGTATATGACCACCTTTTCCCCCCCTATCAGGTACAAGGTGACATGATGGCGAAAATTCAACTGCAATATTGTTCAATCTTCTAGAAAAAGTTCTGACATATGACTTAAACATATTCTTGGTTGTTGATGCCCATTGCCAAGAAGCGATCCATCAAAGATGAATATTTGTTCTTGTAGGAGGCTTGTTTCTGAGGCATCTGTGTGAAGAATGGTTGTGCCGAAAAGAGTGCTTGCATTGGTGAAGAACAAAACAATGATCTTTCATATGGTCAACTCGATCATTGTGTTGGAATTATATAATTTATTGTTTTTGTTGTGGAAGAGGAGAAGGATTTGGAACAGTTGAAGGTGAACTGTAATGAAGAAATCCTACACTCTGAAATTTGATGGGCTTGGATTAGTCTGGAACATGGAAGGAAAAATCCTGCCATATCCAAGACCAGTTAAGTGCTTGTTATGGACAAGCTTTTCCCAAGCTCTAATGATGGGCTTGGGAAGCACATGCTGAATTTCGAAACCCGCATGAAAATTTTCTCTTGAACTAGACACTGAATGTGAATTGACTGCAACATTATTGACTTACTGCTTATAGGAGTCCATTTCAATTTTTTGAACAGAAACAAGTTCAGAATGATGAATCCACTACTGTAATTATTCTTGATCTAGCTGAGACTCCAACTGCAAAAACTCTGTATTTTATTTTGAATTTTTCAAACAAGTTTGAATGTCAAAAAGATCTTCCTTAATACCTTTTACAATCCCATCAATATTGGAATGTATTATATTATTCAAGAGCTATAATAGTCCATCAAGTCTAGCCATTGTCTCATAAAAAATAAAGGCTTGAAAATCCTGGTGGAGGTTGTAGATGAACCCCAAGTATTGAAGATTTTAAAATGGAGAATACTAGATATGCATCAAACGATCATTGAATATATAATGCATAAATAAATGTCTCTGGTATATGCCAAAAATTAAAATAAGACTATACATGACTAGAGAAAGGCACATATGTCTCCTAAAAAAACAACACACCATGAAAAAACTTCAATATATGAGCACAGTTAAAAGACACTCAAGGATTCCTCAACTTTTATTGAGGCATTTCAATTACTGCAGACTTTATTTATTAGTATTTTTTCCCCCTTGTAATATTTATTTGCAATGGCAAAGCATTGTAGCTTAGGTTACAATGGCATATTTTTTTCTTAGATGACATGATATGCAACCCTTATACAAAATAGTTTGTTGATATTTCAGCTCTACAAGAAAGGAACTACATCATTTTCAATGAGATGAATAAGGAAAACACTTCATACAGAGTTGTCACTATTGGTATTAACCAGAGCTATGAAAATGAACAGATCAAAAGATAGATGGTGCAAATTTACAAACCTTCCCAAAAGAGATGGAATATCACTGGATACATTTTGGAGGATTTAGTAGTGCAGAAAAAATTATTTCTTACCACAGATCATTCTACAGTCATTGTAATACGAGAGCAGACGAAACAAATGGCATCGATTTTTTTCACTATCCCACACGACTCATCCATATCACCCAACCTCATTCCCATAATTTTTGCACCACTCCCTTAAATAGTGTGGAACTAGATGCATCACTGGATTGGAAAAGACGATAGCACACAGTTTTGGCCACATATAATCACCTATGGGTTCTATTTATTTCTACTCGTTGCGAAACGAAATCCAATTTAGGTTGAAGAGGCTGGTAGGGAAGAATAGAGTGCAAAGCTAGAGATTATCATATGGGATTTTATCACTGAGTTCGAGGGCCATCCTTCAAACTCGCCATCATGGAAATGGGTAAATATCACAAGGATGCCTCCTTTATTCTCCGAAACTGCAAGGGGAGAGGTTGAGGGATGAGGTCGTGAGTGGTGGATCTGCAGAAATTTCAAGTTTTCTTATTTTTGAAATTGTTGCTGACAAGATTCCTAGAGTGGAGAAATATGCAGTTCAGTGGATGGTAGAATTTCTGATGAGCGGATAGCTATGAAGGAGTTGGCGTGTCGAGGATCCCGGGAGAAAAAATGCACAACCAAACGGAGGAGAGGCTGCGATGTTGGAGTAATGGTGTGTTATGTCAATCAGGTTTGGTATAATCATAGGTAGTAATGCACAAATTTACAGAGATGCAGGTTCTGGTACAGAACTTTTAGTAGAGGTGTCAAACAGAGATAATGCATGGAGAAAGGGAAGAGTACTTAAATGTAGTTCTGACAGGTCAAAAAATATTCCTCTTTGCAACCGTAGAGGCCAGTCTTCTCACATAAAAAGAATGGAAAAAGTGATAGAGGTAACAACCTCTATTCTCATAAATGCTCAAAATGGAAAAAATCCACAAGGAGGAGAGCAATGGTTTACAAAGGCCACACATCATAGCTCTGATACCATGTTAAACACACACATGGTAAACACGTACACAAGTAGGAAAATAGGCGTGAGTTTCTATTACCATTAATATGATGCATATTTATAATACAATGGTGTGACTCTTGGATTCTGCATTCCAAGGTCACTTCAACTCCTTTTTTCCACCACCTACCCATAGAGGTGTTTGGTCTCAATCTAGTCTCCTAAATTGAGCTCATTTATTGTCAACCAGGGTTAGTAAACTGCTGAAGTGTGGTGCGCTATATGTGCCTAGGTATCTATTTCCTACTACGTTGTGTGTAGTGTTTTCTGATGTTTTTGGTTTTATGGTTTTATTTTGAAAAGGAAAAGAACTAAGTGGTAAATGAAGGGAAACTATTGGTCAAAATAGAGTGAAGCCTAAACTATGATGGTAAGCAAATGCAAATGCAATACTGAAACAGAATCAAATCTAAACTATGACTAAGCAGAAACAAAGCTTGATAATGACTTCTAAGGAAATGATTCAAAACATAAACTCAACTTGAGAAATGATCACTAAGTATGCAAATTATCATATCTAAACAATTAAACAACTAGCTTATAATGATGCAACATTAAAGATTGATTGAAACATATTTGAAGAAAAACATTGATACCATCATAAGGTCTTCTATTCTAATACTAGTCCCTAACTCTATTCTGTAACTTAGTTAAATGTCACAAAACCTTACTCAAGAGTTATTGATTTCTTTTCAAAGTAGTCTTTTGAGGAAGGGCTCTATTTATGAAATGATAAGGAAATTGCAGAAGTACTTCAGGCCTTAAAATGATATTGTCTCCTGTTCTTATGGTTATGGATCAATTGTAGATTTTAGACCAAGAAGATGTTTGTAAATAATGAAGGCTGTTTTGTTAAGTTTAACAACTGAAGTAGCCTAATATGCAGTGAATGACAATTGAGTATGGAGTGCAAGTGCAATGAGTTGATCTAAGAATGAACTTAAGATGCCACTAATCTAAAACAATGCTAAACTACAAGTCATTTATCAAACCCTAAATAGAACAACTGAACATGAATTAAGTGCAATGAAACTCTGGAGTAGCCTAACTATGCTATCATGCATTATTATATGGAATTATACAGTCTGTTTGTCCATCATTATTGATATTTTGGAAGAGTTCCTTCTTTTGGAAGAGTTAGAACAATTCTGACTGTGTAATCTGAGTGCAAATGCAAACATAAAGGACTGAAAGCAATGAAAAACTAAGATATCATATCCATATCCCACTCATCATTATGATATTTTGGACAAGCGTTTAAGAGAAAGAACAACGATGATACTTAGTGCAAACACACAACTAAATCATTCATTATCACGGTCATTCAATAGCTCTACCACCTGACGGAATTCAACTCCAAATTAATTCAACGCTTCCAAAACAACACTGTCTGCTTCATTAAAGATGAAAGAACTCGAACATAGCACTCTGCGTTTTCAGAAATGTAGCACAGAGTCTAAAAAAAATCTAGCATGAAATCTAACATAAAATCTAACCTAGCTCTCGGTTTCCCAAGTGTTTATATAGCAAATGCACATAACAAGACTTGCAACAATTCAGGAACACTGTCTTTCCTTATCGGAATCACATTAGGACTCTTGAAGTGGCTGCGTGAAGAGGAAAAGGACATCTGGACTGAGACAGTCCTAATAGAAGTCTGCTTTCCTAAATGTGTTCCCACGTTCCAAAACCATACCCAGAATTCGTTTCTTCCTCCATGATGAGCAATGAACCATGTAGACATGACGTGGATTATGCCCATATGCGGTTTTTCTTGAGAGGCCACCTGGAACATACCCAAACGTGAAGACAACTGCAGAATCGCCGGTTAGCTACAGAATGTCTGCATTCTGCAGCTAGTTCCGGTCAAAATGCTTTACAATGGCAAAAATCACAAAACTTAGCAAGTCAGTCATGTAAATCATTCTAGAAGTAATTTTAACTATATTCATTGATCAATTGGGTCTAGGATAGCAATGGACAAAAGAAAATGAGGTAAAATGAGGTGAAAGAAAGCACAATTTTGAGGCTCAACATAACCCCACTACTGTCTCTTTGCATGTCCTCATGCAAATTATCCTATGAACTCAGAGGCTTCTGCAAGGACATCTAATCCTCTTCTTCTCCTTTTTTTGGAAGCTAGAGATCTTCTGGGTTTTCTGATAACAAGTTTGAACCTTAGGTTGGTGAGTGCCCTGATTAGCTTCTTGTTCCTTTTCTTCAATTTTTCATTGGTCTTCTCCACTTTGTCTATATGTAGGGATAAGGTTGAGTTCATATCAGTTTTGAGCTTGACTTGATCCTTGAGAATTTCATTCTCATTTTTGATGTGTCTATTCAGTAATTCCAACTCATACCTATCCCTTCTTAATATATCTATTTTAGACAGTGGAGGACTGGGGGTTCTCTCTCTGCTTTCTGAAGCTCTTCTCTCCAAAGTTTCCACATAGTCATAAATTTCCTGTTGAGCAGGGTCAATTTCAGGGGTTCCTTCATAAAAATCCTCTTCAACATCCTCTTCAATGGATGTTTCTTCATCTTCTATATTGATTACCCCTGGTTGTTTGATTAGTGTTTTCTTCAGTTTCCCCTTTAGTCTGTGGCTTCTTCTAGGCTGAGAAGATCCCTCTCCTTTCTCCATGGCAGATTTCCTGATTACCTTTTCTTCCTTAAGTTGCCTCTTGATTTGAGTCAACTTCTCTAAAATGATTTCCTCACTGCTCTCTTGGACTGTTTTGTCAATTTCAAATTTTGAAGCTCTCCATTTTCTACTTCTCCTTGTAGGCTGTGGTTCGAGTGAGGGTTCTTTTGGTTCTTCAAAATGATTTCTTATCAAGAAATTGTCCCATGTATCATTTGTTTTAGCTAGATGGTGTTCAATCAAAATTTTGACCAAACCATGATGATATAGGGTTGTTTCTAAAAATTGAACCCTTCTTTGAACATAGGAAGCCATCTTCTTCAGACTTTGAAGCAAGAAATATGGTAGGTTTAAGTCTTCCCCCAGAAAATGCATTATCAGTCTAATGTGGTAGACATAAAATGTCCCATATCTACCCTCACATGTAATAAATTTTTGCAGAAGAAGTAGTATGTTTCTCCATTTGTTTTTCAATGCAAAACTGGGAATTCCTTTCTTAAATACAGTGACATCCATACCTGATGATTTTAAAATTTGCTTCCAGGATTCATTGTGGAATTCTATGTTTTTGAACCATCTCTCTCCAGTTCTGAGCAACCCTGTAGCCTCTGCAATGAAAATTTCAGTGACAGTAAATTTTACATCTCCCACTTCAACTTCGGTTCCTTGAAATGATCTTGCAAATGTTTTAGTGACTTCCTTGTGGAAGCCATTAAATTTCTCCAAAAATTGAAGCCATCCTATCTGTTGTAACATTTCTTTGCATTGAGGGTAGCCTTCTAAGTATTTTGAACCCACTGGTTCTGTTCTTACAATGAAACCCATGATTGCTTCTTCAATGTTCAAATTAACACTCTTCTACCCACAAAAATAATAGCTTTCACCTTCGAATTGAAATGGCTTCAAGTTCTTAATGAAAATGGCTTCAAACTTCAGAATGACATACCTCTGATTGACAGTGACAAATGTCTTCAAATTTCAGAATGATATACCTCTGATTGATAATGACAACATCTTCAAAACTTCGGACTGATATGCCTCTGTTGACAATTGAACTTTGGACTGATATGCCACTGTTTGATAGTGACAAATGGCTTCAAATTTCCCACACTACTATACCTCTGTTTCTCGGTGGCAAATAGCTTCAAATTCCCATACTGCTATATCTCTGTCTCTTGGTAGCAAATGGTTTCAAATTCAACACTGCAATACCTCTGTCTTTTGGTAGCAAATGGTTTCAAATTCAACATTGCAATACCTCTGTCTCTTAGTGACAAAAGACTTCAAACTCCACACTGCTATACCTCTGCATTTACAGTGATAATGCTCTATCTCTGCCCACAGTGATACTTTGTCTGCCCACAGAATCAAATGGCTTCAAATTCTCACGCTGCTATACCTCTGGGTTTACCCTTTTTCTCTTATCTCCATTTACAATGATAATGCTCAATGCTATTCAAACTGATATCCTTTTTTTTCTGCTCTCGGTGATAAGAATATCTCTGTCTACGGAATGAAATGCCGGCTACAGAATGGAGTGATGGCAGTGGTCACGGAATGAAGTAGTGGAGTGAGGTGGAGGGAATGAATTAATGATTGAAGAGACGGCGGAGAGTTTTACAATGGCAAGAGAATCATCATTGAATGATTTGGTTAAGAGACGTGAAGAATTCAAATACCTCGACCATTTTAACCGCTTAAATGATATCGGGCATGAAATTTGAAATGGGAGATTTTAATCCAAAGTCTGTGGAGGGTTTATTGGTCTTGATCAATAAAAATAATTAAAACAACCTTTTTGAACAATCCATAACTAAAACTATGCTAAACCTTTATGAAATGCCATTATAATTTAAACTTGTTACCTCTGCCTTTCATTTGATTTTTGTAGCCTTTGTCTTCTTTGTTCATCTTTGGAAGAGTCTTCATAATTCTTCTTTGATGCTTTTGATTCATGGATACACTGGATAATTTTGTTGCAATTCTAATGTCTGCTGATTGATGCCTTCAGGGTTTGTAGCTGCAGAAAGACTGTCTAGCTGCAGAAAGGCTGATCAGCTGCAGAATGTCTGTTGAGCTGCAGAATGTTCCTGTAGAGCATTTTAATCATGGAATGGAGTGTTTTTGGAATATAGGTGAAATGTTATATGGTATGAATGAAGATGTATGATGGATTATGATATGTATGAAGTGGATGATGAAATGGAATGGATTCAGTTTATGAAATGGAGTGAAAGAACATAAGAACTGTACTGCAATTCATGACATGTTTTATTCACTTATAGCAAGACATCAAATTTTGTATTTTGACATGAAAATGAGATGGATGGAGGATGGAATGAGATGAATGATCTGTGGAATGGAGTGAAATATGAATGATGGAATGAGATGGAGTATGGATGGATAAGTGAATGGAGTGAAATGAAATGAAATGAATCATAAGCACTATGGATCTGAACTTATGATTTTTGTAATAGCTGCTTGTAAAAACAAAAATGGGAAAAGTTAGAGTGTCAGAGAGACTCTGATTTTCACCCTATCTTTTCTGTATAAACATGCCAATCAATGATTGGTTTTCATGTTTATACCTTTTTTTTATTTTTATTTTTTTATTTTTTATTTTTTTTTATGTCCTACTCTACTTGAAAAAGAAAATCTTGTTCAAGTATATGAATACTTCCAGTGAAACCATGTCTGTAACAAGATGATAGATAAACTCATATGCAGGTTTGAAAGACACTCTTTGATATGTACGAGTATATGAGATGCCAACTGTCTTGATTTAGATGATGTCAGAAGATATTGAATAATTGAGCATTGGAATCCAATGACTGAATTGAACTAAGATTCAATGTAATCTTGTCTTCCTTGTCTTTCCTCTATCATGAAATGCAAGTATTCGGAGATGTGATCTTCATTCATAGAATCTGGTGATAGGCATGCATGAGACTTTTCAATCTCTGGTTCCAATATCTTCTCTCTATCAATAGACATCCATGATTCTTGGACCTCATCTGAGTCTTCTTCTACTGGTTGTTGTTCTTCAATGACAACTGGTGAATCATTTTGCAATACCTCAGATTTGTAAGTTGATTGAGGTGTTTTATTGTTGGGGATATGAAATGGTTGTGGAGGTAATGGAGTGGGGAATCTTTGGGGTGCTTGTGTAGATGATAATGGGAAAGGTTGAATTGAGGTAAAATGAGGGTGATATTGATGTTGTAATGGAGGTAAATGGTATGAATAACATTGATCATGGTATTGAGGATAGAGATGGAAAGATTGAGGAGAAAGTGGATTTCCTTTGTATGGCCTTTGCCAACTTTGGTGCCAAGATTGGTTTTGAGGTTGGAATTGAGATGGCCAAGGTTTCCAAGGTTGGTTTTGAGGTTGGGATTGAGATGCCCAAGGTTTCCAAGGTTGGTTTTGAGGTTGGAATTGAGATGCCCAAGGTTTCCAAGGCAAGGGTGTTTTCCATTTACCTTGAGATTGTTGTGCATAACCTTGATACTGTGCATAAGGATATTGCATCATATTGGGTTGATGAGGCTGCCATAGCCCTCTTGGAGCTACATAAAAAAGTTGCTCTTGTGCTTGATTTGCTCCATTATCCTTCTGGTAAATTGCCTTCAACCCTGGTAATGATGGGCAATCTTCAGTAGTATGTGATCCTGCACAAATTTTACACATTTTAATGTTATCAAGTGGACATTCATGCAAAGTATGTTTCTTTCTACATTTAGGGAAAAATATAAATGAAGCAACTTTCTGCTTGTTTTGCATTCTTAGCATGTCAGTTTGTTCATTTAAATTACCAAGAATGTTTAGAAAATTGTTAAGTTCAGTTTGACTTACCAATCTTGATGTTGACTTACTTACTCTTGCCATAAATGGACCTTGAAGGGATCTTACACACTTTGCTTTTCCTCTTGATATGTTCTTGCATAGTTCACAAATTTCTTGAAATGACAATCGATAAACATCTCCTTTTCCCACAAGATTAAGAAGATCAATCCACTCATCCTTTATAGCATTTAGTAGAAGAGTTTTTAATGCATCTGATCCTAAATTATGCAATTTAGATCTTTTGATATTATAAGTAAATCTCTCTACTAAATCTTCTAGGCTTTCATCCTCTTTTTGGTTCATCTTAAAGACTTCATTTCTAAGGTCATGGTGCATGCAATAACCTTTATATTTTTCCAAAAATACTCTTTTCATATCATCCCATGTCCTTATAGAATTTGTTCCTAAAGCCATGAACCATCTAAGAGCTCTATCCTTCAATGTTGCCGGAAACAAATTCAATTTTTGCACGTGCAATGAGTAGCCATATGATCTACAAATTATTTCAAATTCAAAAAGAAAGGTTTCCCAGTCTTCTGATCTCATACCTTTGAAGTTAGGAAGTACAGATGGATGGATGTTCTTCATTTGAATATTGATATTAGTTTCTTGAATGGGAAATCCAAAAGGATCTTCCTCATTGTCATCATCTCCATCCATTTCTTCAACCTGCTTTGTCACCTCTTCTTCTACCTGCAAATATGAATTCATGATGTGGATGTGTGGCTCTTATTGCACCACATGATATAGTGGGTGTGGTAGGTGATTGAAGTTTTTGTTTTTGTTTTTGTTTTGTTTTTTTTTTTTATGTAAGAAATAAGGTTACCTAGTTACACTTCCCCGGTAACGGCGCCAAAATGTTTGGTCTCAATCTAGTCTCCTAAATTGAGCTCATTTATTGTCAACCAGGGTCAGTAAACTGCTGAAGTGTGGTGCACTATATGTGCCTAGGTATCTATTTCCTACTACGTTGTGTCTAGTGTTTTCTGATGTTTTTGGTTTTATGGTTTTATTTTGAAAAGGAAAAGAACTAAGTGCTAAATGAAGGGAAACTATTGGTCAAAACAGAGTGAAGCCTAAACTATGATGGTAAGAAAATGCAAACGCAATACTGAAACAGAATCAAATCTAAACTATGACTAAGCAGAAACAAAGCTTGATAATGACTTCTAAGGAAATGATTCAAAACATAAACTCAACTTGAGAAATGATCACTAAGTATGCAAATTCTCCTATCTAAACAATTAAACAACTAGCTTATAATGATGCAACATTTTTATCCATGGTTAAAGATTAATTGAAACATATTTGGAGAAAAAAATTGATACCATCATAAGGTCTTCTATTCTAGGACTAGTCCCTAACTCTATTCTGCAACTTAGTTAAATGTCACAAAACCTTACTCAAGAGTTATTGATTTCTTTTCAAAGTAGTCTTTTGAGGAAGGGCTCTGTTTATGAAATGATAAGGAAAATGCAAAAGTACTTTAGGCCTTAAAATGATATTGTCTCATGTTCTTATGGTTATGGATCAATTGTAGATTTTAGAATAAGAAGATGTTTGTAAATAATGAAGGCTGTTTTGTTAAGTTTAACAACTAAAGTAGCCTAATATGCAGTGAATGACAATTGAGTATGGAGTGCAAGTGCAATGAGTTGATCTAAGAATGAACTTAAGATGCCACTAATCTAAAACAATGCTAAACTACAAGTCATTTATCAAACCCTAAACAAAACAACTGAACATGAATTAAGTGCAATTAAACTCCGGAGTATCCTAACTATGCTATCATGCATTATTCTATGGAATTATACAGTCTGTTTGTCCATCATTATTGATATTTTGAAGAGTTCCTTCTTTTGGAAGAGTTAGAACAATTCTGACTGTGTAATCTGAGTGCAAATGCAAACATAAAGGACTGAAAGCAATGAAAAACTAAGATATCATATCCATATCCCACTCATCATTATGATATTTTGGACAAGCGTTTAAGAGCAAGAACAACGATGATACTTAGTGCAAACACACAACTAAATCATTCATTATCACGGTCATGTCTTGAACTTCTTAAGAATTTCTTGGAAGAGTTTCTTCTTGTGGAAGAGTGATTAGAACAAGTGTAACTGTGATAGTGAACAACAAAAATTACAACTAAATCCTACAATACTATAGCCATTTCCCATTCATCATTATAATCTTTTGGAAGAGCTTCTTCTTGTGGAAGAGTTAGAATGAGTATAACTACAGTAGCTAATTAAAACAACTACTAATTCAACTTCAAAAAACGTAAAGGCAGCTAGAATACTTATCTAATTTACGCAAATAAATTCGTGCAAGAGGTAGGGGCCCTCTACCACTTAACGGAATTCAACTCCAAATTAATTCAACGCTTTCACAACAACACTGTCTGCTTCATTAAAGATGAAAGAACTTGAACATAACACTCTGCGTCTTCAGAAATGTAGCACAGAGTCTAAACAAAATCTAGCATCAAATCTAACATAAAATCTAACATAGCTCTCGGTTTCCCAAGTGTTTATATAGAAAATGCACATAACAAGACTTGCAACAATTCAGGAACACTGTCTTTCCTTATCGGAATCACATTAGGACTCTTGAAGTGGCTGCGTGAAGAGGAAAAAGACATCTGGACTGAGACAGTCCTAATAGAAGTCTGCTTTCCTAAATGTGTTCCCACATTCCAAAACCGTACCCAGAATTCGTTTCTTCCTCCATGATGAGCAACGAACCATGTAGACATGACGTGGATTATGCCCATATGCGTTTTTCCTTGAGAGGCCACCTGGAACATACTCAAACGTGAAGGCAGCTGCAGAATCGCCGGTTAGCTACGGAATGTCTGCATTCTGCAGCTAGTTCCGGTCAAAATGCTTTACAATGGAAAAAATCACAAAACTTAGCAAGTCAGTCATGTAAATCATTCTAAAAGTAATTTCAACTAAATTCATTGATCAATTGGGTCTAGGATAGCAATGGACAAAGGAAAATGAGGTAAAGTGGAATGAAAGAGAGCACAATTTTGAGGCTCAACAGGAGGATTAGGTGTCAAACATTTAATATGTCAAAATTAACTATTTGGTTAAAAATAAAGATGTCAAAAGTCATCAAACATATGAACACAAGTCATTTGGTTCGAGCTTTTCCACATCATTACACTATTGAAAATTATTCGCTTGGGAAATAAAAAACTTGACTTGCTTATTACTACTAGTATGGAAAACATTTCCTTATACAACTCGGCATAATCACCTAATTAAGACCTCAATTAGGCCTATTATTTCTCAATTTGGTTATGTCCACTAGTGTCTGGGATCAAATACCACCAAATGGTTTTAAAATAAACTTAAATATTTACACAACTTGGGTGAAATAATTCTAATTTAAAATAATACTAAGTTAAGATAATCCAAATGCAAAGGGAACTTAAACCGAGTTGTTAGCAGATAAGAAAAAAATTTGGCGGCAGGGAAAAAACCTAGAAACTAAAAAAATGGAGGGCAGCTAGGGCGTGCATCGAGGTATGAGGGCTCACCGCAAGAGACAGACACGTAACTAGGAGGCTAGGTAAACATTGGCGGTGTGGAATACCTAGAAGACTTGTCCTTGTATGGGGTAGGTGGGCACCATATGGTCGAACGGGTGGTTGTCGGGTTAATTTTCCTCTAGGCGATGGATGAACATATTGAGAAAACAGAAGATGAGCACGAAAGGTTTTGTTTAGTCTCTCCACTCTGTGTTTTTACCATTTCTTATTTTTATTTTTTTTTCACCATTAACTTGCTCGGAAATGGAGATTATTCGCACTAGCTAGTGGGTGCATGTGTTTATAGTTAAGGTGTTGAGGGGAACAATTCACTTGCTATTGTCAAAATAAGGGGGTGGGTGCCATGGTCAACGATTCAGAAAGTGTGGAGGTGGATCCATAGCCTAGAGACATGATGGCTATGTGGGGAATGGAGGTAAATCACCAAAATATCTTGGAATTCATGCTAATAGTTGGGATGCGATCCTGCATTCTAGGAGGCTTGGGGAAGGTTAGGAAGTTAGAGGTCTAGCCTGCCTCCAGAGAACAGGCCCCTAGAGTTATCGATAATAGGGACAAGTTATTGTTTGATCCATCAATGGAAAATCAGCCCTGGTATATAGGATAGGATATTTGGCTCTGAAAAATAGGGTATTTGCACAACTCATCGATCTTCATCAGCACTACATTTAAACAAGGTGTTTGGAGGATATAATGTTTAGTTGCACTTCTTGGAACACCCACGTTCAGGCCATCGATTTATATAACATACAACAAGGAAGGATCAATTCAGATTCACACAGAGAAGGGAGGTCAGAGGGTCTGGGGATGCACAAACCCTGGCGACTTCCAAGCGATGGGGAGAAAATACTAGAGGGTTTCCTCCAAGAGTCCGGGCGAGCAGTCATAGCAGAGGTGATTGCCGAAGGAAGGGTAGAAAAATTCATAGGCCAAAATTCAGAAAATCATTTGATTACTGAAGGAATGGCGAAGGATTTAATACATGGAAAAGGAGTCCAACAATACCATCTTTATAGGTCTGAAGGCCTGCAGGAAGGATTCCCCTCTAATAATTTACAACTGAACATTTCTCGGACAAAGGGTCATGGTATCAAGGATGAGGCTCAATCAGATCATCTAGCTTCATATGCACATCTACCATCACATGGGGGAATTATCCCTATGGAAAATGTGGGGGACTCAAACAACTCTCAAAGCATAAGGGAGAAGGCTAAAGGAGTTAGATGAAAAGATAAAATACGCAAATTGATTTTGGGTATTGAGATTTCAGTAGACGATGCAATGGAGAAAACGAACCTAACCTTGGTGGGAAGAGCCAAAGGAAAAAAAATATCAGCAAGTTATATCACAGAGTGGGCGAAGAAGGCTTGGGACCAAGCCCCACACCCACGATTTAAGGTGCGCAATATGAAAAACGGGTGGTTTATGGTCAATTTCAAGTCCAAGGAATCGATAAGATGGGTAATATATCGAAATTGGGGTTTCAAGAAATGGAATCCTCTCTTTGAGGTGTAGCATGAGAAGGTGGAGGATCTCCACATATAGGTCTTACCAGGTCTCCCCTATCCTTTGTGGACTGAGAACCTATTCAGAGACATTTGGAATGAGCTATGGCTCTTCCTGGATGCTGATATGTCGTTCAATCAAACCGATGAACTTGGGATTTCCAGAATCCTAGTGAGATTAAACTTGAGAGAAGGGATATTTGAAGCTATAAAACTCCATTACCGCAATTGGTCTTTCATACAGGTGTTGGGCTACAAAAAACTACCCTTCAGGGGTCATAGATGTCATATGTATGTCCACATGGAAAAGGACTGCCCGCTATCTATCTGCAGGAGGAAAAATAAAAAATGCAAGGGTAAAAATACTTCTGAATTGGAGGGTCGATATCCAGTGGATAGTCCTTTCTTGGAGGTATAGGAGAGGATATATTGGAATCCCTTCTCACAAAATGAAGAAGAAGGGACCCAGGTACAGTAGGAGGATGAAGAGAACTTACAAGCTTAGTAGATGGAGGTGGAACCTTGATTGGGTTCGACGCAGGCCGCCCCAGTGAAAAATCTAGCTAAATTGATAGAGGGTACTTCTTTTGATCCCCCTCATTCTTTTTTTAATTACTGTTTCATAAATTTTATCTATGGATTCTGGGCCTCATCCTTTCATGCCTTCTCACAATTATTACACTCAAATTGTTGAACCCATCATCAGTTCCTCCCTAGAAAGCATCATCACTACTATACCTGATCTGAGGCTTCATCCCCCCCCCCCTCCCCCCCCCCCCACAATATATGTCAATGCCCCCTACCTTTAAAGCTTGGAGGTGAGAGAAGAGTTTACAACCTCAGACCTGTAGACAGGAAGGATAAATTGATGGAGGTGTTTGGGGGTCTTGGAAACTTAGGTGACCCTCTCGATGGGATGAAAGAAAGGGGTAGAAAATCAAACCTCTCAAAATCCCAGATGAGAGCCAAACTAGATATCACAGATGGTAAACAACAAATCCTAACAAGGGTACTTAGAGCAGTTAAAACCCCAAGCCTGGTTACCAAATGATTCTTATGTATTTCAATTGTCAAGGGTTGGCTAGTAAACCCAAAAGACTAGCTTTCAAGGCTATGCTCGATAATCATAATCCAGATGTCATGATTCTCCAGGAAACTTTGGGAGCGGGTGAAGACATTCAAAATTATTTAGAAAAGTTGTGCCCTGCTTGGTCTCTCTAGTGCCTTGATGCAAAGGGGAGATCTGGGGGTCTTTCCATTCGCTTAAGGGATGGAAAAATGAAGCTTATCAACACCTGGGGCCTTGAACAAGTGTTGGCTATAGAATTCTACTCCCCTGATATCTGCCAAAACTTGCTTCTCCTTAAAATCTATGGACCCTTTCAGGACTGAATGCCATCTTGGAATGACTTTTGGTCGAGATCTTTTCTGGACAACCCAAATCTAATTATTTGAGGGGACCCAAAATTCTCTATTGTCCAGTTATAATCTTGGGTACCAAATGCTAGGGCTAACCCCCTACCATATTTTTTGTCATCGATGATCAGTGGAGGTAAAATTTTCGATATAACTCCCCTTAATATGAGGCCAACTTGGTAGAACAAACAAGCAAGAGATGACAGGGTTGCCAAGAGGTTCGACCGTCTTTTTATTAAAGAGGACTTCCTGGAAACCAATCCATTGTTTCGACAATGGATTGGGGAAGGGGGGAATCAGACCATCATCCCATCCTATTATAACTCAAAGGGCCGAACCAAAATCTAGGTTCTCCTTTCAAGTTCAACACAGGGTGGCTATCAGAGGAATCCTATAGCACTCCCTTTAAAGAGACCTGGATCGCTTTTGATAATGAGGGGCATAACAATGTAACGGGGTCTTTCTCAGACAATCTTAAAAGGATGAATATTTCAACCATTAGATGGGCAAAGAAAAATAAATTATAAGAGGAAACGAGACTCTCATAGATTGGGAAGGAACTGGAGAGGTTGGAAGGGCCAGAAGAGGATTGATATGAG
This sequence comes from Pinus albicaulis, assembly GCA_034641835.2. Taxonomy (NCBI): domain Eukaryota; kingdom Viridiplantae; phylum Streptophyta; class Pinopsida; order Pinales; family Pinaceae; genus Pinus; species Pinus albicaulis. The sequence goes on along the minus strand of CM076570.1, from coordinate 1,106,510,164 downwards.
ACAGTGGATAAAAGGGATGTCATCAAAGGTATTGAAGCAAAAAGAAGAAGGATTTTATTAGCTAGGGAGGAAGAGTGGAGACAAATGAGCAGGGCTATTGGTTTGTATGCCAGAGATGAACATTCCAAATTCTTCCAAAACTATGCCAAGGTTAGGAAAATTTCAAACACAATCTATGGAATGAGGTCATAGGATGACATAATTGAAAAATCCTTCAAGGATCTGGCCTTGATGGGAAAGATCCATTTTAGGAACCTATATAAGGCTCTAAGCGAAATTCTATTAAAAAAGTAGTTAAGGTGGCTCAACTCTTCACAAGATACATTGATGAAGAGGGAAACAACATGCTAATAAGCTAGGTTTCCAAAGGAAGTGGAGGGAATTATAAAGGCCATTCAGAAGGACAAAAGCCTGGGTTAGATGGGTGGATATTAGAATTCTTCCAACAATTTTTTGAATATTTTAGATGACCTAATTGATGTGGTTGAAGAATCTCAAGTAAAAGGAGTTATTCAGGAGCCTCTGAACTTAACCATCATAGCTCTCATTCTGAAGTTGGATGCCCCAAATTATTTTGGTGATTTTTTCCCAATTTCCCTTTCTAATTGCCTATACAAAATCATAGCCAAGGTAATAGTTGAAAGGCTCAAAACGATCTTATCTAAGCACATATTGAAGGAACAATTTGGTTCTTGGATGGGAGACAAATCCATGAATCTCTCGGGGTTTCTCAAGAAGTTATGCACAATATGAAAAGATTCAAAAGGAGAGGGTTGATAATAAAAATAGACCTCTCAAAGGCCTATGAAAAAATTAGTTGGATGTATATTAGACTGCCTCTTACTCACCTAGGGTTCGATTATGATTTCATCTGCTAGGTGATGGGGTGCATAATAGACATTAGCTTTGTTGTGTTAATAAATGGAGCAACCTCCCCTTCTTCAAGAGTGAAAGAGGTTTGCACAAATGATGCCCCCCTCTCTCCCCTAATCTTTCTAAGGGTTGCTGAAAATCTTAGTCAGATGACTCTAGAGGCCAAAAGGAAAGGGGAAATATAACGAATCGAGGTGGCCACAAACCTCAAAATCACACATTTTTTTTTCATGGACGATATCCTTCATTTCAACGATGCTAGCCAAAGGGACATTGATCATATTAAATCCTCCCTAGACCTCTTCCTTCTAGCTATAGGTATGAGCATAAACATACAAAAATATTCCATCATGATCGCGGACCTCTCGGGGGAAGACTCTATGAGAATAGCAAAAGTTCTTCCTTTCGAGATAAAGTAGATGAATGAAATTTTATGATATCTATGGTTTCATCTCAAACCTGGATCGTACCAAATCACAGGCTAGCTATGGATTGTGGCCAAAATTGAAAAAAGAATTAAGTGTTGGTGCTACAACTGGTTGTCCAGAGCAGGTAGGATGGTCCTTAGAAAAGTAGTTTTAATGGACATTCCAGTCTTCTAGGCAGTGCTTTCATGGATTCCCAAAGGTATTATGGAGATAATTCGAAAAATATGTCACAAATTCTTGTGGGTATGTGTTACACAGTAATTTGTCACCATCCCTGCAATCCCCATTTCGCCCATTGGAGGTTCATTTCTGTGACCAATAAGTAGTGTCATGCCTTCAAAATACCATCATTGCATCCCTTTCCATGATGACAACATTCCTTCTATTGATCATTTCCTGAGAAGACCCCTAAAAACACCAATTTTTTCCTTGGCGCCGGTAGTCCGTTATGTCCTCGCGCTAATGAGGAAAATTAACACTGAGCCCGCGCCAATTAGCACTCTGTCCCAGTTAAGCACCCGCGCCAATCTGCTTATGGAAAGTTTTTTAAAAAAAGAGGTGAAGTTTCGATTACAACAACTTCGTGGATGAGTCATGAGAAGTGGTTTCGACTACATAACCACAACCTTCCTCCTTTGGCCTCTTGTTTCCACCTTATGAGGAACCTCCCAAGGGATAAGGCCTCCCTTCCACTATTGTAGGGTTCCCAACCTCCTCCTCTCCTCTATAAATATAGCCATCTTCCATTGGTGAAGGGGCTGAATGGTTGAACCTTAATGGTCATAGGATCCTGAATAGAGTTGAATCAATTGTAAGGCGATTATTGTCAGAAAACTGAAGAGAGAGAGACTTTTCCTTTTCCCGACGAGCTTTACCGAGACATCCTCCTATGTCAACCCACCGAAGGAAGATTCAACGTCAGAGCCAGGTTGTATCTTTCTTTGTATTAATTAATGATAAGCTACTTTGGTTATGGTTCCACTCGTATTGTTCATACTTTGTGATTATGGGTTGTATCTTCTCTCACTGATATATAATTACATATATTGGGTTTTACGCTTGGCTGTTCGTCGTGTTTCTTGTATGTGTAGGTGTTCGATTGCACGAAGCGGGAGAATTGTGATCTGTCAAAGCAAGGAAACGAGAGTGCTATCTTGTCTATGAACAACAGTGTTGGACTTAAGGTAGGCTTTTTTCGCAATTTGGTCTATTGAAATTAGGAACTTGCGCCTTAGCGTGATACGATTGTTGCTAGACCCGATCTGGGCTAGTAAGGATCTTCTCTATCCATAGAGGGGATTTACCTCTACAACAGTAGGCACAAAGGAGGAATTTTTGCTCCCATGGGTAGCATGGGAGAAAATAGCCAGGCCAAAATAATGGGGAGGATGGGGAATTAAGGAGTTTCCCTAATTCATCTCATCTCTTTCTGCCAACATGGGATGGTTTCTGTTGGCAAAGGACTCACTATGGACCATGATTATGAGAAGAAAGTACATATACCTATTACCTTTGATCGACTGGGTGAGGAGCCTAGACAAGATGCCCACAGGAGGATTGGTGGTATGGAGGTCTACCCTCAGAGCCATGAAAATCATTAAGGATGGGATGGTTTGGAAGGTAGGGAATGGGCAACAAATTAGGATAGGTCTAGATCCATGGATAGGATACAATGTTGGTTACTCCCTCCCAGAAGAATTTAGGATCCAATTATCTCAAAAAGGCCTCTTCTTCATGAACCAAGTTGAAAATGTGCAGTCTACAAAAATATGGAATCAAGGCTGGAAGTCAGGATCTGAACTACAACTGAACCCAATGTGGATGGAGGCATGGCACTAGTATACAAATGAATTACTTAGAACAAATGTCTGTTTGTGAGATGAGCCTGATGTTATTATATGGGCACATGCCTCGTCTGGTAAATACTCGCCCAAGTATGGATACGCATATCTCATGGGAAATAAGGGATGGGTTGTGCCAAACTAGTGGTGAAAACCACTTTGGAAGATAAAGTGCCCAACAAAAAGTTGTCTATTCTTCTGGTGCCTATTGGAAAATAAGGTCCCCACCTAGGAAAATCTGTAGAAAAGAGGGAAGGAGGGACCGAGAATATTTCCACTCTGTAAACTTCATTCTGAATCTGTGTTACAACTATTTTTGAATTTCCCCTATAGAAAAAAGGTGTGGGAATAATTTAAGTCTCTGGTTGGTTTCACACAACAATGGAGGGGCCTTTCAGTCAAGGACGCTTGGAAAACATGGTGGAACGACTGTCAGGAGGAGAAGTAAAAAATAATTCCTTTTCTTATCTCCTAGGAGCTATGGTTAGTTAGGAACAGAGCTATTTTTAGGGATGAAGAAATGCCCTTCCATGTTGTTGTCTAGGAAGGTGCGGCCATTTTTGAACTATTGCCCGAACAAATCTATATCCCAAAGGTTAGTATTGTCATCCCTGAGCATATAAGGGGATGCATCCCTTGGTCATACTTTGATGGTGCCTATGATCCTGAGAAATTATGTGGGGCTGGCCTATTTATTAATATTAATCAAGATAAGAGATTGTAGGCATCCATTGGCCTCGGCTAAGGGACAAACAACTATGTAGAGATCAAAGCACTACACTTCATTATTTGTTGGCTTTCATAAATGGAGATAAAGTCAGCCAATATTTTTGGGGATTCTCTCAACATTATGAAATGGTTCAATAAGAAATAGGTTTGTTAAAATTATATTTTAAGTCCTATTCTTGATGATCTGTGGTTTTTGAAGGATTGTTTTACTTATATTTCCATATGTCACATTTACATGGGAAAAAATGCCGATGTAGACTTCATTTCTAAGGAGGGCATACGACAGGATACGGGCAGCTGGAGGATTCAAGAAATAAGGCCAGAAGGCTCTGTGGTTACGGATTGTCCTCCTTTTGTCTATATATATTTTTCTAGCTCTTATTTCAGTCTTTTTCTCAGCAGATGTATATCTTTAGTTTTAGTTTTGACATGCACAAAAACTATATGTATTTCCGGATACCCTACAAAAAGCTTTATGTTTTCAAAATTTCATAACTCATATGTCCATGCTATTTATTTTCACAGCGGTTTCTATTTGGGATTTTTTTCCTCATAAGAGGAGGCCCAGGAACAGGCTATGGAGAAATTTTTACTGTGTCAACTGAATTTTGGCGTTTTTCCTCTATGTTTGGGAAGGATTGATAAACACTCTCATCATGCTAAACATAAGATATTTTTTGAGATGGGTTGTTTACACGGCCGAATTTTGGGAGAGAAATGTCTCAAACCAAGAAATTCTTGAATGCATGTACACAGTTCACTTTTTATTCTAATATGAAAATTTTTATTTTTTCCCTGGAAATATATATATTTAAAAAAAAAAACCAAAATTCAAATTTAAATATGATTTAAATAAGTTCTCCTAATGGGAACAAGAAAAAATAACATCAAATATAAAACAAAGTATCTATAATTAATATAATGATCATAAAACTAATATAGTTACTTTTTTTAAATAAATATTTATTTGGAGAAATAAGATTTCAATTCCTCGTATAGGGTATTTACATTCGTTATAATAAAAAACTTGTTCATGGTAAAGAATCACAAGAAAACACACAAACAAAAATAATTAATCATGTTTCATACACAAAAATGCATCAATCATTCAAATTCAATTGATCTGCTCAAAAGAATGCAAATGGAAAACCCTTAAATTGAAACTATAGTTAGAGTATTTAAGCCGCCATAAAAATTTCTAGCCTCTTATAGAAAATAAAATATCTTGGAACAATGTAAAATTTGAAATAGGATTGTACCTAATCATCAAGTACAAAAGAAATTATTAAGTAAATTAGTATAAAGACATAAAAATTTTAAAAGAAAATATTGAAAATCAATTTTTTATAATAAAAATTACTCGAGCCTAAAAATAATTAAAAAAACACGCCATTTGTCCTGCACTGATTGGCCCAGAGAAAAGGAATATTCTTTGGAATATTCATTTTTCACTGACTGTACATCCACCATGTTGACTGGGCATCCCAGTCAACGCTCTCACAAAATTTACCCGTTTGGGAATTTGATCAGAGCGTGATATGTCCCTCATACGACATTGGTTTTTTGAACCATTTGCGGCGCCGGAATCAGGAAAATGATATCTACGCAACCATCCTAGTTTCAACCCAATCCTGTAACTTTAAATTTTCAGCAAAATTTATGAACTCCTGATCACTCCTCCCCATTAGGAATATTTTGGACCCCAAAATACTTGATTACCTAGTCAGTAGATGAGGGTACAACTCCCTCACCTTTCCAACCTCCATCCACTCTGCCTTGCTTGGTTAAGTGCCTTTGAGCCCAACTCGAAGGTAGTCAACACTTCCCCTCTTGGATGGTATTGTCCTCCTGTCGAGAATTGTATATTCCTTGAGCTCATCCACAAATTATGGCAAGAAATCTTCAATATAAGACAAGTGAACATCACTTCCTTGATCATTGATCAAAGGTGGCTCATACAAACGTAAGTTTTCAACATTAACAACTGAATACATTTGCATATATTAAGGTAGGTCAAGTTGAAATGCATTATTACCAACTTGCTTTATGATCTTGAATGGACCATAGCGAATGGGTTTGAAAGTTTTACCTTCCCCTTGCATCCTCTCTTTGCTAATGTGCAACCATAGCTCATCTCCCTCTTGAAACTTGTGATCAACTCTATGTTTTTCGTGCCTCTATTTGTATTTTCTTTGATTTTTCTCAAGATTTTGTTGAACTTGTTGATGTATAATCTAAATTTTCTCAATGAACGTTTTAGCCGTTTAAATATCACTAGGACCACGTATTGCAACATCCTTCCCAAAGCTGAATTCTGATGGCAATTTTAGAAAATACCCAAAGCATAATTCAAAAGGTGATGTTTGAATTGAAGAGTGATTTTCCCATTTGTAAGTGTGTTGAATGTAATATAGTTTCTCATCCCACAACATAGGATGTTTGTTGCAATATCCTCTCAATAGATGCACAACGTTTTTTTTCACCACCTAGGTTTGTCCATCATTTTGTGGATGAAAAAAAGTACTATTTTTCAACTTTGTGTCTATCATACTCCATAGATTGGACCAAAACTTCGCAATGAACCTTTAATCCCTGTCACCAACAATAGAAGTTGGCAATCCAAAATGAACCCAAATATGTTGAAAATAAATTTCAGAAGTTTGTTCAGCAGTAATGGTTTTCTTACATGGCATAAGTATACACATTTTACTAAATCTATCCACAACTACATAAATATAATCATGTTTTTTTATTGGCATATGTAGACCTCCAACAAAGGCCATGGAGACTCTCTCCCATGGCCTTGATGGTACCATTAGTAGCGTGTACAACCCAATCTTCCTATTACTAGGCTTACTTGTTGCACATGTAGAACAAGCTCTTATAAAATGCGACACACTATCTATCATGCGAGGCCAATATAAATACCTTTGCATATGTGCCACTGTTTTGCTTACCCCAAAGTGTCTAGCAATAAGAGATGAATGAGCTTCTCTCATGACACTTAGCCTCTCTCCTTGAGGCATACAAAAATTTCCCATATGAAACAGAAAATTCTTATGCATGTGATAATATTTTTCTTCAACTTAATTCCCTTCACTCAAACTAGCATACACATCTTGAAAATCAACATCATGTGCATATTGTTCTATGTAACTCTCATGTAAAATAGAATCATTTTTTAGTAAAGTAGATGCACTAATGATTGGTCTTGAAAGCATATCAAAAACTTTATTGAAAATACCTTTCTTGTACGTTATAACCAAGTGAAACTATTTAAGAAATCCCATCCACCTAAAATGTCTTCATTGCTGCAATTTTGTTTGTGACTGCAAGTACTGTAATGGTTGGTGATCGATATGCACAATAGTCTCTTTACCCATCAAGTAGTGTTTCCACTTCTTGACGCTTTGTACCAACGCATATAGTTCTTTGTCATATGTAGGATATTTTGTCACAACACCATTAAATTTTTCAGAATTAAAAGTGATAGGCTTACCATGTTGCAAAAGAACTGTGCCCATGGCATAATCACTAGCATCAGTTTGAATCTCCAATGGTTGTCCCAAATTTTGTAATGTAAGGACTCGAGCTGAACTGATATTGTATTTTAAAGGTTCAAAATCTTGCTGTTGTTTGCCTCCCCATTTGAAGCCTTTCTTCACACTTGTCACTGCATGCATAGGAGCTGCGATGGTAGAAAATTTAGCAATAAACTTTCTCCAATACTGAGTTGCACCTAACAAACATCTTACCTCAGTTACTTCTATTGGTTTCGGCCAATTCACAATGGCTTCCACTTTAGAAGGATCAATTATCAACTCTCCTCCTCCTCCAATGTGTCCCAGATAAATCAGAGAAGTCTTTCCAAACTCACACTTTGACATCTTAAGAAACAATTTCTCTTTCTTCAGAATATCAAGCACTCTATTTATATGCAAGACATGATCTTCTCTTGTTTTGCTGAAAATCAATATGTCATATAAGTACACAATCACAAATTCATCAAAGAATGCCCATAAAACACTATCCATAACATGCATGAAAGTTGTCAGTGCATTACACAAACCAAATGACATAACTAACCACCCAAAGAGTCCTTGATTGGTTTTAAATGAATTTTTCCATATGTCACTTTCTGCAATTCTTACTTAATGATATCCACTTCATAAATCTAACTTAGTGAAAAAAAATTCTTCTTTCAGCTGATCAAGAAAATTATCTATGCTGGGATTGTGTAACTATTCTTTATTGTAATCTTGGTCAAAGCTCTGAAGTCTACACACATGTGCCAAGTCCCATATTTCTTTGGAATCAAGACTATGGGTGAACTGCATGGTGAAGTTCTTGGTCTTATGATTCCTTTGTACAAAATCTCTTTGATTTGCCTCTTTATTTCAGCATTCTCCATTATCGACATGCGATACATACTGATGTTTGGAAGAGAAAATATTGCTCCAACTGAATATCATGTTGAATTTCTCTTTTTGGAGGCAATCCTGTTGGCTCATGAAACATCTCATGATGTGCATCAACTACATCATATAAATATGATTTCAACTTAATATCACATCCCTCAAATGATTCATGATTAACATCAGATTTAGGCTTAATCATAAGAAGAAAAAAATTATTACTTGAATTTACCATCCTCTTCACCTGTCCAGCATTTACCATAGCAATGTTTCTCTTCTTGCGATGTGCTCTAACAATTTAATCCTTGCCATATTTGAATAAATGATATTTGTTCTCATGGCGATGGAAGATCGCCTACTTGTCATACAAGTAAGGAATCCCCAACACAATACCTGTTATGTCAAGCAGAACCACATCTAGTTCAATTATGTCAACAAAATGTGCAGTGATTGCAAACCATAATATGCATTTCTTTGAAACCTGTAAATTTGCATCCTTACAAATCCAACCTAATGGATATTATTTTGGATGTGGTATGGTCTCAAGGTTAATTTTCTTTACCAATTATTTAGAAATTAATATTGCTTGTGACCCATTTTCAAACAATCTGTCAATCTTGGTATGTTTGGATATGACTCTCACATGAAACAGTTAAATTATTTCTCCTTCATTTGGAACATGTATGTGATAGTTTGATGTACTAGTATTGGGTTTAGTTTAATTTTCTTTCCCATGATGTTATTCAATCGCATGGCTGTAATATTTTATTCATGACCTAAATCATCTCCTAAATCATGTTGAGTTGTAGCTGCAGTTTTTTGTTTCCCTTTGTTGTTGTATTTCTTGGGCCTTATTTCAAGATGTAATTTCCAACAATGAGTTTCATCATGGCCTTCTTTTGAACAATATTTACATACCATTTTTTATCCCTCTTTCTTATCATATGCATTATTTTTTCTTTTACCTTTTGAGGTCTTATCTTTGTTTTTACCCTTAAAAGGTTTCTTTCTACCCTCTTCAGAAATGTTCTTCCCTCTAGCTTCTAGATGTATGTCCTGAACACATACTTCATCTAGAATTGTGGGGTTAAACATGAGAATAGTATGTTTTAGGTATCTATGTAAGCTTCCTATGTACTTGAGAAAAGTATCTTGGCTCTTCAAATCTGCCCCTAATAAGAGAGTTCTTCTCCTAAATTCTTGGGTGTATTCTTACACATTATGTCCCTTCAATTGACTAAAGTTTTACGAGTTCATTATGGATTTCTTCATATGGGATAATGGATAAAACCTTTGCTTTATTGTAGTAATGAAATCAGTCCATGGTATAATAATCTTACCATGCTTCTTGATCTCCTCCTTTGTCTTGGCTTCCCACCAAATAAGTGTTGCACCTTCCATTCTCAATGTAGCTAATTGGATTTCGGTATCATCATATTGAAGGTTCTAGATTCTCAAATAGACCTCCAATTCCGTAATCCAATTATCATATTTTCTGCATTGACTTCACCATTAAACATTGGAAATTCAAACTTAACATCAAGTTTTCAAGAAGGACTTTTACCGGTGTTCTTTGACTTGTATGCCTGATGTACTGAAGTTGATGTAGAGGATGATGAGGATGAGGGTGAGGATGATGGCTCTCCATTGCCTCCATTTCCTCCATTTCACTTCTTTGACTTATCTTTATCATTGTGACGTCCTGAAGATCCCTATCCTTCCTAGTGAAGTTTGGATCCTTCTCCTTCTAGTCTCTCATTCCTTTATTGATAAAGGATTCTAAACATCTCAATCATGTCAAGGAATTATTTCCTGAAGAATCTTTATTCCTCTTTGGGATCAACTTGTTCATGGATTTCTCCTTCTCTATGAGACATGCTTAATGCAACTTTTGCTTCCTTAGGAGGTGAACTAGGTGGTGGAGATTGTGGAAATATTGATCTCCTTTTCTCTGGCTCCTCTTGAGACCCTTATGCTCCCACTAATGTGCCTTCTCCTCTTTTGAGCTTGAGCCTATTAAGCATCTAAAAACTTGCAAACAGTTAAATAATTCTTTTCGCTAAACAACACCAGAGAATAAACTCTAGCTCTGATACCAATATGACTTGAAAGGACTATATTATTTTTGTTGTGCTAAGTGTATTTGCAGTTATAAAACATGTGCATACTTGTCTCTTTAGTTTTCTTAAGGATTGAGGATTTTAACCATGAATTTCAGATGAGTTTAGTGAATTAGAATCATGAAATAAGAGAAAAAAACATTGAAAAATAGTGTAAAACAGAGAAATAAGTCACCACATAACATTTAAAAAATAGGAATGATGAAGAAGTTCACCCCTCCTTGGCTATATCTATTGGTCCAGCTCCCAATGGCATGTCCATCTTTCATTATGCTCAAAATTTTGCAAATACATGTAGTTACAAGCCTCTAATAGTCGTTTTCTCTACACCGATGGCTCCAGAATGCTCCAATTAGCTAAGAATGACTCTTCATTCACCATAAATGGGAAAAAATTGAGTATCCAACTATTTTTCCCAGTAACACCTAGAAAAACTCCACTAAATGTGGAGGACTCCACTTAAGTGGAGTCAAAATAGTGATTCCCGCCCAAATTCAAGCGCACTGCCAGAAATCCACCAGACTAACCACAACATTTAATTGATACTGGTTGGGTGGTCACATACCAACCTAAACCATGCGGTGACATTAACAGTGGATCAGAACTCAAGGCACAAACCATAGGTTACAAAGGCGGAAAATCTGGTTGGAAGTGGTGTTAGATGGCCCTGTGGAGAAATCGTCAGAGTTAACGGTTACGTGTGACATATCGTTGTGGAAATAGCGGAGACTGTCGTAGTTATCTTGCAGTTGAAGTTTTATGTTATGGTTTCTTTGCAATGTCATCTGACCACCCACGGGGACTACTGGTGGGTTGGGACCACTGGTGGTCCCCAACCCCCACTGCTCATTGCATTACACTTTAAAATAAACCCGATCACTATAGAGGTTAGGTTTGATGTGTGGCTCAGGTGGTTATGTCGTGTGGTTACTCTACCGGAAGTTGGGGATTGAATCCCTGTAGACCTCCCAAAAATTTTAAAACACCACTTGGGGGACACATGGCAGCCTCAGGGTTTGCCATGTGTCATGCCCTGATTAGCCCTTTAGCCAAAACGTAAAATCCATCCAACAAATAAAACTGTGCCACATGTCCTCCACTCATTGGCCTAGAAAAAAGGTATATTATTTGGAATATTCACTTTTGGCTAACTATACATCCACCATGCTAACTAGGAATCCCATTCAACCCTGTCGCAAAATTTACCTATTTGGGAATTCGATCAGAACGCGATATCTCCCTCGTACGACATCAATTTTTCGAACCGTTCACGGTGCCAGAATCAAGAAGACAAGATATACACAACCATTCTTGTTTCCTTGTTTCAACCCAATCATATAACTTACAATTTTGAGAAAAATTTAGGAACTCATGATCATGAAATGTTACATTCTCTAAAAATATCATAAACTCGTTCACCTTTGGATGATACTATAGTCTCCTCTGATCGCATTTATTCAAAGTTTGCAACATACATTTTATCCTTTGTATTTAGTTCTATATGTTACCAATATTTTACATATATTTTTTTTTCACAAACATCATTGGATTATGTGTCGTTTATGAAAAGATGACAAAAACACGAATATTTTGTTTTATCAAATGGAAACACATTTTGGTACTCCTTTGTTTTAATTGAATGCAATTTTCAAGGCCCTTTTATTGTTTCAACGTCATTTCCAATCAGTATATCTACATCGTGGACCCAAATATGCTAAAATATCTATATGGAAACTTAAAACAAGAATATAAATATGTTAAACTAAAAATACAATAAAAGATAATAATTGTGATAAATAATGTTTAATATTAGAAAATTAATCAAAATTAGATCATGTATATTAAAATTCTACATCTACATATCTCTCTCTCTCTCTCTCTCTCTATATATATATATATAGATATGTAAGTTACTTTGTATATATATTTGTACATGTACCTTCATACTTCCCTTGAACATTTAGTCTCATGGATTAGTGCAGTGATGCACCATTGAACAACTTGTTCAGTTGAGACAATTTTGTGTGCAGAGTGGTCCATTTGATATCTTCAAAGTGCTCATTTTATACATGCCCCTGCACCATCATGTTCTCCTTTTCCATGACCAATCCCAAAGAAACTCCATCAATGTTTAATGCTAGTTTTCATATGAATAAGACAACCAAAAGAATTATCGTGAAGATTTGAATTTACATGCACATCCAACCGACCATATGCAATGTCCATTGAATTTTATTTCATGACTTTTCAATGAGGCATAAATCTTATCAAAACAATGTTGTAGAAAATATGTATCATATCTACGATCGTCACCAACATAAAAGTGATATTCTTTAATAACATGTTTATCTTCACTAGTTATTTCTATATGATCAACATTTTGTTCAACGTATCTATATAGAATATGGACAAGCATGGATACTTGGTCAGAATGATAGTATTCACTCTGTATTTCTTTTTGTGGAACAAATGTGTAATTCTCTGTAAAATCAACTATTGACAAAATGTTCCCTAGTGGAAAAGCTTCACGGGATTTTTTGAATTGCTAGTCGTGCCATTGAGCTTTATGGGAATTCTTGGTGTATTTATAAATTTATGCCTCAAACTTTCTGAAAAACTTTATCACAAAAATTTCTTCTTCTTGTAAATCGATTCTTTTATCACTTGTAGTACTACTTGAACCAATTAATGTATGAATTATTCATATCTCTTCTATTTCACTTTTATGTTGGAAAATGATTGATAATTTATATTAATAAGTTATTTGTTATGAAATAGATTCAAATTTCCACAATCATCGCATTTTTTACCACTAGAAAATTTCTTTTGGTAAACTAATTGATGGATTTCTCTTGCACATAGAATTTGAGATATGAAATCATGGATAGTGGAAGGAGGAGGTGAATTTTTCCAAAAATGTTTTACCAAAATCAAGGAATGTGTCATAATATCATTGAAATTCCACATGGTAAGGACAATAACAAGTCTCGCGTACAATGACAAGTTTAACATACCATGCTTTTTGTTGCACAAAAGCACTGATTGAGACATTAATTTCATGATTCTCTTCTATGAACATTTTGAACAACTCTATCTGAGTGGTGTCCAAGATTTGTTTTGCATGTTCTTCATATTGAATTCGTGTTATTCTTCTTTGCCTCACATCATTTATTTTAGTGAAACACATGAATTTTTCATCCAATATTCATATATTCTTTTTTTAACATCCTCTCTAAGTCTACCTTTGTATGGTTGCATACAAATAAATTTCCAACAAGCGATTTCATCATTTACATATATTTGCAATCGAAATTTCTGATGTTTGTGCAAATTTTTTCATGAGCTCCCTAATGCTTGTGCCATAGATTTTACAAAATGATTCTCTTTGTTACTTGATGAAACCACTACCATTTGTATTTCTCTACATGCATCTAGATCACTTTTCTTTCTAGATATTCCAATTTACTTTAGAGAACTATTTATATTTTGTATCACATTTTCCTTCCTTTTTTTTTATCTTTTGTTGATTTTTTAATAATCAATAAAGTCATAGCTTCCTTTAATTTCTTTGATGTTAAGAGACTCCACAAAATTTTGGCTTGAACTGCCACATTTTTAGTTTTGAAGAACATATAAATAATGTGCTAAACACGATATCGCATAACATGGTCAACTGTTTTATCTCCATATGTGTCAATTTCAACACTTTCTAAAATATCATCATCGATATTGATTTCATATGTACATATTAGAATCAAACGTACAAAATGAGTTTACATATCCAATAGATAATTAAATTAATAAACATGTTTAATTTCAATGATATGCATTCAACATATATATACATATGTTAAGTCCCTATATTAATAGTGTAGCCCCCCTTATTGTTATTATTGTACCCTTGTAACCCCCATTTTGTTATTATTGTGCCCTTAAATTATTATTGTTAGGTCGGCTAGGATTACATTGTGGCCCACTAGGATTACATTATGGCCCCATGGACTCCTATATATAGAAAGGAGGTTTTGTAAATTGTATCATCAAAGAATTGTTCATTTATGTAATGTATTGGAGGTTTCCCCCTCGAAGTGGCTTATTTCTAAGGCTTTCATATCTCTTTTCTTCTATTTTTGGAGCTGGTTACCCAACATTTGGTATCAGAGCTTTGGATTCTAGGGTTTCGCTGCTCCAAACAGGTCATTGTGGCATTTTCGCTATAAGTTTTTTTATACGAAGTTTCAGAAGCTGAAATTTTTAGGGTACGAAGCCGAAATCTTGAGGAAGCTTGTATAAAACTTTCAGAGCTTGGTTCGCAATATTTTCGGAGATATGATCTGTGGAAGTCAGGTCTTTTTTCAGGCTCCTAAACAGGTCATCGTTGCATTTGCGCTATAAAAAATTTTCTACGCAGGTTCAGAATCTGAAATTCATATGGTGCGAAGCTGAAATCTAGAGGAAGTTCGTCAAAAAATTTCAGAGCTTGGTTCGCAATATTTTTGAAGATATGATCTGTGGAAGGTAGTGCTTTTTTAGGCTCCTGAATTTCATCTCAAAGAGGTGATCGTGGGAAAATTTCAATAACTCTCTCTCTGGGCAGTGGATTTGAGTTCCGTTAAAATTTTTCGCAAGTACACGGATTGTAGTTTCTTGGCTATCAATTTCAGAGACAAATGACGAAACAATGACATGTGGCAAGTCCTACAAGTTTGCTCTACTGAACCAGTCCAGAATTAGGTCATTGTGGGAGATTGGACACAAATTTGTCTTGGGGAATCCAAATTAGATCAGACCTGTGGAATTTGGAAGAAGCTTCAGAGGGCTACTACAAGGCTGAATTTCAAATATTGAAGATTTACAATTACAGAGATAATTTAATTTCAATATCGAGCTCCTCAAAGCAAGTAAAAGGTGTGTATTTTTTTTTCCGAATTGCATAAGTCTTGTTTGAAGAATCAAGTTGAATTGATTCCAAGGGCATATTGTATAATAGGTATCAATATTGGATTCTAAAATGGCCCCTAAAAATAATTCAACACCCATTAAGCCTTCATAAGGCTCTACCATGACTCATGAAGATGAAGAATTGCAACATGATCTATCAAAATTACAAGAGCAAGTGCAAAAAATTTCACTCTCGCAAAGAGCAACAAAAAATGAAATGGAAGTCTTGAAGAAAGGCGTGGAAGTGAAGATGGACAGTTTGAAGAAAGGCATGGAAGCTAAGATGGATGGCGTGGAAGTGAAGATGGAAGGTTTGAAGAAAGGCGTGGAAACTAATATGGATGGTTTGAAGAAAGGCGTGGAAGCTAAGATGAATGGTTTGGAAGCTAAGATGGATGGCATGGAAGTGGGCATGGAAGCTAAGATGGATGACATGAAAGACAACATGGATGACATGAAGAATGATCTAAAAGCATACATGGAAGGCTTGATGACAAGTTTAAAACCAGAAATGATTCCTAATGGTGAAAATATAGTAGAAGAACCTCATGATGAGAACAAAATAAATGTTAATCATGATTTCATAAACTCTAATGTTGGCAGGAAGAACCACCATATTCCAAAAATGGATATAAGGAAGTTTGATGGAAAGGATCCTGTAACATGGATACTACAGATGGAGCAATATTTTGATCTCCATAATGTGCAAAATACACAAAAGGTACGCATTGCAACTTTACATTTAGAACAAAATAAATTTTTATGGTATCGATGGCTTTGCTCCCGTAAAAAAATTGTCACTTGCTCAATTTTTACGGAGGAAATGATAGCACATTATGAGGATACAAAGAGCAACACTTTCTTTAGCCAATTGATAAATCTCAAACAAAAGGGTTTAGTGGGGCAGCACATTGAGGACTTCCAAAAATTGAATATAAGGGTAACTGATATTCCAGAGAAACACAGGATTGATCTCTTCATAGGTACTCTAAAGGATAACATCCAACATGAAGTTCGTGTTTTGGAACCTGATTCATTGGAGAAGGCATTCAGGTTGGCAAGAAAAGTTGAATGTAAAATTATGGCGACAAGGAAGCCTACCACTCAATTCTATAAAGAATGAAGTGTTGCTACGCCTAGATTTCCACAACCTACAAGGTTGACACCACAACAATTGGAAGAAAAAAGAGCAAAAGGGCTTTGCTACAGTTGTGATAGAAAATACACTAAAGGTCATAAGTGTGCTGAGAAGAAATTATTTTACATGTATTGTGAAGAGGAAGAAGAAAATGAACAAGAAGAGGATATACACCAGGAACCAACCCTAGAAGAGGAAGAAATGAATCCGACCATATCGTGTAATGCACCGGCAGGAATTACCACTCCTCAAACTCTCAAGATAGAAGGACAAATCAAGAAGAAAAAGGTAATAGTGTTGATTGATTCAGGTAGCACCCATAATTTTATTCATTATAAGGTAGCTAAGGAATTAAATTGTTTCCTATACCCAGCACCAGAATGTCAAGTGATGGTTGCAAATGGAGGAACTATAAATTTCTCTGGAAAATGCCATAATATCAAGCTAACCATGGGGGAATATGTATTGACTAGTCCAATGCTTTCCATTCCTATGGGAGGTGCTGATGTTGTACTAGGAGTACAATGGTTACAATCTTTGGGGACGGTAGCTTTTAATTTTCAAGAACTTTTCTTGAATTTTTTTTCAAAAGAAAAGGAAGTTGAATTACGAGGTATTAAAGGGAAGCCAGGAAGGATAATAAGCTCTAATGTCATGAAAAAGCTTCTAAATAAAGAACAACGAGGCGTAATTGCACAATTATGCTCTCTAGAAGTTCCGACATCAAAATCATCTATTTCTGCAGATCTCCAACAAGTCTTGGACAATCATTCCAAGGTGTTTGAAACTCCCAAAGGACTCCCACCTATTCGTGATCATGATCATGCTATTCATTTGATTCCAGGAAATGTTCCTCCAAACATCAGGCCTTATAGATATCCTTACTTCCAAAAGAGCGAAATTGAACGTATGATTGCAGAAATGTTAGAGGTAGGTATAATTCAACCTAGTCAAAGTTCTTTCTCTGCTCCTGTAGTATTGGTACACAAGAAGGATGGATCATGGCGAATGTGTCCTGATTATAGGGAGCTCAATAAGCTCACCATTAAAGATAAATTTCCCATTCCTGTGATTGATGAATTATTGGATGAATTACATGGAGCAATTTATTTTACCAAGTTGGATCTTCGTTCAGGATATCATCAAATTAGAATGAAGACTGAAGATATTCCAAAAAAAACATTTCGAACTCATGAGGGTCATTATGAATTTTTGGTCACGCCTTTTGGCCTTACCAATGCACCTTCTACATTTCAAGGGTTGATGAATTCCATTTTCAAACCCTTCCTTAGAAAATTTGTGCTAGTATTTTTGGATGATATACTAATCTACAGCAGGTCTTGGAAGGATCATGTTGAACATGTTGACAGGGTGCTCAAACTATTGCAGGAGAAACAATTATATGAAAAAACATCCAAATGTTTCTTTGGAGTACAAGAGGTGGAATATCCGGGTCATATTGTATCTCACGAGGGTGTTAAAGTAGACCCTAACAAAATTAAATCCATTAAGGAATGGAAAGTCCCCACAACCATAAATAAGTTGCGAGGATTTCTTGGGTTAACAGGGTATTATCGCAAGTTTGTTAAGAATTATGGGAGAATAGCAGCACCTCTAACAACATTATTGAAGAAATATGCATTTTCATGGACTCCTGAAGCAACTAAGGCCTGTGAACATCTTAAAGAGGCAATGTGCCTAGCACCGGTCTTAGCTACGCCAGACTTCACAAAAACCTTTATTGTGGAATGTGATGCCTCAGGAAATGGAATTGGTGCAGTTTTAATGCAGGAAGGAAGACCCATTGGTTTTGAAAGTCGTCCAATCAAAGGAAAGTATTTACAGAAACCTATTTATGAGAAGGAAATGTTAGCAATACTACATGCACTAAAGAAATGGCGAACTTACCTAATGGGAAGACACTTCCAGGTAAAAACTGATCATGATAGTCTTAAACACTTTTTGGAACAAAGACTATCGTCAGAAGAGCAGCAAAAATGGGTCACAAAGATGTTGGGTTATGACTTTGAAATAATCTACAAAAAGGAAAGCTTAATGTTGTTGCAGATGCACTCTCAAGAAAGAATGAAGAGGTGGAAGCATTGCTTTGTGCCATTTCTATTATCCAACCAGATTGGATAACTGAAGCAAGAGATGAATGGAAGAAGGACAAAGATGTATGGAAACTCATCCAAAAGTTGCAGCAAGATCCTAGTACATCTGATACATTTAGTTGGAAAAATGATTCCTTATGGTACAAAGATCGTTTATATCTTTGTAAGAATTCCCAACTAAAACAAAATATTCTTCTGGAATTGCACTCTTCTCCTTTAGGAGGACACTCAGGATTTTTAAAAACTTACCACAGGGTGAAGAAAGAATTTTTTTGGGATGGCCTTAAATCTGATATTCAAAAGTTTGTGGCGGAATGTTTGGTTTGCCAGCAGAATAAAGTGGAAAAAATTAAGACCCTGGGACTTCTACAACCTTTATCCATTCCAAGTCAACGTTGGGAGGAGATTTCAATGGATTTTATCACAGGTTTACCTAAGTCCGAAGGAAAGAGGGTCATCATGGTGGTAGTTGATAGACTTACCAAGTATGCACACTTTTGTGCATTATCTCATCCATTTAAAGCAAGTACAGTTGCTACTACATTTATGGACAGAATTCAAAAGCTACATGGAAGCCCAAGGGTTATTGTGAGCGACAGAGATCCCATTTTTTACTGGAAATTTTTGGACGGAGTTATTTTCTTGTTTGGGTACTCAATTAGCTCATAGCTCATCTTATCATCCTCAATCTGATGGTCAAACTGAGATAGTAAATAAATGTTTGGAAGGAT
The DNA here is from genome assembly GCA_034641835.2 of Pinus albicaulis. Taxonomy (NCBI): domain Eukaryota; kingdom Viridiplantae; phylum Streptophyta; class Pinopsida; order Pinales; family Pinaceae; genus Pinus; species Pinus albicaulis. Next base: position 1,106,490,834 of record CM076570.1, on the reverse strand, counting down.
ATCTTCGTTGTTTTGTATCCGATAAACAAACACAATGGGTCAAGTGGTTACCTCTTGCTGAATGGTGGTATAACACTTCCTTCCATACTGCAGCAAAAATGACCCCATTTATGGCACTTTGTGGATATCATCCACCATCCATCACATCATCTTTAAGGGAAAATTCGAAGGTTCAAGCAGTGGAAGATCACATCGAGCATCAGCAAGAAGTTCTCCAACTCTTAAAGGATAACCCGAATTTGGCACAAAATCGAATGAAACAACAGGCAGATCAACATCGTAGCGAGAGAAGTTTTGATGTAGGAGATTGGGTATTTTTACGGCTACAACCATACAAACAAATGTCCCTCAAGCAAACAAAGAAGGATAATAAATTATCGCCAAAGTACTATGGTCCTTACAAGGTGTTGCAAAAGATTGGTACTATGGCATACAAATTGGAGCTTCCTGCTTCTTCGCGAGTACATCCAGCTTTCCATGTTTCATGCTTAAAGAAGGTTATAGGTGAAAATATTCCAGTTCAAACAATATTTCCAGAACTTGATGAGGAAGGAAAATCATATTGGAACCGGAAGCAGTCACGGAAACAAGAACTCGACAACTACGGAATCGATCAATTTCAGAGTATCTCATCAAGTGGAAGAACTTACCCACTGAAGATTCTACATGGGAGGATGAGAATTTTATACAAAAGCACCCAGAGCTAGTCAAGCGTTGAGGACAACACCTTTTTTGAAGGAGAGGGGCATGTTAGGTCCCTATATTACTAGTATAGTCCCTTATTGTTGTTAGTGTAACCCCCTTATTGTTATTATTGTACCCTTGTAACTCCCATTTTGTTATTATTGTGCCCTTAAATTATTATTGTTAGGTCAGCTAGGATTACATTGTGGCCCACTAGGATTACATTATGGCCCCATGGACTCCTATATATAGAAAGGAGGTTTTGTAAATTGTATCATCCAAGAATTGTTCATTTATGTAATGTATTGGAGGTTGCCCCCTCGAAGTGGCTTATTTCTAAGGCATTCATATCTCTTTTCTTCTATTTCTGGAGCTGGTTACCCAACAACATACATGTTGATTCAATTTCTTCATGTGAATTTCTTTCAACATTTTCAACAGCTTCAATCATTGGTTCAATATCTCTTTCACTTTCTCTTTCAAAATTTTATATCTCATCATCAATGTTCTGAGGAATATCTCTGTTTGTTTACATTGTGAAATATTTTTCAAATTAGTTCATCAAATAAAAACAAAGTTTAACAATACACTAGTTAAATTTTAAGTATAATTTATAATATTTACATTTACATACCTGCTTAAACTTGTAGTTGAGGTTGATTTTCCCTTTCAATATTTGAGTGCTTTTCTCTCTTTTTTTTTGCGATATTCTCTCCCTTGTTCTCTATGAGCCTCAGGGCCTATTGTTTGATCATATTTTATCTTGCAATTTGATTTCCCATGATAATTTAGTATGAAGCTCAAAAAAATTCTTTCAAAGTCCTAGAAAAAAAATTTACTATCAAAATTTAGACAAAAACTAAATTCAAAAAATCATCACAAAATATTTAATTTAAAAAAAAAAAAAACTCAATTTAAATTTTTATCAAAAAATACATATTTCAACCCAAAACACTTACTTTAAAAATTCTGTCAAAAAAATTTCTTTTAAAAATGAAGCTCAAAATATTTCGTTCCAAGTCCTGCAAAAAAGTTCACTTTAAAAATTTAGACAAAAACTCACATTAAAAAATTATTATAAAAGACTTACTTCAACCAAAAACACATACTGTAATAAAATGTCACTTTGAAAAACTCCAAAAAATGTCCTTTGAAAATTAAGCCCAGAAAAATTTGAAAATTCAACCCAAAAAATTTCCTTTGCAAATTCAAAATGAAGAAATGTGGAGAAATGTGCGAAAATAATGTTTTCGTTTTCGGCTATTTATATAGTTGCAAAATTTATTCTTTTGTAGGGGCTTTGTCATTTTTTTCTGGCCGACAAAATTTTTGTGAGAAAAAGTTCAGTCGAATGTTTTTTTCATTAAAACTAATGGGATAGGGCGGAAAAAAAAAATCAACCGAACTGTTACAAAAGTGTGACCGAACTAAAACGTCTGCAACAATGTTTTCTTTTTTTCATTAGTTGTGTTAGTCTATTGATTTTGAGAACATAAAAATACATATGCTACAGGCAAGGTTGATAAGCTGCGCTTAACCAATCCTTTCCTTTGTAACATTGTTTTTGGGTCGCCGCGGGGGTGGAGTCTAGCCCAGCAAAAACTTGAAAATGAGCCTTACATTGTGCGCAACAGTGCGGATGCATCTAAAAGCTGGAGAGTAGAAAATTAGAAAAAATCCTTGCGGGAAAATATGACAAAAAGTAGAGTAACACTGAATAGCTACACATACATTATTCCTCATCATCATCACTGTAATGGGAATTCTCCTTGTCGATGGGACACACTCGGTCTTGCGCAATGACCACTTCCATAATAGCTTCCTCTTCGGCAGCATGGCACTTGGGGAGATTTGCAGGAGCGCAGAGGATGGGGGAGTTCATGTCTATGCCTTTAGGAACTTTCATCCAAACATCGTCAAAGTCCGTAATCCATATATTTGTGTCCTCGTAAACATACGCAGGATTGTCCAAGGAGTCAGCGTGTTATGCAAAGGGGGTGTTCTAGGAGAGAAGGTGGACCTCCTCGCACCTTGACTGCCCCTGTCTACAGAATGCCTGGATGATTCTGCTCACTGCTCAGGAATGGAATGATGGTTAGCAAGGGTGGTAGACAAGGAGACTTCAATCCATTCAAGGCAGTTATCCTTGCTGCGATGGTAGCAGCCAAGGAGGGTTCCTCTCTTGTCTCCGCAAATAGTATGTTGGCACATTCTAGGGCCCATTGTGCACTTGGGAGAGGAGGTGGGATAGATACTGGTGCTAGAAAGGCTACGAAGGCCAGGTGGCAGATGCGTAGAATGCAGAGAAACAAGAAGAGGGAGTCTATGCAGCTTCACTCTGGGATTGAGACTTTGCAACTGATTGGAATTAGTTGGAGTCTAGAGAAGAAGGAGAAGAGCTAAATGCAAATGAGAATAGATGATGGAGAAAATGGGCAGAGGTTTGGAGGATAAATAGGTGAGTGGATGATAATTGTATGTGTGGCCATGAATGATCTCCGCATGATGCTGTGTGTGGAGCTCAGGGAAGTGAGCAGGCATAGATGGGTAGGTGTGACTGCAATACTGATTATGCATCATGGACATTAATGGTAGTATGGGTGAGGTGATGATCAGGGTCAAATGACACCCTTCCTATCTGATTTGCGTTATCTATGGTTCTACAAGGAGCGTGCGAGGAGGTAATGGTAATTGGATCCGCTGTAGGTGGGGAATTTCGTTGGAGATTTCCGTAGTCCACATGAATTGATATTTGATGTTCCCTGATGTTAGGTGTGTCACCCACATCTGGGGGAACGTCTGAAACAATGTTGCAGCTTGGATCTAGACACCTTTCTTCAAATTTAGAATGGTTAAACTCGATCAAATTTTATGAATTAACTTTCAGAACCAAGACTAGCATTTGCAGAATTCAATCTACTTTTAGGAAATACAACTTTTATGGAATTCCATAGATATTTACTAATTTTAATTAGTTTTGTATAAAAATGGGAGTAAATAATTTCTAAAGGTCATTCTGATTCAATGAAATTAGAATTATGCATCTTCCAAAACACAATCTAAAAAAATTGAAAATTTATGATGCATTACATTGGTCTGTCATTTGTAATGGGAAGTTTTTAGATTTTTAGTTTCTAACTAATATGTTGAGAAACTTGACACAGGCCGAAACATATTCAAAATATGTATTTTTTTCATATTGGTCCAGTTCAAAAAATTCTAGTAATTATGATATGAATAATTTGGTTTGATAAATATAACGATACCAAGGTAGAGTCGGTCCAAATTGTTGTAACACATTTTTTTTCTCAAAAACAAAAAATTTTCAAAGAATACACGAATGTGTCTCAACATGATTTTTTATGAATCCTTTGATTGTTAAAGAAGACAGACTCAAAGGATTGTTAAGTTGACCTATCAAAAGTGAATAAAAAGTTTACAAAAAATAAATAATAGAAAGAAAATATTTCTAACAACTTTTATTTCTATCGTAAAATGAAATTCTAAACAAAAAAATGTTTTTGCTTGCAGAAAGTTGAAGAACTTCTAAAAATGATATTTTTTTCTCAAAAAATGGCAAAATGTGTAACCTGACATCACATTTTCAGCCCCCAATCTCCTTCATTTAAACATATGCTAATTATTTTACAACAACATCATGAACTAGTACTTTTCTATGACTCTTTCCATCTACTTGATTGAAAATAATAGGCTTCTAATTATCATATTTTGTCCAACTTTCAACATGAATGAAATCACGATAACTTATAATTCATTGATATTTGTAACCAATAAGATTTGACTTTTTCCTGTAACATGAAATAGTAAAATTTCAATTAACTTGTACATAAATGATTTTTTTAACATTACTCAAACATACAATTTCAATGTCTTACCATGTAAGTTGCATTCTTGAATTTGATTTTCCCTTGAATCTTGTTAATAAAATTACAAATTATGTGTTTGAATGAAATGTCAAAATCTTCAAAATGGTGATGTTATGACTTCTATAAATCCTGTAAGAACTTTACTAGAACCTTCACAAGTATAAGGGTCACTATCATATAAAATGTTTGGGATATTGAAACCTTAAGGAATATTTTCAATAACTAGGGAATAATCCGTTTTAGGTATGATTTTTACAATTTTTTCACAATAACCTCGTATTATTTGATATTGGATAGAGTGGATCCCATTCCAAATGAAATGACTAAGACTTGGATCAAGTTCAACATTAATAAGATGTTTTTTTTCTCATCCTTTCCATTTTAATTTTTTCAATAAAATGTCAAAAACTATCTGTGCTCCATTTGCTTCATTATTTATATTTAATGAGATAAAAAAATATATGTATAATTTATTAAATAAAAATAATATACATATGAATAGAAATAAATGTATAAATCAACATACCTTTTAAATGCAAGATAAAAATCTTTTAGCACTGATAAAGAACTTGAATCTAGGTAGATTCATACAACATCATCCCAACTATCTTCATTCAACAATTTAACCATTTGTTCTTGTATTCTCATATAAACCCTCTGGCTAAATAAATAAAGTAAAAATTCTTAATATAGTGATATGTATAACAAATACCATCAACAACAATATATTATATTTAACATAAACTTTGAATCTAGAAATAAGTAAAATAACAAACTTACTTTAGGAATTTCTCAAGCATTTCGTGCAATGATATTTTCCCCACTTTACATGAGATAATATTATTTTGACAATTTTTTCATCCTTCACACATGACAGTTCTCTCCAAGGTCTGATAATCATATCTTCTGGAAGGAGCTTCATTTCAAGACCCGATTTACTGTTGGTACATATAAATGTTTTATACATTTTTACCTTCTATATTCTTATGCAAATGTTCTCCCACGTCTCAAAAATATCATTAGACAATTCCCATATCTCTCCAATTCTCAATTCCAACTAGAAAATGTTATCCATACCTCTAAATATTTAGAATTAGTTTGTCACCTTTTGAATTGGTTTTTTTACTCAATTTGATAACCAATTTCCATACAACATTCCTTCTCAAAGGATACAACAACCTTTGTCTTATCCCAGCCACATTTTTCTTCAAATTCATTATGAATACATCTAACCTTTTGGATGAAATTCATAGACATCATATACTCATTAGATGTATTATGATCCCATGCCAATAAATTTTATTTTTTATATGTTAAACCAACATAAATGATACATTTCATTGTTTCAAACTGTTGATTATTGGGATATTCCTCCATCAATTACCTTTGATCTTCTACATAATGGTTCTACTCAGGTACATAATATGTGTATTCAAAACATTTTGACTTGTCAAATTTTGATTTGTTGGGAAGCTGAATTGGATCAACAAGAAGAACATAATCAGCCACATGTGCATATGGATTCTACCTCATTAATGTTTTCACGTTGTGAACATGCAGGTGGTGTGTTTTTATAATTTGATATTTTAATTTTCCTTCATCTCTCTTGTATATTTTACAGATATTAAGTTCAAATGACTGACCACCCTCAATTAAACTTGTCTTCATCAAGTGATGTTGAATGGAATTTTTTTTTTTTAAGAACACCATCCTCTAAATAATTTCTCGGTGTAATGATTTCCCTACTTCCTTTTGAGTTTTCACTAGGATATTAATTTTTGTCTATGATTTTTTCAGAATGAGAAACTTTTAGTTTCTTCCTCCTATTCCTTATCATATTTTCTTCAACAAAACCATTGTCCTCACCATCAAATAGAAGAGAGAAATTCTTGGGAATTTTTTTTTTTTCTCTTTTATGGCTCTTCTCCTTTCTAACATTAGTTGTAATATGATCCTCAGTAATGAAAACATATTCTTCACATTCAAATTTAAGTTTAACTTCCTCCTCTTCAAAATTAGCATATCTAGCTCTACTATATTGATCCCTTTTACATAGTCTTGTATCATCATGTACTTTTTTTTCTTCCTTGTCATATATTATTCTTCATGTTCATGGAAAATTCTGACAACATTCTTAATATAGCACTCTATAAAGTATATTCCCCCCAAAAATAATTGAGAGACCCCTAGAAAAATTCTATCCAAAAAAATATAATATGTCAGTAATAACTAAGTTATTAAAAATATAATGATACAGTCAGAATAACCCAAAATCAATTTTTTATAAATAAAAGTACTTATGATATTTTGTGCAATATCATTTACGATTTGTTTACATATCCTTGTAGAATATTCTACCCTGTTATACATCTCCAATTTGAAATGATATGTACTCTTATTATGTGACTTGAGCGGTTTTGTAAGTATATAAAAATTTTCAGTATTTGAAAAAATATATCGGTCTAGTACTTTTCCCATCAGCTCATAACCTCCAATATCAAAAATATTGCTAGAATATAGGTATAATTACATATCTTCTACACCTTCTCTATCTTTCACAGACCAGGCATATATTGTATGCTTCACTTCTTGTGATTTCTTCAAGTATGAAACCAAATTCTTTTCCTTTATCGAGGAATATCCTACATTTGAAGTAGTTAACTCAGGTTGGGTTTGTTCAACAATATTTTTTTAGGGCCCACCTCTAGCTCTAGATGATGCAATTATTGACTTTGGTCCAGAAAAATTCCTTGATGTCATTTTCCTACAAGTATATATATATTTACGTAAAGAAAAAGAAACCGATATCTCATGTAAAGAAAGAAAATGAAAAAAAAAAAGTAAAAACTAAAAAACACCGAAAACGTGCACATCAGCCCCCAAGTCTAGTGTGATTTTATGTTCATCCAAAATACCAAAATAGAAAAAACATTCCTTGAAAAAATATATATATTTTTTACATATTCTCCCCGAGCCCCTCGCCTACCAGGGGGGCTGGTGGTGTGCACGCCCGCCCAGGCGCAACAGTTAGGGGTTGGTCTGGCTAGGCCTTGGGTGGGTGCCTGCCTGTGGGCATGCCTGCTCATAGAATAATGGCGCACATCCACTTTGTTGCAGGCGGACATGCCCATAAGCAGGGGCCCGCCTAAGGCACATGACACTCGTATGCCTTGGGAGGGTTCCCACATATGGTTGTGCTTTCCCATGGCCACTGTGATGTGCGTGCACTCCCCCACTGGCCCCTCTCCCAGGTAGGGGGGACGATTCTAACATGCTCATGATTGGGCCTGTAATCTTGACCCATGTGAATTTTATTTTTTATTTTTCAAAAATAAAATTAACTAACACTTGTTATGTTGCAAGAAGGCACACCCACAATCAAGCCTTCCCACATGACCCAACGATTTTTATTTTTATTTTTATTTTTAGAAAATAAAATTAGTTGAATTTGTTTTCTCAAGAATTCCAGCTGAACCTACAAACCTAGTTGAAATCTAACTTCTATTAAACTTAGGGGGGTTTAAAACATGTACTCAATGGGATTTTAATTTGAGTCTATCTTATTTTAACAATTTCCTAATTTTCAAAATAAAAAATTAAGCTGCTACCCAAGAAAAATAAATAAACAAATAAAAGAAAATTTGATTTTTTGGCATGTAATAAATTATTTTCCTCAAATTCCTTGTTGGATGGTTGAAGTAGAAGGGAAACTAACCTTTCATATGCAATAATATCTCATTAAATGTGTTGTCTATGACAATTTTTCTGCTCCACAAAATTTCTCTGAGATTTTAAATAAAACCTCGATAAATGTTGATGTGATGTCAGGAATAGTGACAATGAAAGTTCTTATATAGTGAAAATTATAGAATTTCTCTCACAAGGTAAATTTGGTATTAAAAACAAAATTAAAAAGAAATCAATATATAACTCATATTTTGATGATACACTAATTTGTGTTACATGTGGAATAAAAATTATAATAAGCATTAAAAATATATATATTTCAATAATCAAGTAAATTTTATATAATTTAAGTAAAAGATTTATTTTAATTTGGAAAGAATTTATTGAAAGAAAATTGTGTAGAGAATTTGAATGGAAATTAGGGTCAATTTCAAAATAATATTTTAGGAGAAAATTTTCAAATAAGTTGTAGAAGTAAATTTTGGAGGGACATACTTAAAACAAAAATTTTGGAGGGAATATTTTTGGCGAAAAATTTTAGAGGGACATTTTGGAGGGAAATTTGCATTCTATCAACTAAATATTATCATTGGAAAATAGTGCATTTGTGTCATTCAACATATTACGTTTGAATATTATAGATTCTTCTGATATTGAAGTTTCTCTTTATGAATCATCAACATCTTCTTCTTGTAATAACTCTATTCATATTGATGAATATCACAAAAATTCTTTCACTATGAATATAGAGTCAAATTTTCCACTTAGTCCTAATCCTAAGGACTCTTAGAGTAGCCATGACGAAGGGGAGGATGAAGAATTTTAAATAAATAGCGAGTCACATTTTCCACTTATTCCTAATCCTATGGAAAATGAGAGCAGCAGTGATGAAGGGAAGGATGGAAATTTTCAAATAAATAGAGAGTCACATTTTGCACTTAGTACTAATATTATGGTCTATGAGAAAAAAAGTGACAAAGGGTAGGATGAAGAATTTCAAATAAATATGAAGTCTCATTTTCTACTTAGTCCTAATCCTATGGACTATGAGAGTAGTAGTGATGAAGGGAAGGATGAATAATTTCAAATAAATAGAGAGTCACATTTTCTACTTAGTCCCAATCCTATGGGCTATGAGAGCAGCAGTGACAATGGCTAGGATGAAGAATTTCCAAAATATCCAGAGTCATAATTTCCACTTAGTCGTAATCCTAAGGACTATGAGAACAGTAGTGATGAAGGCCCCGATGAATCATATCCAAAAAATCGATAGTCACAATTTCCACATAGTCTTAATCCTAAGGACTATGAGAGAGGCAATGATGAAGGGAAGGATGAATAATTTTAAGTGAATATAGAATGACATTTTCCACTTAGTCATAATACTAAGGACTATGCGAGTGATAGTGACGAGGTGTAAGATCAAGAATTTTTAGTTAATAAAGAGTCACATTTTCCACCTAGTCCTAATTCTATGGACTATGAGAGCAGCAATAACGAAGGCTAAGATGAATAATTTCCAGTAAATAGAGAGTCACATTTTCCACTTAGTCCTTATCCTATGGAATCTGAGAGAAATGGTGACGAAGTCCAGGATGAACAATTTCCAATAAATAAAGAGTCACAATTTACACTTAGTCCTAATCCTATGGACTATGAGGGCAGTTGTTACGAAGGGTGGGATGAATAATTTCCAATAAATTGAGAGTCACAATTACCACTTAGTCATAATCCTATTTAATATGAGATAAGTAGTGATGAATGGAAATACAAATATGATAAATAATATCCTCCAAGTGAGTATTTCAAAATTACATATGATGGTAGTGAAAATTCTTTTGCCGCTGAATATGGAAATGAATATTTTTCAAAAAATGATGGTAGTGAATTTCCTAACTATGTTCAAAATGATCATAGTAATAATAGTATTCCTCCAAATGATGATGGAAATTCTTCTTCATAGAATTATGAAATGATGGAGATGTTTCCAACAAATATTGTATCTAGGAGTAGGAGTAGACCTTTTTATATCAATCCAAGATGTTCTAGTTATACAAGATTTAGATTAGAATATATCATGAGAAGAAGTTCTATCAATGATCTCATTTCAAATGAATATTGTAAAAGGGATGATCCAAGTGGATATTGGTGGAAAATTTCCTATCCCATCTATACTATTTCATCACTTTTCTTATTTACTATTATTAGCAATTTTTGGGTCCTAAACTTTTGGAGTAATTTTGATCCCCTAAACATAGTTTTTTTAAGGTCCATTTTAGTCTCGTAGCTGGAGGTACAGGACTGCAGAAAAACCTGTAGTCCTCAGAGACATATTTCCAATGAGGTATCATACACACCAAATGGATATAATATTACCAAGTTATGACATCGGGAAGTTGGCTGCCCAACTAACCCCAACGAGGCCCATAAACTCTTGGTGTTACATCTCCTCGGGGTAGGTTTTTGGTTTTTTATGGTTTTATCTTATTTTTCAATAACACAAAGGACCTTGAACCTCATTTTAACACAGTTCAAAGGAATGTAGTTGCCACATCTCTTCTCATATATAAGCTACCAATGCCCTAGATAGTTTATTTCCATTCTATCTGTAAGCATATTTAAGTTATTTGATATTAATGAAATGAAGTTTTATTTTTGTTGCATCTCTAAGATTATATGTATTTTTGTAGTTTATTGAATTCTTTCATAATTATGGAGTAGTGGTATCAGAGTGATCTTCTCTTTCTCGATCCTTCTTTTCATGTCCCCAATAAGGCCATGGTATAAGGTGTTAAGGCTCGATCTCATTAAAACTTTTCAATATCACCCTCACAAACTGAGACAACTACCCATGGGGGAAGAAAATAAATTAGAGGGAGTAGGAGATCCTATACAAATATTTCTTAAGGAGGCCCTCGAGAAACAAAGGAATGCAATTATGGATAACTTTTCCCAAATCCTTCAACGACTGACCACCGGCAGTGCATCTGCATCCAACAACCACTGTGGAAGTGCCACTCCTTTTAAGGTACAAGTAAAATTTGACATTCCCAGATTTGAGGGCCAAGTAGATGCAGATGTCATAGATAGATGGTTGAATCTATTAAAAGGATATTTCTCGGCTCATGACTTTTCCAACTAGGAAAATATTACTTTTTTCACTCCTCAAAGACGCCCCCCATGTCAAGGATTGGTGAGAAACCTATTATGAGAAAAACGATGAGAGGTAACCCTCTCTATTCTTAGTCCCACTCACTTGGGATTATTTCTGAGACAACATCAAGGAACAATATTATCCCCTGAGGAGCTATGAGGACAAGTACATACAATGGAATATGTTACGGCAGAAAAGGGATCAAGATGTGCATGAGCTGACGAAAATGTTCCATACCCTCCGCACAAATTTGGGTATCAAATATTTGGAGAAACATTTGTTGTTGAAGTACTGTAGTTTTCTGCACAGATACGTTCAGTAGGAAATGGAGTTCCTCTACATCTCCTCGCTTGGTGCAGCATATCTGTATGCTTCCAAGATTGAGCATAACTTCAAACCAAAGAAGCAATACTTTGGATCTGTGAATTAGAAGCAAGGGAAAGGTGCCCCCAAATCACAGAACAAAGGATAAATCCAAGGCGAGGAAACCCAAGATAACTCACCAAAGCCGCAAGCAAATAACAACAGAGTGAATCCAAATAAGGATAGGGGAAAGTGGTGTGACTTCCATAAGAGATCCACTCACAACACAAGTGTTAGACCAAGCAGTCACCAGTGGTTGAGTTGAAATCTTTTGAATCTGATGCATGCTCTGAATTTGAATGAAAAACTGACAAGGAGAATGAAAAGGGGAAGTATATTAGTGATTCAAAGCCCAACAACACTGTTTCCACCATGATGATCTAGAAGGAGGAACCAAAATATCTAGAGGAGGGGGAGCACCTCTTCCATACCAATATGTGTGTAAAGGGTTCCCCGCTACAGTTCATTTTTTATAGCAGGATCCAAAAAAACCTCATTTAAGTAGAGGTCATGAAGTGCTTGGTATTTCCAACCACAAAACACACAAAAATGTACACCATCAGGTGGTATTACCAAGGAAGGGATCTCTGCGTTAGCCACCAGTTCCCTCTTCCCTACAATATCAACCCCTTCATAGATGATTTATTATGTGGAATTTCTCCTCTTGATGTTTTTGATGTATTATTAGGCCCAACATACTTATACAAGTGAAAATTTGTGTATGAGTGCAAGCCTTGTGCTTCTACTATTACTTTAGGAAATAATTTGTGTAGGATATCGGAGGTAGCACCACCTACCGCCATCTATTTGGCTACTGAAAAACAATGCAGTAAGCTCATTTCCAAAATCGGGATTTTTTTTTTCCCCTAATGATCTTCCCTAAGGGCAAGAATAATACTATGGCCATGACTTCCAGATAGGGATCCTCCACACATCAACATCATGTGGACAAGGTCATGGAGGAAAACATGGACATCTTCATGTCACCCGCTTGGGTGCCTCTACACTATCAGGTCAAGCACTCCATCAATCTGACCCTAGGTGCCTCGCTTCCCAATGGACCAATATATTGGTGCTTTGGTAGGGAGAATGACAAAATCAAGGGGCAGGTTGAGGAGCTTCAGTAGAAAGGTCACATATGGCTGATTTCATCGCCTTGTGGCAGCCCGATCGTGTTGGTGTTGAAGAAGGATGGGACTTGGAGACTCTGTATTGACTATCAGGCGTTCAACAAGATCAATGCTCAGAATAGGTACTCGATTGCATATATCGATGACCTTCTGGACCAACTCAAGCGGGTAAAATATTTTACCAAGATAGACTTGAAGTCTAGGTACACCAGGTACCAATCAAACTGTCTCATGTGTGGAATACTGCCTTCAAATCGAAGCAGGGCCTTTTCGAATGGTTGGTCATCCCTTTTGGGTTGGCGAATGTTCTCACAACCTTCATGAGGTTGATGGACGACATCTTGTGGCCATTCACCAACTCATTTGAAGTAGTGTACTCAGATGACATCCTCGTCTTCAATCATACTTGGGAGGAGCACCTCCACCACATCCGACGGGTCCTCGAAACACTATGACACTACAAGTTGTGTGCCAATTTGAAGAAGTTCACTTTTGGCATGACCCAGTTTCAATATATGGGATACTTTATTGATGAGCGAGGGGTGCATGTGGCTCTAGCCAAGATCTAATTCATTCAGGATTGTTCAGCCCCAAGCGCTCTAACAAATCTCTATAAATTTCTTGATTCTTCTAATTTCTACCACGAGTTTTTGTTGGTATTCTCTTATGTCACTTGGCCCTTGAGTGAAGTCAGCAAGGGAGGAGCAAAAGAAAAAATATTTTGGTCTGAATCTCAACAAAATGTGTTCATAGAGTTGAAACATCACCTCTATTATTCACCAATGCTCACATTACCATACTTGCAACAACCATTTGAGATCGAGACAAATGCCTCTAACTATGCTATTGGGGAAGTTATTACTCAACATGGGCATCGAGGGGCATACCACAGTGCGACACTTTCTGACATAGTCCATAAGTATCTCAGTTATGACAAAAATGTGTATTCCATTGTGAAAGCTTGTAGAAAATAGAAGCATTATATTTTTTGGAAGGAAACAATCATCCACACATACCACCGACCAATGCAGTTCATACAGACACAAGGCAAGTTGCAGAACAATAACCATAAGAAGTGGTCCACATACCTACAATAGTTTCATTTGAACATCAAGTACAATAAGGGAAACACCAATAATGTTTCATACTGCCTCATTTTACCACCGATCGTGGAACTAACCATCATGTTAAACTCTTTTGGGCACGATAATTCTGATTGGCTACTTCTCTACAAAAGTAGTCCAAAATTCGTCCACACATACACGATGCTCTTGGGGGGTAAGCAAGTTCCATATTTTCATCTCCAGGATGCACTGCTATGTCACCTATGACACCTTTGTGTTCCTTCAAGAGAGCATGCCAATATTATTTGGGAAGTGCACTATAGTAGGGTCGTTAGGAATTTTGGGATCGAGAAAAAAGTGGGAGTAGTACAGAGGTATTTCTATTTTCTGAAACTTCGACAAGATGTCGGGAAGTATATTAGATCCTACGTTTCCTGTGCCATTTCCAAATCAACCATCAATAATACTAGCCTTTATCCTCTGCTACCTATCACTAGTCGACCTTATGAATTCATCTCCATGGATTACATGTCTAGCCTTCCTTCTACTAAGCATGACAATGACCATTTTTTTTTGTTCGTCAATAGATTTTGAAAGATGGCCATTATCGAGGCCTACAAGCAGAATATCACAGTAGAAACCATTGCTAAAGTCTTATTTGTATGAGTTTGGGTACACTTTGGGATCCCACTGTCTATCATCTCAGATTGACACAAAAATTTCCTTAGAAAATTTTGGTCTAGCTTCTAGTTGATGCTGGACAACAAGCTCAAAAAGTCCACAACTTTCCATCCACAAACCGATGGCTAGATAGAGATCGTCAATAGGATGATCGTACACATTATGCTCATGTACAAATCAAAGCATCCACAGACATGGGATGAGATCCTCCCCTATGTATAGTATGGCTATAATCCAGCTCTCCACATCTCAACTAACCACATCCCCTTTTAGGTGGTCTTGGGATTCTAGCCACTATGTCATATTGGCGTAGCCATTCCATTTGTGGCTATTAAGGAAGATTCGGCTCATGTCCAGTCTAACGTTGAAAAGGAAAACAAATTCATTCAATGCATTCAACAAATCCACCAATAGGTTCCTAACATATTGGACGGAGTCAATGCTAAGTACAAGCAACGACATGAACAACATCGGTTGCCACAAACTTCCAAGTGGGAAAAAAAGTGTGGCTAAATTTATAGAAGGAGTGCCTCACTAGACCCCACCACAAGCTTCGCCTACTCTGATATGGCCCATACACCATCACAAAGGCTATAGGGGACAATTCCTTCGAGATCATTATTCCATCATTCCTTGGGTTGCACCCAATGTTCAATATGGACTGCCTTTGGCCTACTTGCCACCTCTATTAGACACATCCGACATGGAAAAAAAACTCACACCAACATATTTAAACCCAAAATCCTTGGAAAAAGACAAAAATGATTAGATCATGGAAACACAGGTCAAGAACATATGGTAGCAGAGGATCCATCTATAACGAGTTGTCAAAGTAGGCCAACTCCTTCATCAGGGCAAGTGGTTCATCATGGACTAGGTTCAACAAAAATTTCCTCACCTCATGGACGCTCTGCATGCAATGGAGACCATTTCTTCCTAAGGGGGGAGGAATGATCCAGTTGTATATTGGTGGCCACCCACCTATTCCACCTAGATAGTTTCATCAGTTTTCTTATTTACTATTTTTTAGAAATTTTCAGGTCTTGAACTTCTGGAGCGATTTTGACCCCCTTAAATGACATTTTTTTGAGGTTTGTTTAAATCCCATGGCGAAAGGCAGGGGATTGCAACAAAACCTGTAGTCCTAAAAGACATCTTTCCAATAAGGTATCATATGCATGAAAAAGAGATAATATTACCAAGTTATGAACTGGGGAAGTTGGTTGCCCAACTAACTCCAACAGGGCCCATAAACGCTTGGTGTTACATCTCCTTGAGTTAGGGTTTTGGTTGTTTATGATTTTTTCTTACTGTTAAATAATAAAAAGGCCCTTGAGCCTCATTGTAACATGGTTTAGAGGCATGTAGCCACCACATCTCTTCTCAAAGATAAGCTACCAGCGTCCTAGCTAGTTTATTTCCATTTTTTCTGTATGCATATTTCATTTATTTGATATTATTGAAATGAAGTTTTATTTCTTATGCATCTTTGCATTTATGTTTATTTATTTATTTTATTGTGTTTTGGAATAAGTATATATCAAAGGATTTCTTGAAACATAAGGATTTCAATTTTTCTTTGGAT
Source organism: Pinus albicaulis (assembly GCA_034641835.2). Taxonomy (NCBI): domain Eukaryota; kingdom Viridiplantae; phylum Streptophyta; class Pinopsida; order Pinales; family Pinaceae; genus Pinus; species Pinus albicaulis. The sequence goes on along the minus strand of CM076570.1, from coordinate 1,106,474,599 downwards.
AAAAGGAAGAGATATATTTCAATCAATAAAAGCATGCATAATTCATATTTATTGGGGTGCATGGAATCTACATTGACAGATTATGATTATCATATTGGTTCTTTATTACTCTCTAGAAAGGCTTTCAAAATGTTTAATTCAATTGGTAATTTTCATCTCTAAATAATCCAAGATAATTTGGAAAAATATCCTACATATTACTCAGAATTTCATCATAAACAGGGGTTTGGGCCATTAGCAAACACTATAATTTCATGGATGAAATAGTTCTTTTCAAGAGAAGGAGGTGTTTTCCAAATAGATCTAAAATACATATTCTAGATAATTTCTCAAGATGAGAAATATACAACTTATAGAAGGAATATGCATAAGGTGTTGAAGAAAATGGTCATTTTATTACATATCAATATTAAGTGTAGATATGAATGAGAGAATTCAACATTGTTTGTATACCGAAGAAGAAAAGTATCGAGGTTTGCAGTACATGTGCTTCTCTAAAATAAAAAGGGGATAAATGTCAAGGAGAAGAAAGAGGTAAGCATTCATAACATTATTCTTTTAAATTTTATATTGATCAACTATGACAATGTATTTATTAATAGGTTTTTTATGTTATGTGTAGATTCCATTGTCAAAGAACTTCAAGAGCATCACAAACAACAAGCAAGTGAAAGGAAAAATTTGTACATGCATTGAAATAAGTGTTAATGTAATCCAAATAAATAATTATGTTTGATAATTGATGGTATGGACCAAAAGAAAACACTTCTACTACATTTTGTTCGCACACCCAAAAATTTATAGGAGGGAAATTTTATCGAGTTTCACTTAGTCATCTGTATGGTATTCAATGGGGAAATGTTACCAATATTTTACTTCACATATCCAAATATTCATAATGATGAAAATATGACAATAACCATAATTCATGATGTGCTTTCTCATTGGTCTAGTAATCTTTCCAGATTTTTGTATCTACAATTAGAAAACACTTGTCGTGAAAATAAAAACTAGATTGTTTTTGGATATCTAAACATGCTTGTTCAATTGAGAAATTTTCATAAGGTAAAGGTTGGTTTCCTTCTTGTTTGGAACAATAAAGACCATATTGATCAGATGTTTAGTCATTTTTCAATAACATTGAGGAGCTTTCCATCATTAATTGAATGTATTAAGAAATCATATATGCCAAAGCCTATTTTTCACGTGTTAGAATAAATTGTTGACATGCGAAGGTTTATTCCATGATCACATGGTGAGGAAAAATGCATTGAACAACTTAATGACATTAGATTCCAACATTAATCTCATATCAAAAAAATTGATGGGGAAAAACTTATATGGGGCAAGAAGTATTCAACTACTGCAGAATGGGCGTCATCATCAGGTTTGGAATTTTTGAAGTTCATTCTAGATCATCCAATATTTGCATCAAATATATTGTTATTACAATCAGTTACTGATGTTCATAATGCACAAAGGAAGAAGAGAGATATATATATTATTTTGAATTCCTAGAAGAAATTAAAAAATATATTAGATATACATATGAGTACTTTAATGATTCTGATTTAGTTTGGTGGGAGTCCTTTTTCAATGATCAGAGTGATATCCTTTCAGGATGAACAAATCAATATATGCATTTGAAGACTCCATTTATTTGGCCACAAAATGTGTCAAATGAGCATGAGGAAACAAACATTGTTGAACAACAACAATCTCAAGGTATTAATAATTCTTCACATGTGGAGGAAAGATAAATGTATATTGGTTCTAGAATATCTTGTGCACAACGAGTAGTTGTAGGATACCTTTACATGGGTTCAGTACAAGATATTAAGCAGGGTTTCATGATCACAATTCTAGTATATGGAGATGCACATGGTAATCCATTATGGGTCACCAAGGTTATAAAGGTCATTAACGAAAATGAAGATGTTATAGGTGTTGAAGTACATTGGTATGCCACAAATACACACCCATACAATGGTGTGTACAAGCCAAATATGGTAGTTGATAAAAAAATTGGTGGAAAGAGAAAAATAAAGGGTACAAACTTAAATCTTCGCTGCATAAACCTCTTAAAATTGGAGGAAGTTGGCATACTTTTTTATGACTTAAATTTAATAAAGAGAGGAACCCTTCAGTTCTAGATTGTAGAGATTCTAAAGAGGTTTCTACCAGAAGAAACATTGTTGAGATGGGAGTTCGTTGAACCCATTCATAGAGCTAGAATACTTTTGAAACCTCAGATGGTGGGCATGCATGTTGACTCATATGGGGCAATAGTTGATGACAAAGAATAATATGGGACATCTTCATCTACATGCATTCATTCATCTGAAGATATGAATTTTGATGGTGTGCAAGAACATATGAGTAATTTTGAATAATTGTGTAAGAAAATTTATATAAACGATGTTTGCACGGTAAATTGAAATAAATATTTTAACTTCCATATGATCTTACATGAAGTTATGAGTCATTTTTATGTTTGTTGGATTATATGTTTTAATTATGATGAATTCATTTGTTTAGAATATTCACAATGCAACAATATTTTGGAGAAATAATTTATGTTTCACTCAATCTACAAGTATTATATTTTGATTATTGTAGTCATATAATTTTTATATAATATCATGGTTCAAATATGTTGAAAAATTAATGTTTTTTAATTTTGTGTATGAAAAATAGTCATCTTTTTATCTTTAACATTATGGTTGAAAACAAATAGAATTTTAGGGATTTTTAGCGTCATGATATTATATGTTTAATGACATGGATGAAAATTGTTGGAATTTTAATGTGTTTAAAATCCCATTATTTTATATTTAACGTCATTACTAAAAAAATGTTGAAATTGTACCTGGAAAATAAAAATGGTATTCTAGCAACAACAACAACAATGTGTTTTTTCCATTTATTTTGCATAGGAAAATTGGTTTTACTGTCATTTTAATTTTTTTTGAAAATTAAACCTAAAAAAAAATAAAACCTCATTCTAGAATATAGAATTTTCTTTTTGGGTAGTTTTTCATGTTTTTTACGGGTTTTTGGGCTAGAGTTCCCATTTTCAGTTTATAGTTCCTGGTTCAAATTTTACATTGTTTTGGTAAAAGCGAGAAAAGTGTGGCCATAACACAAGGAAGTTGTTGTTAAAATTTAGGGAAGAAACCTAATCCCTTCACATGAATAATATGGCTATTATGGCATGAAATTACTTTTATCCAACCCTAGAAAGTCCTCAACCATAGAATAAGAAAATCCAAAGATTAGTATCAAATCATTTTCCTTGCTTAATCCCTTGTGAGTAGAAAGAGTGTCATTATATAATTATTCTTAATTCTCCTCGTTGGTTGAAAATTCATTTCTCCTTTTATTGATTCTTCAATATTCTTTATTGAAAAATGTTATCAAGTCAAATATAACATATTCCTAAGTCTTTGTGTGGTTACAAGTATCTTCCTTTTCCATATTGTTTTTCTTCTTCCACCTCTCATCTACACAACATAATTTAAATATAATAGTTGATATTTACATATTAGAAAGGTATCCACTAATAGTATTTTTAAAAGGAAGTGTTTGTTGAAACAATAAATAAAAAATTAGTTCATCAAAGGATATTAAGTAAGGTATTTTTATAAATCCTTTCTAACTCCATTTTGAAAAAATAATTTTCCTTAAATGTACCTCAAATTCCTAACTTTCAAACAAGCCAATTATTTCTTACTTCGTCCTTTTAAATATCAATACATGTTTCTTGGAAGTCGGTACATAGCAACCACTGATTTTATTTTCATAGTAACTCTATATTAGTCATTTCTGGGTTAATTTAATTATTTATTGCACATGAATTAGGGGAAGGAATTTCATGGTGTTTACATTGTTTTTTACACCCATAGTGATTTATATGTGAAGTTATAGGAATAATGAAATTTTGATACTGTATTATAAAAAATAAAAAATAAAATAAATAAATAATAAATAATGCATAAATATTTATCCAAGATATGGGACACCCAAAAGGCATATGGATCTAGATATATCGAAGTCCATTCCCACATGAAGTAATCCTATGCAAGATATGTGAGACTTGTCCATCTCCACATCTAGTAATCCTACCCATGATATGTGACACCTATCCATTCACACATCTACTCATATTATCCAAGATATTTGACACCTATGACACATATTGATATATATATATATATCCAAGTCCATCCCCACATCTAGTTTTATGACGACTAGGAGAACCATCTAACACTCCAAAATATTATTCCCATGATATAGATGCAATGACCTCCCTAGTTAGCATGCCACATCACATGCCAAACCAACATGCTAGATCACTTACCCAAGTACCATGTCTTATCACCTGCCCTATCAACATTACATATCATCTACCAAGCTAGCATGCCACATAATTTTTCATGTGGGTCTAGGGGACACACCATCTACCTCATGATAAGAATATGATGATATTAAAAAACTTCTAAGGTCCATAAATTTGTGTCTGAAACTAATAATAAGAAACAAAAATATCACCATAAAGCTCTTAATGAGTAGAAAAAATGGCGGCTTTAAAATTATGGAATTATTAAATTCAAGCAAGAAAAATTTTAGATATTACTTATTTTATTAAAAGAAAATTGCACACCAATCTATGGCCTATCACAAGTAGTGAATGTAATCAAATTTAAAATAAAATGACATCGTATTTTCATATCAAATCCAGAACAAAAACAAGAAAAATTATATAAAATTAAAAGACCAATAATAATTATCATACAATAAAGACCAAACTAAAATAAAAACTAAGAAAAAACAAAAAGAAAGATAAGTGAAATCAAGCATTAGTTTTCTCATCGCACAAAATTATGAACAAAACTTTCCAAAGATTCAATCAAGAAAACAAAAGGTAGTCAAAGTAAACTCACAATATTAGGCATTCAAAATTTTGGTTGGGGGGAGGGGGTGGGTCCTTTATTTTACTTATCTAAGAAAAATGAAAAGGGTGTTTGTTGTGGCCACAACAATTACTAAACAAATTCTTAATCAAGCATTCATAGTTTCTCTTGTATCGACTACCTAAACAAGGACACTCTCTTGCAATAAAGGATAAAGAATGGAATCATTGATTAGAGGAATAACTTTTTTAATTGTATTTCTGGAAATGAAGTGTACTAGTAAGGGGATGTTACTATCATTCGTCATGCTATGAATATCTTTTTTGTAGAGTGTTTTTGTAATCTAGGAATTCTATAGAGTTTCCAATAGTGAACCACTCACGTAATAAATAAATGCAGATTGACATACATATAAAAAACCTATATGACAGAATAGAAGGATAAAAAAAGTAGCGGGAGATCAAAAAATAACCACTTATATTAGTGTATCACAATTGTTATATAATATTATCTCTTGCTGATAAAACATCATGTGTAAATATATATTGTATTGTTAATTACTAGGTAGTTATAGCTATATAATTACACAGGTATGTCAACTGGGTTATATTTCATCTTGTTTGATCAACTTGCACTTTTGAGGGTAACTAAATTATTCTTTCACTAGACAACTGAAAATTCATGACTATCAAATCTAGTTGAATAAGTCAACTAACCCCTCTAAAATCTCCCCTTGACTTAATCCCCTATTCATACTAAGAAAGTGGGAGATGTGGATTATAATTATGATACAAAATTTAGGGACAATATAATATTCAAAATTTTATTTCCTTGATTTCATTGACTCTTAAGTGGTGGGTGTTGAACATGAGATGTTTTTGGTGCTATTGATATTGATACCTAAGTTGGACACTAAAATATTGGGCTTACTAGCGAGTATAGAACATTTTGACTAGCTAAAACTAGGTACTAAACTTTAGTAGCTACTATATTATAAATTTTTGGTTCAAGTTACAACAATTACTATTTGAAAAATAACCATTCATAAATAGCATATTGGGCCATCTTATGTTCCCCTCAAGATAAAATATCACTGGCTGGGAAGATTTTTTGGAAAAAATCGATAGTTTCTTATATAATACTTCATTTATCAAGATTATCTTCATGATTTTTAGTGTTTTTGTTTTTTTTAGTCAATTTTTCACAAAATTGTTGTGTAACATAGGGTTTCATTTTTTATATCTCTTATCACTTTTCTAGGAATTTTTCCTATTTAACAACAATAGATGCAAACCACGTGGGAATTCCTCCCCACATGTTCATTTACTATTTTGTGTGTTTATTCATCCATATATTCTATATTCTATACCTTGTATTCATAATAGGCATCATTGACCATTTTTCATCCACCAAAATATTAACTTAAGGGTTCGACCAAGTACTGTTTGATGTGGTATTCTCCCAAGAATTGCTATTATTTTCCATTTTTATTGACCACTTTTGTAATTTCTATGAATGTCTCTTCAATGGGATTTCCTTTATTTTTTTCTTGTAGGATGTTAAGCATCTGAATCTCAAGCTTTAACACAATGTTTATGTCAACTCTTTTCTTCATCTTTGATACCATTCGTGTTTCCTCTCCATGCACCCACCTTCTCATTCTTGGCATCTCCGCGGTCTCTCAAATTTCTAGACATACCCCATGAGTCCTTGACACAAACATCGATTGACAATTTGTAGACTTAGAAAGTGAATCATGTGATCATCAAAAATTGTAAATAATAATGGGAACTCAAAATCCTCCTCTTTATTTATAGTTTTATGTGGCATGATTTCAATTATTTCTAGTGAGGAGTCATTATTTTGACATATTTTTGTAATTATGATTGTTTATTGAAATCTCGTGTGAATTTATCGTACAAGAACCATTTTTTGTTCATTGACTATGGTGAGGAATAGAATAGGTCATTGAGTTTCTTTATTCTTATCAACTTCCTATTCTTAGATGATTTCCACCAAGTATTAACTTTGCTAATTATTATGTCTATTACAAAATTTATCTTACTTTCTAAGGTCAATTTTTATAACAAAATAATTTTTATTTTCCAGTTGAACCTTCATTGTTGACATTAAATGAGTTTGATTTGACTAATCTACTTTATTTGATTTGGTCATGCAAGTTATTTATTTCTTTTCAAATTTCATTTTTATTTTTATTTAATTTATGTCAAACAGAAAGGAAAATTTGAAGTAAAAAATAGACCTCAAAACAAAAAACGTACCAACATAACTAACTTTAAAAGAACCAATAGGATATAAGATGACAGAGTTATACACACGGGAAAATATTTTGGAGCGAAAAGTAGAAAAACACTTATTCTATTATAATTTTTTTTATATCATTATATGTTTTTTCAAATTTCAAGTATATACACCCATTGGATGTGGAATTAAATTATACATCCAACAGGTACCCACTCTACATACTTCTGAGTATGCCTACATCGGGAAAAAAAACTAAAAAATACATTAAAAAAGTGTGTTTATCATGTTTTTTTCATGCATTTTCGATTTTTTGGATGTTATTAGGTACTAATTAGATGTGGAATTTAATTCCACATCCAACACGTGTCTACACTTGAAATTTGAGTAAAATTATAAGGATATAAGCCAAAAATACAGTAAAAGGAAGTTTCATTTTTTTTTTAAATTCATAACTATTATTTTATTATTTTCCTCAAGAGAGCTATTTTAGACATAAATTTTCCCCTAATGAAGTCATTATTTTCGTATTGAATTTCATTGAAGTGCATGCTCTTTTATTTTCTTTTTCACATATGCTTTTCCTAATTCTCCAATAATTTTCTCTTTGATTTCTTATGCAATTCGTGAATCTTTGTTCTTATTTATGATGATGATACATTATGAGAGACTTAAATATAGATTTTCTTAATATAAATTCTCGTAATTGAATTTATTAATGATTACTATAATTTGAATTTAATATTTGTTTTGTGATAGTAAAATAAATTATTAACTACCACCAAAGATAGGTTTTCTAGCACCCTCGAAGAGTTTTACATTGTTATACCTACTTGTATTCAACAATTATAGTAATTTTTATGCTAGGCACTACTTACCACATTGTTGAATAGATTCTCTTATAGTTTCCTTGTTTTTATTGCATGAGATGTTTATATTTCTTAAAAAATGAATGGACCTAACCATAAATTTTCTAGTTTCCATGATTTCCCTTTTATTCAATTATCATAAATAACAACCAAGTCCATCTGCTTTATATATTTATTTTTTCACATCTCAATCATGTTAATATTTTTATTAATTATTTTGGATTTCTTGATTATGTTTTGTAATCATTCACTCTTCTTCTAATTCATTCAGTTGATAAAACATTTGTTTCTTAACTTCATCAATACCATATATAAGTATATTGGACATTTTGGCAACATCAGACCAAAAGTTTAGTGGAAATATATGTTCCTGGAAATATAATAGCTTAAATAGTGTTTTCCTCATTTCTCATATCTATATATCATATATGTACGTATCACTTCCAATACATTATCATCCAACTTATCATTGTCAATTTTGCCTTTTTTTTCAACCCTTTATATAAATATTTTTTAAATGCCTTGATTGCACCATTTTGTTTTTGATAGTCTATTTCCAATTATTTTCAACAATTAAAAACTTATTCAATAGAAATTTGACTATACCATTGAAAAAGTGTGTTTCTTGGTAACACGTAATTGCGATGGGGCACTCAAATATTATAATGTTGTTTTCATGTATAAACTTGGTAGCTACCTCTTTAGTACATGATTTCACTAGTGTTTCTTCTGCCCAATTTTTTAAATATTCGAGAATGGTAAAATATATTTTTCTCCAATTATTTTTGGTTAATCTAGAAATGGACCAATAGGCTCTATTTGCCATGTTTCAAATGGTAAACATGGGTTTACCAAGCGCAACGAGATTTTGTCTTTCTACAATCATAGACCTTTCTCATAAAAATGTCACATCTTTTACCATATTCTAATAATTTGGATTTAATATTGGCCACCAAATAATGGCCTAAAGAATATTCCTTACCATTTTCTTTTCAATAAATTTTCCTTCCATAATTCCTATGTGCTCTTGTTTAGTATTCCTTCTCTTTCATGTTTTAGGGCACACCTTTTAAATATATTGTTTATTCCTATATTACATAGAAATCCATTCACTATTGAGGATGGTGTTACTTTCATTGTTAATATATTATTTTTCTTCTCAATAAGTTCATGAGGATCCTTTCCCTTTTCTAATAAATTTCAATTTTAACTAAATCTTATGGAATGAACCTCTCTTTAAACAAGTGATTTTCTAGAACATTCTCATCGATATAAGTTCAGTTTTTCCCTATGTTTATTTTTGACATATGGTTAACTTCATCATTATTTTATCCTCGTTAGAATATAATATCAAATTAAGGTTCCTAAATATTATAATTTAGAATAAAATTCTACCTTTATGGATAGGTTTTCTCACTAAACATCTAGTTCTTGGTGGTCTATATAAATGGATTGGCCAGTGAGTAATGGAAAAAATTTTGTAGAGAAAGTATTATAGATAATCCTCCTCTTTCCATCATTGAATAATTGTGCTCAACATTTTTAAGCTTATGGCTGGAATAAAAATTAATATGGTATATCAACTTGTCGTTGGATTGAGCTAATAATTCTCTAGAAACCACATTTATGACATCGACATGGATTTGAAATTTCCTTGACTAGTCAATATATATCAATATTGGTTCCTCTACCAACTTTTTTTTGAGAAATTCATATAATCCATTGCATTCATTACTCCAATTGAACTCAACATTTCTTTTTAATAACACATCAAAGGGACATTTTATATTTGGATAATTGTGAATGAACTTCTCCCTCGATGGAGGTGGAAGATCACCATCATATCGGGAATGGGGATGGGGGTTGTGCCCCTATAATTATGTTAACTAATGTACATGTGGCATATATATATCATGAAAAAATAAACTACATGTAAGTGTCAGGATGTAGCAAGGTAAGTTTATCAGAGAGTTGGTGAGTGTAATTTTGGTGTTTGTAACTTTGGGTATGGGTGGTCTTGAAGGTAGTGAAGTTAGTGAAGCGTTTGTGTAGGTCAAAAAAATATGAACGCTTCTCAGTTCATGGAAATATATCATAAAAAAGTCTTGTATTCAATTGGGGATTTCTCTAGGGTACTGCTAGAGGCCACCCTTGACAAGTTTGGGACCCTGTTGAGGAAAATAGCTGGGGGTTGTGCTACTATTAGGAAAATCCAAAGAAATAAAGGAACACACTAAATTGGATAACATGAGGAGAGGTATTAAGTTTTTACTTTGCTTCAGTAATTATGGTAAGTTTATTTGGCTATTTATTCAGCCTCCATGATATAGTTTTTTCTTCTAACTGGGGGGTGTAGTTTTTTAGCTATATTTATACCTTGGCATTCCATTTTCCTTCTTAGGGTAGCCTATACTTTAGAGGCTACCAGGTTCATTATTGTTCTATCTGTGGGTTAGTTACATATGCTAGGTTTTTAGGGTTTCAGACATTTGTATGGGAGTATGGTCTATTATTTCAAGTCCCACTAGCTAAAAGCGGAGTTAGATGGAATAGGGGTAGCAAGTGTGGGAAATTCAATGTTATTTTAAGGATGCATTTTTCAAAGAGATTATACAGAGAGAAGGTATCCCTAGAATTGGTTTGACAAAAGTATTCCCCCTCTCCATTCTTGGTGAATTAGGTCTTATGGTGTGTATTCAAAGCTTCAAGAACTAAAATTCTACTCTAGGGTGTTGAGTTATTTTGTTTTGTGTCAGGATCATTGGGGGGAAGAGGATTTTTCCTTTATATGGAAGCACTTTAATAAATAAAGTAGGTCACTATTTTTGGGGGTGGTCTCCCTCAAGAGAGGTCTAAATTTGGTATTGTTGGGACTCTTATATGGGGTACTATGGTTTAGTGGCTTCATTAGGTTGTTTTTGTATTATAGGAGGTGAGGTGTCGGTATCAGCGTGCTAGGGTTGGTGTGAACTTGTTTAGCCATCACAAAAAAGTGCAGAGAGGGATAAAACTAAGAGGGAAGGGGGTTGAACACAAAAGGTAAGTCATGTAAATTGATTGATAAGGAGGTATGGAAGTAGATATAGAGGAGGAGGTGGTCCATAATCGAACTCCTTCTCCCAGACATGTCATTCTTCTTCCCTGTTTATATTACTTGGAAGAAAAAATTAATTATGTCAACACTCTCATAGAACAACTAAGACAAAACCATCATGGTGATTTCAAATACATAATAAGTTTCATGAATTATTTGCAATGCAACCAATGGAATATGGAGGATCATTTGGATTCTCTTCAATGAGGGAAGAAGAGGTTTCTTAGAATATGGAAAAAATTAAGGTTAGAATGGATTATGTATAATTTCTTGTTCATGGTGAATTTGGGCCTCTAGATGCAATCAACAACAAATCAACTAGTCCTCCTACTCATTGAGATATGTCATTTGTTTCTTTATCTTAGTGGTATTTTTGGTATACTTTCCATTCTATTTATTGATTATAAGTATATTCTGGCATTTTTACTTATTTTTTGTGCTTATCCTATGGCCACAAAATATGGTAGGAGTGAGTTTGGAATATCAGTGAAAATTGGTTAGGCATGTTGCAATGTTAAATGAATCAAACGAATTTTTTTTTACTGATAAAAAAAATGGCGAATGAACTTCGAATAATGTCTAATATGTCTCAAAAAATTTTGATATGCTTTTGAAATATTATGGTTTTTATATCAATAATTACTTTTATTTTAGCCATATAAACCTTGATAGCATCCTTACATGTGACATTCCACAATGGAATTCCCATTGGCCTTACAAAAATACACTTCTTAATATTATGTGAGAGGTGCATTTTATGGTTGCTTTACAACATCCTTCATAGCCATTGTATATCATTTTTTTAATAGACTATATACAATATAAGTCATCAAAGTATATAACCTTGGTATTCTAAATATATTATTGAAAATATTTTACAACAATTTTAGAGAATACTGCTAGTGCATTATTTAAAACAAATGGCATCACCTTGTATGCAAGGGATGCAAATCGAGATACAAATGCTATTTTTCTTTCTCTTAATTAGATATAGGTACTTGATTATACCTAAAACATAGATGTGTGAAAGAATAAAATTAATGTATTATGGCTTCATTAATTATTTAATTTTCAAAAAACATTGGACATGGATCGATGATTGTTAGCTTATTTACATCTCAAAAGTTGACACAAATTCTTAATCATTTGAGGTTGTTCTTCTTTAGTTGAATGAACACGTTGGATTCACACTTATACTAAGAAGGGTTTTGTGGTTGAATTAGTATAAAACCATATTGATCCACACATTTTCATGTGTACTCCACTGGACAGTTCGTCATAACATATCTGAGAATATTATACTAAAAATCTAAGATTCTACACAATTGCAATTTTATTAAACTTTATGATCTATAGATTTAACTATAATTAGTGCATGCATGCGAATGGAAATTATGCAGAAAGGTAGATAAAAACAAAATAATCTCACACACACATGAACACACATAAGACACAATATATGCTCTCGGTGAAACCCTTTTAAGAGAAAACCCAGTTGGAAGGTGAGGTCGCTTCGCTCTATTTCTCTACATGAAAATATGGTTGAAGTTACAAATAAGTAATATATGTGGCCCATGGGATACTATAATGCACATATCCTCTAAGTGTGTTACACCTCCTATCTCTTCCAGATATCTTTGCTCATCTATGGAACATAATTCTCTTGAAAGAATGGAATTACTCTTCCTCCTAGTGGTCTGATAATAACACAACCCGAAAGAGTACTAGTGGTTAATTTTGACTACATCAACTCTTAAGTAGATTTACAATATAGAATATTCTAGATTATTTTACATAAAAAACATGTGTATATCCCATTTTCCATGAATAATATGGGTTGACATGGCATCCTCATGAAATATAGGTGTGAAAATAGGAAGGTCAACTTTTGAGTGGTATAATGTTTTTATACGGACTCTGATTGATGTGCTTCTTGCACTGTTGGAAATATATCTGAGTGTAGAATAGCATGAAATTATGTGACGCTAAATAGAGAAATTTTTACCCCCAAAAAACATCATTTGATGCCCTAAAATTCTCCTGGAAGTTTTCAGACCCCATTTTTCCAAACGGGGTCCTACCGGTAAAAACAATCTCGTGATTTGATTCCTCCACTTTTTCCACTCCAAGTGCATCGAGATGGATGAAAAAAAAAATATAATTATCCAATCCAAATCACACCTCCCCATTTTGGGAGGATTTTGGTTCCAAAAATCGTTTACTGAATCAGCTGAGGAAATTTTCCCTCCACCTTCTCTTTTGTGTTCCATCAGCTTTTCTGGAATTTTTCCCTTCAACCCAATCTACCAAAGGTCATATTGCCCATGTCTAGTATTTCCAGACCTATTCTACAAAATTATGTCTTCTACCAACTCTTCTTGAGTGCCTCATTCCAAACCCTCCATAAAAGGTAAGACATGTTCCTCTTCCTGATCTAAGATGGAAGGCTCATGGAGATTCAAGTTATCTACATTCACGACTCTGTAAATGTGCATATATGGTAGTAAAATGAGTCGATAGGAATTATCACCTAGATTTTCTTGTATCTCAAAGGGACTATACCTCAGATGCTTGATTTTCTTACCAAGCCCCTGCAACCTCTCCTTGTTCAACTGTAACCATACTTTGTCTCCCACCTTGAATGAATTATCTCTTTTATGTTGATCATGCTTGGCCTTATACTTCTCCTATAATTTAGTTTTTTTTATTATATCTACAGATGGATCTTCCCAATCTTATCTATAAAATTTCTAGCCCTCAAAGAACCTCCTGTAATGTCTTCCCTCACTCTACCTTGTTTCCCATATGCAATATCTGAAGGTGAAGGTGGAAAATATCCAAAACATGTTTCAAATGGGGAATTTCTTGTAGAAGTGTGGACTACTCTATTATGAGAATGTTGTATATAGAACACATTTTAATCCCAGGCATTCAGATGCTTATGGTTATATCCCCTAGGAATCTACACCAAAATTGCTTTGACTACTTATTTTTTCTCATCTATCTTTGGATGGAATGTTGTATATCTCTTGAACCTCATGTCCATATTCCCCAAAAATGTAGTCCAGAATGCATAGATAAATCTTGTATCCCTATATGAAATGATGCTCCTTGGTATCCCAAAGTGTACCCAAACATGTCCAAAGAATAATTTTGTTTCTTCTTTCCCATTGATGGTATTTTTACAAGGCATCAAAACACACATCTTGTTGAAACTGTCAACTACCATGAACATGTAGTCATGTCCCTTCCTAGTTTTTGGTAAACCTCCCACAAAGTCCATGGAAAATATTTCCCAAGGATGGGTAGGTACATTTAAGGGATGATATAGACCCTACTTCTTGTTGATAGGCTTGTTGGTACAACAAAGCATGCATTCGCTTATGAACCTAGCTACATTCTCTTGCATCTTGGGCAAATAGACATACCTTTGTAAGTTAGCCATTGCTTTCCCTACACAAAAGTGCCCTACAAAATTAAAGGTGTAGGCCTCTCTAATCAATTGTAGTCACTTACATTCTGGAACACATAGCTTATCCAACCTATAGAGTAACCCATCTTGGTGATGGTAGTCAATGATGTTTTCATCATCGTGTACATGAATCTGACTCTACAACTGCTAATACACCTCCTTGAAGTCCTTGTCTTCTGAATATACCATTCTATATGCATCATGGGTGAATGGCTCCATGTGCACAGGAGTCCCCAAAGCTATGATTTTTTATTTTGGTGGCCTTGAATGCATGTCAGAATTTTTTTCTTTTTTCCCTTATTATACTTGATCAACAAATGAAATTATTTTAAGAACCCCATCCACATGTAATGCCTAGTTTTTTGTAGCTTACTCTGGTCCTCCAAGTACTGTACCAGCTCATGATATGTGTATATTAGTGTCTCCTTTACCATCATATTATGTTTCCACTTCTTCACAGCTTTAACCATGCCATAGAGCTCCTTATCAGAGGTAGGATATTTTAGGACTACCATATGAAATACACTTGAATGGTAGTATACAGGCCTTCCTCCACGCATCCAGACAATTCCCATAGAACACCTAATCACATCTGTCTCAAATTCTAAAGGTTGTTGGAATTTTGGTATTTCCATAAATAGTGCTTAACCAGTATTTTTCTTTAGCTCCTTGAAAGCCCTATGTTGACATTTTCCCCACTGGAAACTCTTACCACTTGTTCTTATGGTGTCAAGAGGTGCTTCTACTGCTCAATATGATGCTATGAATTTCCTGAGGTAATTTTTTGTCCCAATGAAACTCTTGACCTCATAAACATTTATAAGCATTGACCATTTCATGATGGCCTCCATATTTGAAGGATATATCTTCAGTTCTCCTCCACCGATCACATGCCCTGTACACCAAGGACTGTTGCGCAAGCTCACACTTCTTGAGATTTGCTAGCAACTGATACTTCTCCATTGTTTCCAGCACCCACATCAAATATGAATTATGATCCCCCTAGGTAGAACTATATACCATTATATCATCCAAATAGACATTAACAAATGAATCTATAAAATTGAGTAGTACATCATTCATTAATCTCATAACTGTAGTGGGTGTATTACATAGGCCAAATGGCATGACTAAGCACTCATACAAACCTTTCCAAGTTTTGAAGGCGGTCTTCCATGTATGTTTTCTTTTAATCAAACTTGGTGATATGGAGACTTCAAGTCCATCTTGGTGAAGTATTTTTATTTTTGCAACTGATCCAGAAGATCATATATTTTAGGTAGGGGGTATATGTTCTTGAGAATGATTTTATTCAATGCCCTATAATCTATACACATCTGCCAAGTCCCATCCTACTTCGGCACAATAATTATGGGTGACCCACATGGTGATGTACTCGATTGAATGAAACTCTCTTCCAGTAGTTGCGACAAATGTTTCTTCACCTCACTTACTTCTATAATAGACTACTTGTACAACCCAATATTAGGCAATGTGGAGTCTCGCAATAGCTGGATATCGTGCTCCACTTCTCTCTTAGGTGGTAAACCTTTAGGCTCTCAGAACACAACCTTGTATTCCTATAAAAATTCCTCTAATTTTTTTTTATGATTCTTAGTACACCCCTCCAGGGATGCCTTACCTCTTTTTGATTCCTCTTCAGACTAAATTTCTCTTAAAATAATAAAACATGATCCTTATTGGAACTATTCAATTTCTTGGCTTGGTTGTCACTTACCAGTGAAAATTTTGACTTTCCTTTATGTTCATTGATGATAAAATATTTTCAATCCTTGAAGAGTCGGTACTGGTTATCTCTCCTCATGAATATTTCATCACACGTGTATATCTATGGAATCCCAAACATGACTTCACATACAAAAAGAGGAACCACATATAAATCTACTTCATTAATAAAATTAGCACTGATAACAAATACAATTTTAAATTGTTTTGTTACCTTCAACTCTACATCCTTATTTACCTATCCCAACAGGCATGGGTTTGGATGATTACGAAATTACAGATCCAACTTGTTGACCGAATCGACTATAATGATATTTTCATGTGATCCTGAGTCAAATAGAGTAGCAATATTCAGTTTCTTAACCTTTATATTTATGTGGAAGAGTTTGCTCATTTATTTCCCTTCCTGGAGTTGAAGGCTACTCAAATTCACTTCCTTCTAAACTAAAATAAAAAAATATTCTTATCCATGTCCAAGATTCTTTCAACTTGGTTTCTCAAATCGGTAGCCATGATATTGTCCTGGTTATTATCTTTCTTGTTCTTCGGGCTTAACTCTAGATACAACTTCCAACAATTTTCATTTATATGGCTATAAATATTACAGTGGTTGTAGTGGTTGCTAGGATATTTGCACTAGTGTGTTGTGGCTGCCATATTTTTATATTTCCCCCCTCTTTGAATCTTATTCCCCTTCTTAAAATATTCCTCTTGCTCCTTCTGCGTCGATACACTTGATTGTGCTATTTTCAAGCCTATGTTCTCTAGGTAATGTTCCTATACATAAGACTCATCCACCAATTTGGGCTTGAATAACATCACTTGCTCACAAATATGATGGTGTAGAACTGCAAAATACTTGAGGAGTACATTTAGGTTCTTTGGGGAGATACCCATCATTATAGCCATCTTTCTAAATTTTCCAGTGTACTCCCACACGATTTGGACTGACTATTTCTTCAAGTAATGCCACTTGATCCACTGGTCTTCCATGTACCCAATCATTACCTAATCAATTACTTACTAAACACCATGAGACAAGTCATAACATTAAGTGGAAGATGTGGATAAGCCCTTATACAATAACACATAGCGGAGTTGTTATATATACATAGATATACTAGATACTTACAATTTAAATCAAAATATCGTGCTAAAGTACACATGCCCGGGCGCGTTAGCAGATGTTGGTAGTAACAAATTAACTTCATAAATATCAATCATAGGATGATCTGTCGTTTTTGGCTATTAATAAGTCCCCACCTTTGACTATGTTACCTTTACGTTGACTGGTGCTCTCCCTTTCTCAAAATTCTTAGGCCACCTCCTCAAAAATGATATGATTTTATTGGGTGATTTCATTCTCTTGGAAGAGCAATGATAAGACAAGTATTTCATCATAGTAATTCCATGTGATCCACTAAATGAAGTAATTCCAACAGAGTGGACAAGATACGAGTATGATTACCCCAATCCATCATTTAGAAAGGGTTTGGCCTAATCATAATGAAATGAATCCCTACAGTGTTTCACTATATAAGATACCTAAGCTAGAGCTTTAAACTAATCTAGATAGTGAGAACACAAGCTTTGAGAATCCCCGGATCTGGATGCAAGGTGAAGGTTGAAATTATCCAGTTAGAAGATAGCCATGTAAAGTTTAATTTCATGATGTGGAACCATATTTTAATGAGTAGCCATTTTCAAGCAATGCGAGTGAAGAATTAGGAACATGACATAAGAAAGGAGAGGCTAACTTGTTTAAATACCAATAAATAGCTATGCACAACCCCTGGGAAAATATAAATGATAAAAATGTTTCCTTGATGGCTAAGGTTGTAGGAGTAAATTCCAAGGTATTTCCTCATAGAATTTGTAGCGGGTCGTTTTTTTCCTCATTTATTTGAGCAAGGAGGGTGTAATTTTCTACTAAGTTTTCCTATAAAAATTTCCAAGTGGTTTAAATGGTCTCTATAGGTCTCAGGATTGAAATCCCCTCCTATGTGGCAAGAAGGAAAATAAGTAGTATGAAGGGGTTGTAGTTATAATTTCAATATATTTTAAGAACTTGAATTCATGTTTTTAGTATGTACTTATGAGAGATAGTATACGCAAGAGTATGACTTGATAGTAATAGAGTATAGGAGGGAATCCTTTCTAGTCTAGGACTTAATGAGGGTTTTGAAATCCTCCCACTTAGTCATTGAAGGTTCTACCTCCAACCTCAGGCTTTTTGTGTGTCTTTCCCACCATGTTAATGCATGTCCCTCTAATTTCATCCATGTCAATGAGATCTTATGCCCTTCCTCGATCTGATAGACACTAAAACAAACTTCCAGTTTCTCAACCCAATGGTTCATCTTAAGAGTGTCTATATCTTCTTCGTACAACTTGATATCAAATTTTGCTTCCATTTTGAACAAGTCTTGTTTCATGACAATAGAATTAGGTTGATTTTTTTTTAGTTATTTCTTCAGATGTTTCTTTGTTTCTTCCTAGTCTACTAATCCTTGTTCTAATTTTTATTCTTCATTTGAACGTCCATATTCTCGAAATATCCAAATATTATTACTTAGGGCTACTATGAGGAGGTTTACATTGCGGTTTATATCTGCGACTTGTTGTTTAAGCGATGAAAACCTCACCCCTACAGGATCATAAAGTTCATTTATAGATTCGTTGACCATGGTTTGGTTTTTATGATTTTCGACCCCGCTAGCCTAGATCCCCTCCAAATATCTATAAATACCCAAATAAACCTTACCTAATACGAAATGATCCATATTTTTTTTTGGATATTCCGTTGGACAGTTCGTCACAACATATTTGAGAATATTATATTAAAAATATGAGATTCTACATTATCACAATTTTATTAAACTTTAATATTTGTAGATTAACTATAATTAGTGCATGAATGCAAATGGAAATTATGCAGAAAAGTAGAGAACGACAAAATAATCTCACACACATACATAAGACAAAATATATGCTCTCTGGGAAACCATTTCAGAATAAAACCCACTTAGAAGGTGTAGCCACTTTGTTCTCTTTCTATGTCTAGAAATATGGCTATGGGTACAAAGAAGTAATCTATCTGGCTCATTGGCTACTACAGTGCACCGATCCTCTTTGTGTGCTCTACCTCATATCTCTCTTGGCTATATTTGCTCCACTATGGAACAAAATGCTCTAAAAAGAATGGAATGACTCTTCCTCCTAGTGGTTTGGTTATAACACAACTCGATAGGTTCATTTTGACTACATCAACTCTTAAATAGAGTTAAAATATAGAATCTTATAGAGTATTTTACATCAAAAACATGTGGCTAACCCATTTTCTATGAATAATGGGGGCTAACGTGACATCCTCTCGAACTATACTGTAAAAACAGGAAGCTCAACTATGTATGGCATAAATTTTTCATACAAACTTCGAATGACATGCTGACTGCAATGTTGGAAATATATCTCAGCGTATAATAAAATGAAATGATATAACACTAAAGAGAAAAAATTTTACCCCAAAAAAACATCGTTTTATGCCTCAAAATACTCCTAGAATGTTTTAGACCCCGTTTTTCCAAACTGGATGCTGCTAGTAAAAGTGATCTCGTGAGTTGATTCCTCCATTTTTTCCACTCAAAATGCATCGATATGGATGAAAAAAAATATAATGATCCATTCTGGATCAAATTTATTACTTGTTTAAACATTCATGAACCATAACATAATAATCACACATATGGAACACAAGATATAAATGGAAACTTTGTTATAACATATCTTTGTAGGAACCAAGCTACTAATAGAATATTTTTTGACACCAACTTATAGGTGGCACAATTCCCCTTTGTTGTAATAATTTTATGCACCAACCCATACGAAACACCAATCCCATTTGGTTAAATATTTGTGGGCATTAAACAATAGTAGACACTAGTACCTTCTTATGCAATTACATGCAGGCAACAATGTGCTTCACTAATTCTAGTTTCTACTTCTATCTTTATCTAGTATATTACCTACTTTTGCCCTCACTAGGTATTTTTGCCTCTTCCCAAGAAATTTTTTTTACAACATTCCATGTATCCAATTTTGCAAATCTAATTCTAATACTTTTACTTTAAGCATTTTTGTATGTATCCTTGGATATATGGAATACTAATTGTTTGAAAAGTGTCACAAAAAAATGAGACTATCTTTTTTAAAGATGATGTTAGGAAAATTTAGTAACCCTAACATCCATAGGTAATATCTCCAACATTATAGTCCACCAATGTCAAGAATTTCTAGCAAAGATATCTATATATCTCTCATCTTTGTCCTCCCTAATTCAAAATATGAAACATCTCAAAAAAAAAATTAAAACAAAATTCTTAACTAGCCTATTTGAAGAATATTTCAATAACATTTATAAATTGTAACTGCTTCAAAGCGTGTCTCTGAGATTATAGAAAATAAAGGTCTAAAAAATAAATTATAACTACCTAGATATCTCTTCTTGATCTCCTCTTTATTTCACAGTTTGAAAAAATCTCAAAAAATTAGTTATAATGAAAATTCCACGTTGACCTATTTGAGGCATATTTAAGGATAATTTAGGAACGCTAACTTCCTCATAACAAATGTCTGAAAACATAGAGAACCAAGGTATGAAATTTATCCAATGGTACCTAGATAACTCTCAATTATATCCTTAATATTCAATAGTTCGAAATTGTGACACCCCTTTTATTTTCTCAATTTTGTGATGTAATTCAGAACTTATGATGTTGGGCTACCGACATTGATACTATGAGTTAAAACTATATGATGTGATGTAATTTTTATTTTTATTAATAAACATGTTAAAATTATGATATCTAAATATTATGATTCCTTCACATGAAAATTTCCCCTGATTTAACTTCCCTTTTAATGTGATGGTTAATCTTCCTAAGAAGCTTCTAATAAGATGCTGGGAAGATAAATGGTGAAGCTATTACATAATAACAATATGGAGGATAAATGAATATTTTATTCTTCTTCTTTAGTTTTTTAGCCTATTCTTTTTTCTCTCTGATACATTATTTTCCCAAAAGTTTGAATTGGAAAGAGACATGGTCGTAGATATTAGAGAGGTCCATATGTTACAACCATTTAGGAGTTTTGAGTGATAGATTATGTGACAAAAGGTGAATTTGTTGCATCACTTTTTATTTGTACTAGATGGCTTTGATGTTTGGGAATGCTCCTACATGTATGTGGCACATAAAGTGTTGAAGGGGGGAGAGTTGAGGGACTACAGAGATAAAAAAGGGACAACCTTTGTACTTGGTAGACTTGCATCGTATTTTAGTGAATTTATATGAGCTTTTTCATAGTGAAAACAAAGGATTTCTTATGTTTAAAGGAGAGTGGTCTCCACTTATATGTTAAATCTAGTCTGAAATTTGTGTGTTAAATCCTCGTGCTTCTGTTTCTCTCAACGCATCAATAATCTTGGTTGAGGGTGGTTCTCTATGTTAAAGAATAAATAAAACCATATCATATGGTTATGTGGAGATTGTCTCATCCTTCTTTGGTTCAAAATCACTTTTTTTAATCATATAATTACTTACGTGATCAGTAAATGAAATTGATTATTGCAATAATATATGTATCAAATTGTAATAGTTTAAATTTTTTATTCTCAACAAGTTTTTATTTTTGGTTAATAAGATATATTTATGAATAATAAAAATGTGGAGTATATGAATTACGTTTCTCATAAGATATTTAATTATTTTCTTCATATCTGAGTAAATACATTGAATTTATTTCAGAAATATTTTCTTCTTAGTAGAGATCAAATTAATAAATTTTCAAATTCATGGGTTAGTTATGTGCATGAGGTGAGCCTTGGTATTGCACCAAGAGTGTTGCAAGTCCCAAGGGCTACTCAACTATACTTATCAACCCATGGTTCGTACAAATTTATAGGTGACAATAATATATGCAAAACAGTGGATTCTACTCATGCCACCCTCAACTAGGTCTTCTAGTCAGTAGTACTTATAGGCCATTCCTTCTACTTGATTAAAGTGAAATTAGCTAATGAAATGTAAATAATTTCTTATAATATTGTACAAATAGACTGCCTATCAAAATTATACTTGCAATTCATAATGAAACTAAAGCATAAACAGTTAACCTAATTACAGAAAAATGAAGGTATGTTATGGGAAATCATTCATCAAAATAATTATTCATTTGCAGTAAATAACTTATTCTATCATCACACACTTCATCAAAGCATAAACCAACTCCTGTCTATTGTTTCATTCAACATGTACTTGCATGTAAATTTTTTTCCTATTCAACCTAACTCCAAAATGAAATCAAACATGAATGCTTACTATGTTTTTGCAGCAATGAAGGAAGGAGCTTTGAAGTGGCTAAGCACCTATTTTGATCATGAATTCATAGCTGGGGGTCAAATTCATCCTATTCTAGTTTTAGAAGGAAAAAATGAGCTAAACTGGAGTGAAAATGGTGACCTACAATGCTGCTACGAGAAGTTGCTACAAGATGTCCTATAATTGCTACAAGAATTCCTAAAGTACTATAGGAAACAAACTGAGATGATATAAGGATAAAAATGGTGCAAGAAAGGTATGGAAATGTGGGAGAATGTGGAAAGAGGTGAGGGATAGGTTATCAACACCTTCAACCAAACTTATAACCCTTTGAAGTCATATTTTACACTTGCAGGGCTGCTCATGGTGGTGGTGAAGGTGCCTTCTAAAAATAGGGTTTTAGTGGAAGAATTGGAGTTTGGAGAGAATAAGGATGGATGGGATGAAAATGTTCCTTTCCTTGCATCTATAGACAACCCTACAATCAATACACACTTTCATGCATCGATTATTGACAAACTAACATGTCTAAAAGTGGAAAATATGAGTTACATAGAAAACCCCACTTAACCTGTTATCACTCATTAAAATGAAGCATCAGTTGACGAGTCCTAGAGTTTCATGTGTCAATGGTAGGGTTATATAATTCATTTCTCATTACTTGGTAAACCGAAATTTTGAATTTTTCTTGTTTAAATCTTACCCTAAGGTTGAAATCCACTCACTTTCAAACTCCCTAATGTCACATCACTCATCATTTTCTGACTGATTTCAATTTTCAAGATTTTTGTACCAAAAATTCCATTTTAGCCAAGAATCCCTACTTTTGTAGTTCATTCAGGGTAAGATAGGTAGAAAACACTACGAAACTGGCTAATAGTTTCGTACTGAATGTGAAGCATTTCTTTGTTTTCTAGTTTGGAGCAGTCAACTTCAAAGGCGGTTTCTGAGCAACTCAAAACGAATTTTCGAAATCTAAAGTATGTTTTTATTCATAACAGAGATAGCTACAAAAACCTCTATAATTTTTTTAAAATTCATTAGGAGGTGGTAGAAATTGATAAATTAAAATGCACTATGAAACTGTTGTTACTAAACTATCATGTACATGATTGTTTAGCAATCAACTTCAAGTTCAGTTTCTCGCCAAATGAAAAAAGAAATTGGAATTCTGAAAAAGGTTTGTATCATAGACCTAGCTACAAAAAAATCTCTCAATTGTCTCACAAGTGGTGTCATTTGGGTGATACAAGGATTTCATTGAAGCCCTATTTTTAGAAACAGAGTTTTCCTGTTTTACACATGTTTTGAAAATGCAATTTCTAGATAGAAGGAGATGTGTTTCAAAAACCGAAGAAAGTTTTTTTTCAAGACATAATGTCCTACAAAAAACTCCTTTATTTTCGCAAAATACATCATGGATTAGGAGATATAGGCTTTGTTCCAAGACCTATTTTTCAGGAAAAAACAGGAAAAATCTGGAAGGATGTCTTAAATAATGAAGAAGAAATGCCTCAAGGAAACTAAAATGAAGTTTTTTTATGGTTTGTATGGTTTGTAGATGATGAAGACATGTTATATTCTAAGTTTTTGAGCAACTACAGTTTTCATTTAACAAATGTAGCTGCCTTTTTTGCTTCTTTTGATCAGTATTTAAGGTGTTAAAGGTTGAGTAAAGAGCTAACATTGCTATGAAATATGTGTTGAAGGGTGATTAAAATGATTCAAGAGGAAAGAGTCAATTTTTTGGACGAAAAAGGCTTGTAATGGCAATGCTACAAAAAGCGCTACGAAACTACTGTATTTTCGTAGCGCAATACATTACATCCTTTTGAGCGGTTTTTGAAGTGGTTTTAGATAGCTGTAGGCTAGGAAATAGTTATGGGACATGTTATGCCAACTTTAAACAGCCAAGGACCAAGAAATGAAGATTAAATGATAGTCAGAATGTTCAAAGAAGGAAAAAGATCCTATGCCTAAAAAACAAGGTTTTGTTTCGTAGTTTTGAGGAGGTCAGTTAAGTAGTCATAAAGTGGTGAATCTCATCATCTAAATTCAACCGTGTAATGACATACAATTCAAAGATGTAATTTATTTAAGTAGATAGGGTTGTTAAAGATAATAATAAAGAGTTTGAGCCCTAGTTGAAATAGGACTGTGAAGTAGGATAGGTGTATGTTTCTCATTAAAGTTGACGTTTTATGGTTATGCAAGGTGTCATTAGGAAAAAATTAGATGTATATTGCCTAGATGTAGATCATATGATGATGTGAGATGTATATTAAAGGCACTAGGGTCGAATTTTTCAAGGGTTGGAATTTTTTTGGAAAAATAGAAAATTATTGTAATGGACTATTTCAGCTAATACAAAGATCTATTACTTGAACAACTTGATATTCTGAAGGATTTTTTAGTGCTTTCATATTCTATTTTTACCACTTATGTATCTCACTTGCAAGGGTTTTCACTTATATTACTCATAATTCATCTATGATATGCTGTAACTTCCTTTATATGTGAATTGATTGTGTATACTCTTATTTTATTTGTGTGTGTCCTACTTCTAGAAACTCTGAACAACCTCAACTTCCATGTCAAGTAACTCACTGAATCACTGAAATTTTTGACTCCATAATACAATGCCTACATACTGATATTATTTTCAATATACACTCATTAGGTTGGAGATGTTATCTCAAAAGACTATTTGATTGTAAAGCTATTGGAGTTTCTGCTATATACAGTAACAACACAACTTTTCTTCAACTAAGATTTCTTATTATATTTCAATGAGTTGTTGTCGTATATTTTGAAAGATTTTCTTCAATGTCTTAATGCTTATTACTCAGAACTCATGATTGTTCATGCTCTAAATTTCTTTAAGTATTAAGCCATGATTTATCTCTCTTAATAGTTTTCTTCCAATGCCTTGATGTCTCATTACTTGGAATTTGTGTATCATACACTCTGACTTCCTTTGAACCTCAAGCTATTGAAAACCTCTTGTATGTATTGCTCTTTCATAGAAATATTTACAAGCCTCATCTTCCACAAGGAAATCCTTGTTATTGAGATCTTTTTCACCGACTCCATAGCCCAATGGTATTAAGCTCCGATATTTTCAACCTACATTCAGCATAACTAGTTTATTTCCTAAATAGAGTTAGCCATCTATATCGTTATTCCATATCATTAACCCTTGAGATATCCCTCTCAGATTGAGGCGGCTAAGCCTTAGTCACAATATTGGTTTGAAATAGTTACTTTGAAGTTGTCTGATCAACAGCCAATCAGGTACGACTTTGGTGATAACATTTTGGTGCATCTGCTGGGAATCTAAAGATATACATCTCCAGAAAATTATGAATTTGAACTCTTGAAGGTAGCAGGAGCTCAGAATCTATTTGAGGCTGCAACTACCTTGGCGACTCCATTGTTGAATAATTCAAAATTCATAGATTCATGGTGATTCCACTAGACATATGAAGAGCTCAAATGCTGCCATTCTTTTTTCAAGGTATGCATGTATATATTTTTCAGAAATTCATGGTTTCCCAAATCATTTTCCCAAGGATGCATATTTTTTAAGGAATGTTCCAAAATTTAATGGAGAAGATTTGAGTTTGACTTTGAAGCATATATTAGATTTCTGTGACTTTATTGAGCTTCTTAGAGTCAAACATGAATATTTTTGTATCATATTCTTCTATGATTCATTTCAAGGAAAATGTAAACAGTGGATTGAAAGCTCTACTGTCAGATCTATTAAGTCATTTGTAGATTTTTGGCTTATGTTTTTAGAAGAATAGATAGACATAACAGAGTTGGTGGTAGAATCTTCTTCAATTCAAGGCATTAAACAATGGAATGATGATCATATTAATGAGGAAGTAGATGAAAATTTTTCTTTGTCATTTTCTTCTTATCTAAAATAATTTGAATGCAAGTCAAAAGATAAGATTCAATTTTTGGATGAAGTTGCTAAGAACATTGAGAAAGACGTTGAAGTTTTACAAGGTCAAATTCAATCATATAGTCTTCATGATCATGATCATTCTTGTAAAAAACTTTCCATGCTAGAACACAAAGAGAGGGTGTTGCTTCCTTTCTCTTTTGAGATTTAGTAAGAATACACTATTTTTGAAAATCAATTTGAATAGCAGTTTGATAGCACACAATTGTTTGTGTGGCTAAGAAAAGCATACATGAGTTGTCCAAAGCTGCATAATGTCCTGAGAAGCATTAAATAGATCATGTCTTCTTTGATCGTATAGATGACTACATGGAAGAGCTCTACAGCCTAGATTGTCAATTACATTTTCATTATGAGGATCAGATCCATTTTATGTTTCCTTGGCCACTTTAGTATCATGCTTAATATTGGTTCAAGTGCAGTCAACAGGTTCAAGTGTCAGATTAGATCAATGGATGGCTTCATTGGAAGTTTCATTTTTCTTGAATTAAAAATGGAGATTGCAGCTGTTACGGTAGGTAGGAGTGTGTGAATAAGCTAAAAGATGACTGAGCATCTTTTCAGTAGATATATATTTGGTTATTTTGCAGTGATCATCAAGATTGAGCCCAAGGTGAAGGCCATAAGAGCTTGGTGAAGTTTTCATAAATTCGAGAGTTTTTATTTCCAGGAAGATGGATAGCAGCACTCGAACTACTGGTTCTTTGGTGTACCATAGGGGCACACCGTCCCAAGTGGAGCCACTATTATCACTCAAAAAAATTAAGCATCAGTTGAAAAAGTCCTATAGGTTCATGTGTCAATGGTAGGGTCATATAATTCATTTCTCGTTACTTGGTCAAGAGAAATTTTGAATTTTTCTTGTTTAAATCTTACCCTAAGGTCTAAACCCACTCACTTTCAAACTCCCTCATGTCACATCACTCATAATTTTTTGAATGATTTCAATTTTCAATAATTTTGTACCAAAAATTCCATTTTAGCCAAGAATCTCTACTTTTTTAGTGCATTTAGTGTAGAATAGGCATAAAACGCTATGAAACTAGCTAATAGTTTCGTAGCAAATGTGAAGCATTTCTCTATTTTCGGGTTTCGAGCAGTCAACTTCAAAGGCAGTTCCTGAGCAACTGAAAATGAATTTTGGAAATAAAAAAGAGGTTTTTCTTCATAACAGACCTAACTACAAAACATTCTCTCATTTTTTTCAAATTCATTAGGAGGTGGCATAAATTGATAAATTAAAATGCACTACGAAACTGTTGTTACTAAACTGTCATGTACATGAATGTATAGAAGTCAACTTCAAGTTCATTCTGGCCAAATGAAAAATAATTCTGAAGGAGGTTTGTCTTCATCACTGGCCCAGCTAAAAAACCTCTCTAAAATTTCTCACAGATGTTATCAGTTGGGAGATACAAGGATTTTATTGAAGCCCTATTTTAAGAAATAGAGTTTTCCTGTTTTAGATATGTTTTGAAAATGTAGTTTCTGGACAGCAGGAGATGTGTTTCAAAAAACCAAGAGAGGATTTTATTAAATAAATAATGGTATACAAAAAAATCCTTCAGTTTATCAAAATACATCATGGATTAGGAGATATAGGCTCTGTTCCAAGACCTATTTTTCAAGAAAAATCTGCAAGGATGTCTTAAATAATGTAGAAGAATTGCCTCAAGGAAACTACAATGAAGTTGGTTTATGGTTTGTATGGTTTGTAGATGATGAAGATAGATTATATTTTAAGTTTTTGAGCAACTACAGTTTTCATTTGACAAATTTATGAAAAACTCTGCATACTCAGCAGTTTCGTAGCGCCTCCAAGCTTAAAAAGGAGAAAAGTGCTACGAAACTATTGTAGCTTCCTTTTTTTCTTCTTTTGATCAATATTTAAGTTGTTAAAGGCTAAGTTAAGAGCTTAAATTGTTATGAAAGATGTGTTGAAGGGTGATTAAAATGATGCAAGAGGAAAGAGTCAAGTTTTTGAAGGACAAAGGCTTGTAATGGCAGCACTACAGAAAGCGCTACGAAACTACTGTATCTTCATAGTGCAATACATTACATCCTTTTGAGCAGTTTTTGAAGTTTTTCTAGACATCCAAAGGCTAGAAAAGAGTTATGGGACATGTTAAGCCAACTTTCAATAGACAAGGGCCATGAAATGAAGATTAAATGATAGTCAGAATGTTTAAAGAAGGAAAAATATCCTATGCCTAAAAAACAGGGTTTTGTTTCCTAGTTTTGAGGAGGTCAGTTAAGTGGTCACAAAGTGGTGAATCTCATCATCTAAATTCAACCATGTGATAGCGTACAAGTCAAAGATGTAATTTATTTAAGTATATAAGGTTGTTAAAGATAATAATGAAGAGTTTGGGTCCTAGTTGAAATAGGACTATCAAGTAGGACAAGTGTCTGTTTATCATTAAAGTTGATGTTTTATGGTTATGCAAGGTGTCAGGAAAACGTTTGATGCATCTAGCCTAGAGGTAGATCATATGATGATGTAAGATGTCTATTATAGGCCATAGGGTCGAATTTGTCAAGGGTTGGAAGATTTTTGGAAAAATAGCAGCTTATTGTAATGGACTGTTTCAGCTAATACATAGATATGTTACTTGAAAATTTTGAGATTCTAGATTTTTTATTGCTTTCCTATTCTATTTGTACCTCTTATGTATCTCAATTTCAAGGGTTTTCACTTATATTACTCAGAATTCATCTATGGGATGCTCTAACTTCCTTTATATGTGAATTGACTATGTATACTCATGTTTTATTTGTGTGTGTCATACTTCTAGAATCTATTAACAGCCTCAACTTCCATGTCAAGTAACTTATTGAATTACTGAAATTTTTGACTCCATAATCCAATGCCTAAATACTGATATTATTTTCAATATACACTCATCAGGTTGGAGATGTTATCTCAGAAGAATATTTGATTGTAAAGCTATTGGAGTTTCTGCTATATATAGTAACAACACAAATTTTCTTCACCTAAGATTCTTATTATATTTCAATGTGTTTTTGTCCTATCTTTTGAAATGTTTTCTTCAATGTCTTAATGCATATTACTCACAAATCATGATTTTTCATTCTCTTACTTCCTTTTAGTCTTAAGGCATGATTTATCTCTCTTAATAGTTTTCTTCCAATGTCTTGATGTCTCATTACTCAGAATTCATGTATCATACGCTCTGACTTCCTTTGAACCTTAAGCTATTGAAAAACTCCTGTATCTCTTGCTCTTTCATTGTAATATTTGCAAGCCTCAACTTCCACAAGGAAAGCCTTATTATTGAGATCCCTTTCATTGAATCCATAGCCCAATGGTATTAAGCTCTGATCTTTTCAACCAACATTCATCATAACCAGTTTATTTCCTAAATAGAGTTAGCTATCTATATCTTTATTCCATATCATTAACCCTTGAGAGAGACCTCTCATAATTGAGGAGGCTAAGCCCCAGTCACAAGATTTGTTTGAAATAGTTACAATGAATTTGTCTGATCAGCAGCCAATCAAGTACGATTTTGGTGATAACATAACCTATCCTAAAATATGATCCAAGCACACATCCAACTTCTAGCTCACAGTAAGCATATTATTAACATCATAATAACACTATCTAAATTTACAAGAAATTATAAACAAACTATTTTTAATCTATGGTTGGAGATCCTTCTCCTCAAGCCCCCATGAGATAGGTGAGATAGAGAGGTTACAAGAACAATTTTGATAGGTTTTTGTTGCTACTAGAAAGAAAAGAGATTTAAAAAAGTGTTGAAACATAAAGAGATAATATAAATACACAAGAGGGACTTAGCCAATGGATTGGGCCCTAACCCAAAAGCATCATCCCTCTAGGACTAAATCAGTGATGGAAGAAACAACATCTCATGTTATTTGCATAAAAAGGTCTACTATATCATATGACAGTAACAAATATCACTAAATAAGATCTCAATATCTACCTAGATGAATACAAAGTTTGAATCCTCATTATATCTTGCATATGATTATTTATACAAATGGGTAGCTACCAACAACTCCCTAAAAAGTAGGAATAAGTTCTCCTTGATCTCGAGAAGAATGGAGCTTGGATACTCATAGGCACCACTTTTCTTGGATGCCTTTTCCTTCCAGCTATTGGGAGATATATCAGTGTGATATTGGATGATTGAGAGAGATAAGGAGGTGGGAGACCCTCCCACTATCTCTCCTTGTCTACTCAAATATCTTAGGTGGAAAATATCTCAAAAATGACTTCATTCCATCCAATTAATTTAGATTAGGAAACAATACATGACAAACATTCTACACCCTTCTCATTAAGCACAATATGATAAAAATGTAAATAAATATGAGAAAGAGGTAAATTAATAAGATAAAGTATGGCATTTTAACCCCTTAAAATATACCTAATGATGGGCCTCAACATCACCCTCGTACTAAAACTGTTGCTCATCTTCTGAGCAACTCAATTCTCCTTGCTAGTCTCTTTCAATTCCCTGGTGGCCTCCCATACAACCCAAGAAAGTTTCTGGTGGGTGGAATCTGCATTCCTTTCTACCTCAGCCCACACCTTTTATTCCTCTATATGATATATGCGTTAATGCAACCCCAACAATAAAGGTGGGTTGAGCTTCAAGCCTATCCATTGTATCTTCATTCTCTGCATACATTATTTGTATAAGGGTGTTATTTCCAATCCGTTATTAATTCCATTAGGAGACTGATATTCCCTCTATTTTAGGATAAGCAGTAAGGTATGAAATATCCTCTCGCATGCCTGCAGACTCTCTTCTCCTAGCAAACTAGATGTATCATCAAAGTGTGGAGTGGCATGAATTTGTGTGTCAATGTATTTTGGTGTGAGTACATCATCATTTGAGATCAATTGATGATTAATGATGATCCAACTGGGGCTTATTAGCTCTTATCTAATCTATAGAGGTTCTCTCTCTCTCTCTTTACATGAGACTTTTAATCTATGTTGTTCTTGCTTCTTCATGTCTTAGCCAGGATGCTAAGGTTGTTAATTGCATGTAACCCAACATCGAATTTGGGCCCTAATTTTTTATATCAGTTTAAATGAGGTTTTGAATATAGGATTCAACCATTGTACCCCTCTCTCCTACACTATACTATTTGCATAAATCAATGAAATATCTATAGTTTTGAAAGGGTGGATATTGAGCTAAGGTTCTGTTTTGGAATTGTAACAATCTCTCCTTGAGATAAACTGCATAGGATTTTGAAGGTTTCATGTAATACATGGCCTTCATGCAAAGGTTGTCCATAGTGTCAAATTGGTTATCCTTTTCCTGTAGCTTCCCCTACAGCCTCATGTTCTCTCCTTGCACTGCTTGAAACTTCTCTTACAGCACGAATTCTCTGAGCCTTACATCAACCAGCTCTTTCCCCATTTCAAGGATCATTTCTTCCATCACCCCCACAACCTCAAAATTCTTTGATTTAGCTATCTGCATCCATATTTAGGTGCGCCCTATTTCTATCTCCATCTCATATAGGAAGAGTATTGTGAATTTCTCACGGACCACTTTCCCTCCCTTAATGTACTTCTAATGGCACCCCAAATTAGGTTGTGGGGTAGGTTATTCAAATTTTCTGATTTACTTTACAAATTTTTTTGGGGAGGTTATTGTCTTTTGTGGTTTTTGTTCATCTTGTACCCGCTCTTGCACATATTTTTCTTCCATTTGTGCATTTTTCCCTCAATCTGTGCCTTTTTTCTTCTTCCTGCACATCCTTCTCTTCATGTGGAATATTTTTTGTTTCCTATAATATGCTCTACTTTTCCTGTATCGTGCTCTATTTTTCATATAGCAATCAAATTTTTGGATGTCAGTGGGTGCTTCTGGTTGCTTAAAGGGTGATTCTATGGTGGTGTACCTCTGCATAAGTATGGGAGTCTTAGGTTTTGGCTTTGGATATGTGACCTTCTCAATCATGCCCTCATCTGGTCCTACCTCTTCTTTGTTACTTGGGGACCTCTCAATGGTAATTGTAACATTTTTGGGAGTCTGGTGTCTTCCTTGTCTCACTCTAGTTATTTTCCTTGTTTTAAAGTAAAGAGGGGTTTTTCTTGGTATTTTCTTCTTGGATTTCACAGGAGTGCCCAAGGTATCTAAAGTGGTAGCCACCTCATCATCAATTTACCCTGGTGATAGACATGTTTGCTGAGGGGATATCTTAGTTTCCTTTGGTTCAGTGGTGTGTTTAGGGCTTAGGGACTCCTCTTCTAAGTTTTCTTCCTTTTCTTCTTCATCGTCTCCTTCTTTTGCCTCTGCCTCTTCTAGTTTCTCTTCATCTGTTTCCATCTCTACTTCTTTTGTTGTCCTCTCTATCTCCTCTTCCTCTGATCTCGTGTTTCTACCCCCAATGCTAGATATAGGGCCTCCCCTAAGAGTGATGCTTTGGTTCCTATTAATTCCTTTTTGTCCATGTATCTGAACTTAGACCATGGGACAGGAATTCTTAAGTTTCTAAGGCAATCCTGCACTATCATCTTAATAAGGCCATGATGGGCTAAGTGTTGATGTCTCCCTTCTCTCAATTTATAGCTCATTTCCATGATCAACTGGAGCCGGAAGTAAGGAACATTCAATATATGGTCAAGAGGAAAATTTTATTTGTATCTGAGTCAATGAAATAGCCTAAAGTGGTAGCCATTCACTACACTTAATCTGCCCTCACAGGAGATGTATATGAAGATGTTATAAGATACCTCGTCCCATGGATAAGGAAAAACTTATCTCCTACCACCATCCTTATCTTCCATAGGTCTCTCCCTGGACCTAAAGATATTGTTATTTGTAGTAGTAGTAGTGGCCCTATCCCCCCTATTCCATTTGATGCCTAGGGGAAGTTTGGTTACTCTATTGATCACCTTAGGGCTTATTGTTATGGATAACCCCCTTATTACAATGGTGGCACTAACATCTAATTAGAAATTTAAAGCAATTGCAAACTCAAAGGAAAATTCATCATCATATCCCTTTAAAAATTAAAATAAGTTGAACCATTGATGTCTCCTAAATATATCTTCTACAGAAGGGTTCAATTGAACCATTTTGGTGTCTAAATATCCTCTCCTGTTAAAGCCACCCTTTGTCTCTTTTTACTTATTTTTACTAAGTGTAGGAAGGGTGTTTCTTTTATGGCCTTAGTGTTTAATTCAGTCATAGCAGAGGGTCGCAAATCTTATTATCACTCAAATTCTATCTACTGGCTCCTATTTTATTCACACACAACCCTTCAATTTCGTAATTTGATGACTATTGACTGCAAGATTTTTAGGAGAAACTATGTGAAATTATGATGGAGATATGAGGTGATGGAAACTTACTTCTTAGAATGCTGAGCTGAGAGGAAAAATGGAAATTTCCTTAAACAATTTGGAATTTTTTTTGCATTCATATACCTTCTACATATTCTAGTTGCACTCCTTGTCTTTTCATGTAGAACTTACATGACTTCCTATAGCAGTTACATGACTTCCTATAGTAGTTATAGGATTTCCTGTACCATTGTCCTATAGCAGCAATGGGTCGAGGTTTGAAGCTCTTAGATGGCTTTCAAAATTTGTCCTTTCTCTAATTGTTCTTGGAATGGCAAAATATGTGAAGGGAAGCATGCTCAAGTACGTTATGCACTATTTCAATTCAGCTTGGAGCGTTGTGTTGATCTGTCCCTCACAAAATTTTTCATAATTTTTACCGTTGGACCCACATAAATTTATCATTATCTTCTCCCTCGTAATCAACACCCACTCCTAGTGATCGTACTTTAACTTATTTGAAATCACCATGTTGCATCAGGACGCTACCAATTACCTTTAGATCAATTGGTTGACGGTGTCCAACTTAACTTGCCACCTTCAATATATTAAGGTTTCCCCTCTCAAAGTTCATTCATTTAGTCACTGATGCATAAGGATAGGGTGAGAGAATGCCATACCTTAGGCTTATATCATTGAAAATTTGTTGTAGGACCCTGCGTGCTAGAGCTGGACCATTGGAGTGGCATCAACCGAGTTTGTATTATTGCCTAAGCTTTTGTTGTGTTCCCTCATTCTTTTTGAGGTACTTAACTAGATTTGTTTTTTGTGTGTGCATGTACCTTAATGAGGCTTAAAGTATGTGTTTTTTGGTGGAGAATCCTTCATGGAGTGGCATTTCTTCTTTCAGAGTCACCTCAAAAGTCTTCCTTGTGTCCACCGATGTTCAAAAAATAACTTCACAACTTTCCTGCTGCTTACACAGGGCTTGCTACAAGAATTTTCTTCTTCCTATAACAACCTCTCTTTTCCTATTTTGGATTCTAAATTTGCATGGGTGATGAGGGAGAGTGTGGAAAGGTCTCAAGGTAGTGGCATGATTATGATAGGATGATGAGAAAGTGGTGTGGCCTTAGAAAAATGGAGTGGAGGAACTGTGTTTTCTTCAAAAAATGTTTTCTTAGAAAGGTGACAAAGTGTGGGATTTGAGTGAAAAATATTTGTGGTTGATATGGATGATTGATAAGAGGGTGGTAGGAAATCGGGAAAAGACTCTCCCCATGGAAATTTTGACACCACAGGGCCCTTAGTGACTGCTCTTTATCTTTGATCTGCCCTCATATAGCTCACTATAACTTCCTCTAACACCTCAGGAACTTCGTGTAGCACCACAGAGAGGGTGCAAAAGTTTGGATTTTGAGCTCATAGGATGGTGTAGAGGGATGAATAAGGGAGTTGTAGCGATGGATAGAGAGTGGATGGATGGAGAGGTGATGATAAATGAGATAATTCCCTTTCTTTATTACCATTAAATTCCACTCTTCATAACCATGCAAGACAGAAAAAAAGGTCAGTAGTCATGGTGGCATCTCACCTTCTTGTCTTTGTTTTTTCTTTTATTTTTCTTTTATTTTTTCAATACTAGTGAGCTAGCTAAGAAGATGTTTTCGACCCACCAACATTCCCTGGGAACCTCAAAGAGATTTTGACTTAGGAATATTTTATTTTTCTCCCCCCCTTCTCCTTTTTTGTCTCTAGGACTGTCTCAAAGTGTTTTTCAAACCTAGAGTTTCCTTGGATGCGTCATGGAGGTTTTCACCTAGGACTATTTTTTTTTTTTTTTTTTTTTCTCTAGGGGGGCTATGGACTAGAAGTTATGAGGCTCCCTATTACATTTACTTCCATGTTTATTTTATTGATGAACTTTTCCTTAGATATGGGTTTCTTATAGAATTTTAGCCTATAACCATTGAAAAGCATAGGGATCTCATCATCATCAATGGTGTTGATATGAAAAATCCCATTTTCCTAGAATTTATCTATCAGGTATGGCCCTAGCAATCTTGTCATCATATTCCCTTTAAATTCCTTGAACATTGAGTCATATAGAAAATTCCAATCCCCTTCCTAGAATACTTTCTTCTTTATGTGCCTATCATTCCAAGCCTTCCTCTACAGTTGTATGACTTCAGTGTGGAGGAGGGCCTACATGATGAATTCATCTAGGCCATTGAGTTGAAGAATATTTTATGTGTGTGTCCTTGTGACATCAAAATCTAATTGGGTTATCATTCTAAGAGTTTTATATTCAAATTCAATTGAAAATGAAGCTTTCTTTCCATAAACCAAATCATATGGAGTGAACCCATTATTTTTCCTCTGGGTGGTATTATAAGCCCAAGTTGCCTCTAATAATTTGTCTACCCAATCTTTCCTGCTATTGCTCACTATATTGGTGGGAATGCTTTCCAGTGCGTTATTGGTAACCTCTACTTGCACATTTTCTTGAGGGTGATAGGCAGTAGATGTTTTGTGCTTTATATTATGCAGCCTTGGGATATTCTTAATCTAATGTGACTTGAAGTGAGTTCCTTCATCAGTGAATATCTCCCTTGGATACCTAAATTTGTTCAGCACATTATCCCTTCAGAATTAAACAACTTTTTATTCGATGGTATTTTTCTCAGCCCACTTTATCTAATAATCAGTGGATACTATGTTGTATTTCTTTGTCTCTATTGGTGGATCAATTGGCCCAATGAAATCCATGCCCATCTTGGAAAATGGATATAAGGCCAATTGAGTTTATAGAGGAATTTCATCCCTAAGTGTAGGTTTTCCCATCCTCTGACATTGGTTATATATGTTGGTATACCTTCTAGCATCCTGATGAAGAGTAGGCCAATAGTAGCTAGCTTGCACGGCCTTGAAAGTTGTCCTATTAGCATGAAAACAACTCCCACAAGGTCCATCATGACATGCTAAGAGGATGTGAAAGACTTCCTCTTGCCTCACAGTCTCCTTAGAATCTAATCTGGTCCCATTTTGAAATTATTTTCACCAATCCAAATGAAAGGGTTTCTCTTTGTCAAAATTACGCTCTTCTCCCTGGATGATATATCTGGAGGAAATAACCCAGCAACCACGTAGTTCAATATGTATGAAAAATAGGGAGAGAGTACTGATAGAGAAAATAAGTGCTCACTTGGAAGATGATCATCATTCATCCCTTCATTATCTGCAAGAAAAGTGATTCTAGACAAGAAATATGCAACTACATTTTATCTCCCTGGCTTATCAATGATAGTTAAATCAAGTTGTCGCAAAAATAATCACCACCTTGTAATTCTAGCATTCACATGAGGTTTTCTCATCAAGTATTTAATTTTTGCATGGTCGGTATGCAAATAAATTTGGTATCTATTAATATAATGTTTGAACTTGTTCATAGAATGGAAAAAAACTAAAAGCTCTTTCTCCATGACAATATTGTTGAATTCAGCCTTAGACATATTTTGACTGATGAAATAAATGGCATAGGGAAACTTATCATCCATTTATCCCAAAGATTTCCCCGAAAATTTATTTGATGAATCAATATGGATATGGAAAGGTAGAGCCCATTTTGGACCTCGAAGTATAGGATAAGTGGTCAAATTTTCCCTTATGATTTCAAATGCTTCTTGTTAAAAACTTGACCAACGGAATTATAATTCCTTGGCTAACAATCAAAATAATGGTGAAGCAACATTGCTAAAATCCTTAACGAATCTTCTATAGTAACCATCCAAGCCCAAGAAACTCCTAACATCTCTCTGCTTATGAGATTAGCAGCCCTTTCTGTGATACAATCTTAATTGGATATACTTGTATCCTTGCCTGAGACATGGAGTGACCAAGGAAAATCCCTTCCATCCTCAAGAATTCACACTTATGAGTACTCAAAGAGAGATGAATTTCAATGCATACCCTATGGAAATTACCTAGATTAGAGAGGACCACTTGGAAATCATACTGATAGGGAGTGAAATTATCCATGTATATTTCCATGGAATCATGGAGAAGCTCAACAAAAGTTCTCAGAACTTCTCTTTGAAAAGGGGCAAGGGAATTGCATAGGAAAAATGGAAGAACTCTATAAGAAAAGGTTCCCCAAGAACATGTAAATGTAGTCTTGTCTTGGTCTTTAGGGCTGATCTGGATCTGAATGTAACCATTGAATCCACCCAGGAATGAGAATAAATTCTTCCCTGCAAGAGCGTATAAGACTTGGTCAATGAAACGAAAAGGGAAATTGTCTTTATTTGTGGATTTGTTAAATTCTCTATAATCAATAAAATTTCATCCACTTCCCATTCTTCTTTGGGGCTAATACTATATGAGACACCCGTTCACTTTCTAAGATAGGGTATATGAAACCTTCATCCACTAGCTTTGTAATTCATCCTTCTATATGTACATCAAGGTTGGGTTCATTCTCCTCTGGGGTTGGCGCAAAGGATTTTATCCCTCTTTGATGTAAATATGGTGACTGGATACTAAGGGATTCCCACCTTTAATTTCATTGTAATCCCAAGTAAAATCATCTAAGTTCTCTCTCAGCAGTTGGCACACTTATTCTTCCTCCTTGGCCAAGAGAGAGGGATTTATATTTAGGGTTCTAGATGGGCCAAATTCTACAATATTGTTAGGTTGAGGGACAATTCAACTAAGCATATCTCAGTCTAAGGAATTCTTCTAGATTCTCTCACAAGTTCATCCAGTTGAAAGGCATTGGGGAGCTGGTTCTGAAGGATATGGTCAATGAGGTCATATTCATCAGGTTTCCCCCCTATGATAACAACATATAAATTACATATTCAATATTTCATTGCATGAAACATTTCATTTTATTCTTCATCCTCTAGCCACAAAGGTAGATCATGTTTAATAGAAATCTTATAAGGAGGATACAATACCTGTTGTTTTGATAAGTGCCTATTCTTAATGGTCATGTTTCGAGCCATACAACTGATGTAGGCATCAACAGTGGCCAACCCAAGTCTTACTAGGATAAGAGGATAACCATTAAACTTGGATACTCCTAAGAGTCAATGGAGACCATAACATCCTCAAAAGATCCCTTAGGAGCTACTGTGGATCTATCTACAAGTTTCCAATATGTTGTGGTATTTTTAAAAGCTCCTTGGAGGTTGAGGCTCAACATGGTTTCTCTAATCATCACATTGATGGGAGCCCCAAGATCAATCAATGTATGAGGGACAATGA
The DNA here is from genome assembly GCA_034641835.2 of Pinus albicaulis. Classification (NCBI taxonomy): domain Eukaryota; kingdom Viridiplantae; phylum Streptophyta; class Pinopsida; order Pinales; family Pinaceae; genus Pinus; species Pinus albicaulis. Next base: position 1,106,435,322 of record CM076570.1, on the reverse strand, counting down.
CATAATCAATGTGTACATCCACTACTGGACTTCCAAGGTCTAGGTATTTAGGGAAAATTTCCCTCATTAGAGAAATTTTGAGGTCTAAAATGGGCCTCCTAAGAAAAATGTCCAACCAAAATAAGCTTTATAACAACCAATAGGATTCAAGATGATGATGTCAACCATGGGGGATGATTCACCATTTTTGGAGTCAATGATCCATATTTATGCAGGAATGCAAAGGACTACAAATATAACCATAAATACAAATATGAAATGGAAATATAACTTCATTTCAATAATATCAAATGATTGAAATATGCTTACAGACAGAATGATAATAAACTAGCTAGGGCGCTGGTAGCTTATCTCTGAGAAGATATGTGGCAGCTATAGGCTTATGAACAGTGTCAAAATGACGCTCGAAGGCCTGTTTATTATTGAAAAACAATGGAAAACCCTAAATATCCAAAAACCTAACTGTAGATGATGAAACACCAAACTAAGGGCCCCATCGGGGTAAATTGGTACATCAATTTCTCAGGGTCTTAACTTTGGCATACTATCTCCATTTTACGCACATGATACCTCGTTAGAAAGATCTATCCAATGACTAAAAATATGGACAATGAACATAAAGTCTTAGACCCATATCGGCTGCAAATTTCACGTCTAAAAAACATCATTTAGGTCCTCAAAATGGCTTCGAAAGTTCAAGACCCAAAATACTGCTAAAAATAGTAAATTGTGCTACAATTAAGGAAGCTAAAAAAAATGAAAGAAACAATTGTGGGAATTCAAGTGGAATGCGTGATTAGCCAAAAATATCAACCTGGATCATTCCTCCCCCCATAGGAAGAAATCGTCCCCATTGTGTTGAGTTGCCCCATGAGATCTGCAATGTCGGGTGAGTCGAGTAATGGTGGAAAGTATGGCTAAAGGTGATCCACATTGAACACTGGTTGTCGGCCAAGGAATGGAGGAATGTTTATCTTAAATGCATTGTCTCCCACAATGTTGATAATGTTGTAAGGCTGATATCAGAGTGGTATGAGCTTTCGATAAGATCCAGGTAGGAATTATTTCTACAAATGCAACCAAAGTTGGTCGCCCACCTGGAACTTGTGTGGCACCCAATGCTGATTATGTCGCTGCTTTTACTTGGCATTAGATTTCTCCAAGATTTCATGGACCTGCTCGATGAATTAAATAAAATTGGTTTCTTTATTAGCCTCAGATAGTATGTGTGTGGATTTTTTCGGTGTGCTCACATGAGGTATGGCAACATCAGGCAACAACACGCCTGGGGTCAGATCAATGGAGTGCTTGACTTGACATTATAGAGGAACATCTGTGGGTGAGGAGAAAATGTCCTTGTATTCATCCATGAATTTGTAAATATGTTGTTGTCATGTAGGGGAGCCATGTTTGGAGGCTTTGGCCACAATATTCTTCTTGCCCTGTGGGCGAGTTGTAATGAAAATGGATTTCCTAGTTTGGGAAATAATCTTACTACATTAGTAATCAAGGAGATAGAAAGAGGCGGTACTACCTCTAGTATCCTATGAAAATTATTTGTCAAACTTATAATAATAGAACAAGGCATAGAATTGTACACAAAATGTATCGTTCATAAGTATGGTTGGCCTAATAATACATCAAACACATCAAGAGGAGCAACATCACATAATACCTCATCCGTGAATGGCTTGATGTTTTATGGAAGGTGGCACTACTAGCGAAGGCGGAGATATCTTCCTTGGTGAAGACACCCAATGGTATATGGTTGTAGTTGTGCTATGGTCAGTAGGCAAAACTGATTCACATCCTCTCCTGAAATGAGGCTTTTTTGGCTTCCATTATCCACAAGGAATTGTAGTGGCGAACCCTTCACCCACATTTGGGAATGGAAGAGGCGCTTCCCCTCCTCTGGACCTTCATGTTCCTCCTTTTGGATCTTGGTGGTGGAAATGGTGGTGCTAGGTTCTGCATCAATGATTTTATTTCCTTTTTCATTCCCCTTGTTTGGTTCTGAGTCAGAATCAAAACATGCATCTGATTCAGATGCCCTTAGTTTGGCCACAAATGACTATTTGGTCTCACACTTGCTTGTGTTGTGAGTGAGGCTTTTATGAAATTCACACCACTTCCCCATATACTTATTTGGATTTTTACTGTCATTCTGAGTCACCCCACTTTGTATTTTCCCCTTATTTTGCTGTTCAGGGATGCCTTTCCCTGGCTTCAGATTCATGGATCCAAAGTCTCGCTTCTTCTTCTTAAATTTCTTCTCAATATTGGTGGCATATCAATATGCGACGCCAAGCAAGGTAATGTCGAGGAAATACATTTTCTCCTAAATTTATATATGCAAATAGATGAAGTACTTGAGCACTAAATATCTCTCTAAATCTTCAATACCCAACTTTGTGCGCAGGGTATGGAACAAATTCATTATTTGGTGCACATCTTGTTCGCTTTGTTGTCACAGCATGGTCCATTGGATGTACTTGGCCTCATAGCTCCCCACGGGGTAATATTTTTCCTTGATGCCATCTTGGAATGAATTCCAAGTGGGTGCGACTATGAACAAAGAGGGTTCCCTCGTGTCCTTTTTCTCACAGTAGGTTTCCCACCAGTCTTTGACATGGGGGGCAACTTTGAGGAGTGCAAAAGTTATATTTTCTTGGTTGGATAAATCATGGATTGAGAAATATGCTTCCAGTAAATTAAACCATTTATCTACAAATTCTTCATCGATATAGCCTTCAAATATAGGAATGTCAAATTTTACTTGTTCCTTGAAGGGAGTGAGGCCTCTAGAGTGGCTGTTGGATGCAGATGTGCCATAGGCGGGTAGCCGTTGAAGGATCTAGGCAAAGTTTTTGTCATCGCATTCCGTTGTTTTTCGAGGGCCTCCTCGAGAAATATTTTGATAGGATCTCATAACCCCTTGTCTTTGTTTTCTTTCACCATGGGAATTTGTCGGGGTTTGCGAGGTTGATCTTGTAACGGTTCAACCATATCGATCCCTAACTCCCTATACCATGACTTTGTTCAGTACATGCAAAGAAAAATAGAGAAAGATAAGACCAATCTGATACCATTGATCCATTTTTATGCAAGAATGCAAAAAAAATACAAATATAACCATAAATACAGAGATGTTGTGGAAATATAACTTCATTTCATTAATATCAAATGACTTAAATATGATTACAGAAAGAATAGAAATAATCTAACTAGGGCACTGGTAGCTTATCTCTGAGAATATATGTGCCAGCTACAAGCCTATGAAATGTGTTACAATGAGGCTTGAAGGTCTATTTATTATTAAAAAACAACGGAAAACCCTAAACATCCAAAAACATAACCCTGGGAGATGAAACTCCAGACTATGGGCTTCGTCAAGGTAAATTGGTACATCAATTTCCCGAGGTTGTAACTTTGGCATACTATATTCATTTAACGCACGTCATACCTCATTAGAAATATATATCCGAGGATTACAACTGCTAACAACAAATATTGACTCCCCGACTCATATTTTTTGGATCTTTCATGCCCAAAAAATGTCGTTTAGGGCCTCAAAACGTCTCCTGATATTCAGGACCCAAAACACTACTAAAAATACTAAATTGTGCTACATTTAAGGAAACTAAAAAAATGAAAGAAACAATGGTGGGGGTCCAAGTGGAAAAGGTGAGTGGCCACAAATATCTACCCGGATCAGTAAAAAGGTAAAAACATTAGAAAATAATAAAATAATAAAAATTGTTATTTTCAACTTATATCCCTAAGTTTTTACTAAAATTTCAAGTGTGAGTACTCGTTGGATAAAATTTTTGATTCCTAATCCAAGGAAAACCCATGTTTCATACTTTCGATAGACCCTTCTACATGTAAAATGAGAAATACATGAAAAAATGTGATTGCAATCATGTTTTTCATGTATCTCTCAGTTTTTGGATAGCAGTGTCAACCAAAAGTATGCAACGTGGGTACTCCTTGTATGAGGAATCATATTCTGCATCCAATTACCATTGTCACTCGAAATTTGAGTAAAACCATACGGAGATAAGTTGAAAATATGATTTGAAAAAATAGGTTTTTATGTTTTCCATCTAAAATTTATGTATGTAATATATTCTTGTTTTATTATTTCCATTATTATTTTATAATTTCCTAAAGAGGCCCATTTTAGACCTCAAAATTCTCCTAATGACCTAGCATTAAATCAGATAATTGACCCACAAAATTGATTGTGGGGGTGTCTCTCTTCTTTCTTCCCATATTTTTGAAGCATTTCTCCTTGATAATCTTATTATAGATGGTAACACCCTTAATAGCCCAAAGAAGGGGAACGTTAACAGACATATTCTTCAATTTTCATAGAAGTTCAGTCTCTTCTAGCGTGTGTTGGATAGGATGGATCAATCTCTCAGGAAAAGGAGGTGAATTTACATGAGGGGTACTCTCTTCATTTTCCTCTTCAATCTCTTTAGGTGGACATGGTGGATGGTTATTTGGGAGCACCCTCACAGACCTAAGGTTAATCTCATGGATATCCACAACATAGTAAGGTTAAGATGTCTCTCTAGTGTATACATGTTGTGCATGTTTTTTGTTCAGGTTCATATTAGGTTGTGTAGGCATCTAAGCTTGGTTAGGTAGAGCAGAATGAGTGAGTCGAGGTTGAGGTTGGGTTGGAGGAAGTAAATTAGGAGGTTGGTTGAGTTGAGGCATCCACCCTTGTGATGGGTTGCTCCATTGAGGAGGTTGGGGAGCATATGGTTGAATTTTTGTTTTTGTTTTTCTAAGTTAGACTAAATTATATTAATGTAACATAATGTAGAAGGAGAGTCTAGCCTCTGTAATTGTTGAACTAGCCAATTCCAGAGGGATTATATGTCAAAAAATCAAAATAGTGACTACCCTAGACGGGGAAAACAGTTAAACTACAACTACCCAAAGAGGGGAAACCAACTTCATACAAAACATAGTTGAGTATTATGAAAGTATTCAGGAGAGATAGAGTGACCAAGAAAATTAACATAATTGTAGAAAAAGACCTTTTCAAGCTAGGTGTAATTTTTCTAGGGCGGTGGTTCCTGCACAATGAGGCACGTGTAGTCTTTGGAGGAGTCATATGCATGCGTTGTTTATTGAGCCAATTGTTCTAGAGTTGTGGTGGCGTGAAAAATGCGTGCACTGCCCTTGTAGCCATATTTTCCTGACCAATCTAAGTTGTTACCTCCACTGTTACCGCTTCCACTGCAGCCATTTCCTTCGCTGTTGGAGGAGGGGGTGCCCTGTTTGACTAGAAGGGCTTCAAACTTACACGCGACTGGAAGAGGCACCGAGTCTATGGTGGATTTTATTTTCTTTGTCTTGGAGCTATGGCCTGCAGTAGGGGAAGCTTCATCCTTGAAGCTGATGGTGATGGTGGCTATGAGGCAAGGGTAGTCCAGAGCACATGTATAGCAGAATTAAGCAGAATTCTCCCCAGGTGGAAGAGGTTGCATCTCCAAATGAGGCAGAGGTGGAGAGGGATGGCTGGTGGTGTGGTGCAGAGCCAAAATGCCATCAAGAGAGACAGAGAAAGATGATCGGGAAGCGTGACCTTGACCTATGCCACTGCGAGCTGCAAGATAGTGGGCGAAATAATCATCGTGAAGTGGTGAATGAGACTTAGAATGGATGGACAGAGGAGGACGTGACGCCTGCCCATGCCCACTACCTCGGTGACAATGCATTCTGTGTCGCCTGGGCATATTGGAGCTGTTGGAGGCATTGGAGATACAGGTCGGTGGAGAAGGCTGAGCAGAGAGAGATGTAGGCTTAGGAATATGAGATCCAGGGGTAGAATTGAAGCTGCAATAGAGGCTATCAAAGAAATGGTGAATAGGGGCTAGCATAAGGAAACAGTAAAGGCTGCACCACCTCCCTGTGGGCATTCGAGAGCTTGACTCTGAGAGCATAGAGGGGAAAATGCAACTGGAGGGAGATGGCGGAATGATACACCATGGAGGAATTTTGAGAAAGTGGTAGCCGCATCGACGTTTGGGCATATTAATGACTGAGTGTTAAGACCAGTTGGCTGATGTAAATGCCACTGGCTTGAGCCCATGCGTGACCATGTGGCAAGGCCATGTGTCACGTGCTAGGCTCGTCATCCACCTGCTTGTATCATTCACCCGCATCCGGGACATATGGCTGAAATTATTTATTGAAAGGTTGAGGATGGTATATAGGAGCATAAGGCCAATAAGGAGGTGTGGGCCAAGGCTGCAAGAGTGCATTTTGATTTGAATTATAGTCATAATAAGGCACACCTTACATTCCCTATTAGTATGGCCAAGGTCCTTCATGCCTCCTTTGATTTATAAATCAAATTTTCTCTCATCCACCTTCCACCCCTTGGTATACATCTTTTATACTAGGCAAGGAAGGGAATTTTTCTATTGCATGGTTTTATGGACAAACTAAGCAGATTTCTATGACATTCATTGGGCACTCATTCCTAGGGTGTATTCTAGTGCATTTAGGGCAAGATATATCTAGGGATATTTCTTCCTCTTATTGTTTCCTTTTTATATGCATGTTATCCATTTGCAAGGAAAAGGTGTGCAACATTTCACTCTTCAAATCATGTAACATGTTCCCTATCTCACTTTTGGTGGATGAGGTGGAGGAAGTGGTACTAGCCAAGCCTTGCTTACTTAGACCCTTTTTTTTGGCTACCCTAGAATGGTTTCTTAACACATTTTTGATGTCATCATAGGCCAACTAATAGATATATCCTCCAAATAGCAGGTTGGGGGTTTACAAAACTTCCTCCCTAATCCTGCAGAGAAGAACTAACTTGAGCGATCTAGGATTAAGGGTGTAATTGGACCTCTTTTAGTTCAACGAAAACTATTCCTCATAGTCTTCTAAAGATTCATTAAGCCCTAAGTTCATCTAAAATATTTCTTCCTTGGTTTATCTAGACCTATAATATTATATGTACTTGTTGTTTAAGGACCCTTGTATTTAAGCCCAAGTAGTGATGTTGTCCCTAGGAAGACCCATGAACCAACACAAGGTTGCATCCTTGAGGGTAAATGGGAAAAATTTCAACAATTTTTCATTTGAGGCATAGTCATAAATCCTACATATAACAACAAAATCAAACATAAAAGTGTCAAGGTCTTCATAAGTTAAGCCATGTAAGTGTGGAAGGGATAAAGGGATGATATTTTTCATCTTGGTATCTCCATTATTTTCTCTGATGGGAAATACCTCTTAGTTTATGTTCTCAACCATATCTTGAACAGGTGAAGTGGGTTCCTCTTCTTCCCCAATAGGCTCTTCAAATTTTTGAGGTTGCTTACCTAGAGGGTATTCTAAATCACATTCACTGAAGAAGAGTGAAATTTGACTGTGTTCGGATGTGGGGGTTTTTGGTATAAATTTTCCTTGGTTTTCCCTACTCCTATGAGGCATGAAAGAAAATTTATTGTTTCTTTTCACTTTTTCAAACTGCATGCAAAACAAAAGCATAAAACAATGCTTAAGAAAAAATAAGCATCTACCTAGAAACATCCCCGAAAAAAATGCCAAAAAGTGGTGAGCCCTGGTATTGCACCAAGAGTGTTACAACTCCCAAGGGCTACTTAGATTTACTTATGAACCTGGGGTTCATACAAACTTAGATGTGAAATTTCGATACGCATAGTATATGGATTCTATTCATGACACCCTCAACTAGGTTTTCTAGTCAGTAGTGCTTCCAGGCCATTCCTTCCACTTAATTAAAGTGAAACTAGCTAATGAAATGCGAAGAATTAATTCTAATCTAGGACACAAAGAGTGTCTATCAAACTTCTACTTTCAATTTAAAATGAAAGAAAAACATAAAAATTTAACCTAATTACAGAAAAAGGAAGCTATGCTATAGGAAATCATTCATTTTGCTATCTATTAATTTGTAAAATAAATTATTCTATCACCACACACTTCATCAAAGCATAAACCATCTCCTATCTATTGTTTCATTCAACTTTTACTTGCATGTAAATTGCTATCCTATTCAACCTAACTCCGAAATGACATCAAACACTAATGCCTGCTATGTTTTTTTAGCAGTGAAGGAAGCAACATTGGAGTGGCCTAAGTGTCTCTTCTGACCATGAATTTAGATATGGGGGTCAAATTCATCATATTATGAGTTTATAAGGAAACAATGAGGTAAAATGGAGTGAAAATGGTGACCTACAACACTGCTACAGCAAGTTTCTAGATGATGTCCTGTAAATGCTACAAGAAGTCCTAAAGTGCTGCAGGAAATAAGATGAGAGGATATAAGTTAAAAAAGGGTGCAAGGAAGGTGAGGAAAGGAGGAACAAGGTGTAAAGAGGTGAAGGAGAGGTGACTAACGAATTCATCCAAACTAAGAACCCCTGGGAGGCATATTTTTCAATTAGAGGGATACTCGCGGTGGTGGTGAAGGTAATTTCAAAAAAAAATGGTTTTGGTGGTAGAATTGGAGGTTGGAGAGAATACAACCCTGAAATCACTACACACATTCATCCATTTATTATTAACAAACTGACACATTTAAAAGTGGAAAATATGATTTTAATAGAAACCTATGCTAAAATCTGATCTAAGGACACATCCAACTTTAATATCACTGTAAGAATATTAAGAACATGATAATCATGTTTTTTATATTTCCAAGAAATCATAAACACGCTATTTTTTATATGTGGTTGGAGATCCTTGTCCTCAAGCTCCCACGAGAGAGGTGAGGAAAAAAGGTTACAAGCACACTTTTTTTATATTTTTGCTAGTACTAGAATGGAAAAAGAGACTAAACAAAGTGTTGAAACATAAGGAGAGAATATAAATACACAATAGTGACTTAGCCAATGTATTTGGCCCTAACCCAAAATCATCATCCCTTTGGGACTAAATCAGTGATGGAACAAACAACTTCTCATTATCATTTCATAAAAATATCTAGTACATCATATGACGGTAAAAAATAACACTAAATCAAGTCTCAATATCTACCTAGATTAATATAAAGCTTGAATCCTCATGATATTGCATATTATTATTTACACAAATGGGTAGCTACTAACAACTCTTTAAAAAGTAGGAGTAAGTTGTCCTTGATCTCGAGAAGAGTGGAGCTTGGCTCCTCATAACTACCACTTTTCATGGCTGCCTTTTCCTTCAATATTTGAGGAGAGATCTCAGTATGACCTTGGCTTATTAAGAGAGTTAAGCAGGTGGAAAAACCTCCTACAATCTCTCCTTTTTGTCTACTTCGAGCACTTCGGTGGAAAATATCTAAAAAATCACTAAATTTCCTACAATTAATTCAGATTAGGCAACAAGACATGACAAACAGTCTACACCCTTCTCATTTAGCATAATATGACAAAAATGTAAATAAATGTAGCAAGAGGTAACTTAATATGCTAAATTATGGCATTTTAACCCCTTAAAATATACCTAATGATGGGCCTCATCAACATGCATTCCTTCCTTCTTAATTTCATGTTTATTTTTTCTTTAATTTTCTATATAAGATAGAAGTCCCAATTTTTAACTCTAATTTAGAAAGAATTGAGGTGTGAAAATGTAGTTGAGGAAGTTGGGTTTCTAAAATCCTTCTTTAAAAAGGTAAGTTTGGAATTTTCGCTATAATTTCTCTTCTAAGAGGTTTTCAGAGGGAAAAACTTGGACCATAATTAGGTGAAATCTCACTAAAGGTATCCTTCAAGCTTTAGATCATGGTCGACTATAATTTTGAAGAGATTCAGTAAGGAAGTCATATATTTTGAAAGCTTATGAAATCATGCTTCAAACCAGACAACATGACATTTTAGCTATAAATTTATTTCTTTTAGGTACGAGACCTTACTTCTCGGAGGAGATAGAGAAGATATATCAAGGTACAGATGGTAGAACTTTTAGATCTTTTTTTATACAATTTTAGATATATCGTCTAAGGAAGTTGAGTCTCCTGAATGCTCCTTAAATTATAACTAACTTTTATATTAGAAAATCAAAAACTAAATAAGCAAAAAAATTGATAGCCCATATCCATAATCAAGCATTAAGGTACCAATCTTGAGAAAAATGTGATTCCTGAAAGAAATAATGAAGGATTAGAGAGTTGGTTGTGTCACGGAGGCATATCAAATCTAAGGTTTAGCACTGAACCTAGATGTGCTCTAGTGTAGGAGAAAAATTGAGAGTTAAATAAATATATATCCATGCATGTGGAATTATGTGGAATTATTTTGTTGTATATATCAACAATGTAATGTTATTTGAAGATTGATTTGATTTTGATTCAACAAGATAAACATGGAGGTTGGTATATGCCTAGAAAAAATGAAAAATGAATAGACATGTTTAATTTTTATGATTTAATGATAGTAATGGTTGTGTGTTATTTTAGCACTTAAGAAGAATTTCTAGTAGTGAAAAGAAAAAGAAGTATGTTCATTAGAAAGGCACATCTTCATACTAAAATGATCACTTCTAAAGAAAATGGGAGAGAATAGACAAAATATCTTGAACTTATTGAGACAACGAAGAGTTTGAAAGAAGACCTTTAGAGTTTCAAAGTAGATACTGAAAGGGTAATGAAATAATAGGAAAGGCAGGATAATTGAATGCAATGTTGCTACAAATTTTTCCTCAAAATCAAAATATTTGGAAATGCATACCAAACTTTGGCAATGATGGAAAAACCCATATAAGAAAATGCATATCCCTTCATAAAATTAGGAGCATGGATTTACCAACCTCAATACAAGGAATCATACATCTAAGAAAAAACATCAAAGTAGGAATGTGGCTACTTCCAATGAAGGCTCACTTTTGATTTTTCAAGTTATGGGATAGCTAGCTCAGATAGGATGAGTAGAAAAAAATCACAGAAGTAAAAGGAGAAGAATCACTCCATAGTTTCATTGCATGAATAATTGAAGAACGAAAAACCCCCCACCTTCAATGGTAAGATGAATAAATGTGAGGAAGTTGAAGCATTGATGTAAGGGTTGAAGAAACACTTCCATATGCATAATTATGTAGTAAACATGAAGGCCATAGTATAAATATTTAACATACCTGGAAAGGAACCCATATGGTGGGAACATCTCAATATTGCAAAAGGAATTTGAGAAAGGAAATCTCTTCAAAGAAGTTCAAAATGTACTTTAGAAAGAAGTACTATGAGAAAAGTACTATTATGAAATGGTCAAAGGATTTTAGAATTTAAAGTTCGAAAAACACACTATAGAAGAATATGTGAGAATATTTTTCGAGTTGTTCCACTATGTGCCATATATAAAGGATGAGAAAGTAAATATTCAAAGATTCATTACTATATTTCCTCAATTTGACCGAGATCAAAAAAAAAATTATGAGCTAAAGACTTCAACTGACACCATAACAAAGGATAATTGTTGTTATGAACAATCAAAGCATAGAAAAAAATAGAAATTTTTTTGGAATAAGATCTCACCATCATAAGGTTGACATAAATATTTTGAATTAAAGTTTTCCAATAAGAGGTAAGCTTCAATAGAACTATCCAATGAAAAGTAATATGAATCCAACAAATGTGGAAGGAAAGGGATGGGATTAGAAAAATAGGACTTTTAAATTTTTGAGGTTGTGGAGAAGAGCACTTACTTCAAGATTTCCCCGATATAAACTACAACAATAAAAGAAAGGTGCACCAAGTAAAAGTTTCTACTACAATCATTGATTTGGAAATAGAAATTTTTACGATCCATGTGGCATTGGATAATCAAGAAGAAAATCATTAAGCATTTTTAGTTGAAGTAAAGGATAAGTAAGCATAATAAATCATGCCTAGCTTAGCTACCTATAGGTACAAATAGGAAGGTAATTAAATTAGTGGAAGAACCTCAATTTTTTATGTATGTGTATTAAACAAAAGTATTTTTAGATATTCTTCCTTCAAGATTATAAAATGTTTTGATTGGCATAAATAGTTAGATGCATGTTGAGTTAAGTTGGATTTATATCATAATGCATTTGAAGGTGTGTATGGGAATGGGGATCTTATAACTCTCAAAGGCATAGCCACACAAGTGGCTATAAGAGAATTATAAACAATTCAATGGAAGGAATGTTACAGAAAAGGATGCCACTTGTATTCCATACATATTTTGTAGTCAATAGGTAAAAAAAAATCAAATATTGAAGACTTCAAATTTTTGAAAGAATTTCAAGATGTATTTTTTGAATAAATACTGAGACTTCCATTTTAAAAGTGATATAATTTTCTCCATAAATATTATCCGAGGATTTGTATTGGTGTAAAATTTAACTTACATGATGAGTACTCCTGAATTAATAAAGTTAAATATTCATTTCAAGAAAATGTTTCAAAAAAGTATATATGAGACCTCGTGTATTTCCTTCGGGTGAAAAAACTTTATTTTTGAAGAAGAAAGGTGGAATGGTCAAGTAATGTATATATTACAAGAAGTTAAAAAAAGTAATTATTAAGAAAAAAGTATCCTTCTACTGAGTATTAATGATTTCTCGGTCCAACTGAGAAGAGATACAATGTTTTCCAAGATAGACTTAATGTCAATGTATTACAAAGTTAAAATAAAATATGAATTCATTCATAAAAAAATTTGTTGAAGTACATATGGGAATTATGAGTTTGTGGTAGAGTCTTTTGGGTTAACTAATGCACCAACTACATCGATGTGTTTTATGAATGTCATCATCAGTAAGTATTTGGAAAATTTATTCTCTATTTTCATTGATGATGTCCTTCACTACAAGAAAAATGGACATTGGTGAGGGTCATGATTGTGACGGACCTTTAAGGTCCGTCACCAATGCCGCATATGGTAACGGTCCTTAAAAAAGCGTCGCTGTAAGTGTATATAGTGATGGTCCTTTAAGGTCTATCACCAAAGCCATTTTTAATGACACTTTTGGTGAGGGTCGTTAAAGGCCGATCACTAATTCCCTCTTTGGTGACACTTCTACTGACGAACTTTTAATGACCCCCACCGATGCTATTTTTGTTACTTTTGGTGACGGTCAAAACATGTTCGTCACCATTGATCATTCCAATGAGTTTTTGATGATGTTATGTTCTTGTTAATATTTTTTTGTGAAAAGATAACAATTTAATACCATTATTGTGGAGTCTTTTTTATAATATATCCAAGGCCATAGTGGTTAGAGTTAGCCAATTTTTTAAGAAGTAATTAGTGTGTATCATTTCCCTCAAGTAATGACTAGTCGAATAGAGTTTTCCTATGGGTCAACACATGATTCATATCTATTAAGTTTATTATCAAGAAAATTCACTTTAGATAAAATCCCACTAGTGTGTGTAGGAAATATATTATTTAATACATAATCAAGCTCTGTCAATTCTATTAATGAGAAAGACCTAACACTCCTCAACAATACAAGCACACCTTAAATTAATGCTTTGGCACACAATAAAATTTCTTATCATCTCACATGTCTTGGAACATCTTTGTACCTAGAACATCTTGTCATGACACTAATGCTCAAGCACATGGTGGCATGTGCTAGCAAAGCATAGAACTCTCCTAGCATGTGTTGGCATGCATTTAGTCCCTAGCATTCCCTGTAACACTTGGTTGAATGCATTGACATACATTGGAACTTGGCACACAATGCCACTTGGCATGTATTGGGACCTATTATTAGTGTGGTTAGCATTCTACTTTTCTAAAATATAAAGTCCCAACTTATTAACCCTATTATTGGTTATTCCTTTTATTTCCTTGAAACTTCTTGACACATATTGACATACCCTGGCACCCTACACATCCTTATCACCTGGCATGTATTGGCATATCTTGGCACTATTTGGCATATATAATTAGCACACCCTGGAACTCCCAAGCACACTTTGAGACTTATTAACATGCCTTGATATTCCCTAGCATGCCTTACCAATCCTTATCATACCTTGTCGCTCCCTCCTTGGCATGACAACTAGCATTCATTAACACTACTCCTTGGCACACATTCCTTGTATTCATTAACTTCCATGAATTTTGACCTAGTTCTCCCTTAATGTTTTGTCCTAGTACTCCTTAACACTTGTCAATATGCATTAGCACTCTCTAGCACACCTTAGCACTCTTCAACATGCCCTTCCACTTCATAGCGTGCATAACACAATGTGACACATATTGGCACTTGGCACGTGTTGGCTCTTTGAAAGTTTTAGCATGTATGGAATATGTTGACATGCCTTGGTATAATTTGGCATGGTTTAATATTAAATTTATTTGAGATAAACTATTGGAAAGTAGATGAGAAGCAACAAAGGAATACTTGGCACTTATAATGCACTAAGACTTTGCACTTAGCATCTATTGGCACCTAGTGTTGGTGTGCCTAGCATGCCCCTCTTGGAAAAGGTAAATTGATGACTTATTAATCCTCTTATGTGTTCATTTCCTTGTATTTTAACTTGTTTCCCCCTTTTGTTGCCTTGAAAATCCCTGGCATGCATTGACACACCCTTGCACATCTCGGCATGCCTTATCACTTGACACATCTTAGCATTCCCTAGCATGCCTTGGCACTCATGTCCTCACAGTTAACCTCTACATGTTTTCACGACTTGGGAACCCAATAAATTCCTTGGCTACTGCAGTTCATGTGACAATATTGGCTTGCTTCAACTGCAACAACTTGACCAATTTCACCTACTACAAGTAGATTGTGCCAGCTTGTTCACCTATAAATTGCCTATAAATCATCTTATGCCACTCATGTCCAAGCTCAACTTGTCCCACTTGACTAGTTACCAAGACAAGGATCACATGATCTAGCCATGGCCATAAAACAACTAAGAAACATAGCTTACATAGGAAATATTTCACATGTATGTTCAGTTCATATAAACAACAGAACATTGACTGAGAGTTTGCAAGAACCACAAGATACACAAGGCACAGAAGATATAAGCCAACACAAGTCGAGCGCCCCAAAACTTATACACAACAATGTAAAATATGAAATTATTTAGAATATTTTAAAACATGAGCATGTAGCCAAAGTGTGCCACATCTCATATAAAAAAAATAGCTAAAGGCAAAACAATGTTGTGCCTAGCACAAAGTGATCTCCCTTTGTCAAAAACTGCTATGTCGAGCCATGTATAACAATTGTAGGCTTGCCTCTTATAAATCACATTATGAACTTCTCCTAACATACTTCATCCTTAGCACACTTTAATTTGCTGACACTCCCTATAACACACTCTTATTCATTCCTTTCCATGCATTTTGACCTAGTTATCCCTTGATATGCCCCGACACTCCCTAACACTCTTCAACAGGAATTGACATTATTTGGCATGTGTTAAAATGCCTTTTCATTCCTAATGTGCATGCCCTGACCCTATCATTCCCTCGCAACTATCTTTACTTAATTTCAACTTGGGAACCCAACCAAGCCCTCGCTTGACTACAAGAGCTTGACCAAGTTACGGTTACTACAACTAGACTATGTTGTTGAATTGTGTAGCTTGGGAGGTACTCCACAAGCCTAGTGATATGGGTTTGTGTGAGTTTGGTCACAAAAGGCTTTGTGGGAAAAGAATCCAAGAAAAGGGATTTTGGACCCAATATGGGGTTTAAAATCTAAAATAAAATTAAAAAGGAAAAATAATATTTCCTAAGGTCTAAGTGGATAAAAACTGTAAGTTCTAGAGGGTTCCTAAGAGTTCTAGGAAAAACTATTTAAGGGGGCCTTAGGATGAAGGAAATTAAATCAAGTGAGAATGAGCTCATTTGATCAAGGGGGTGAAGAGAGATGTAGTCCTAAAGTAGGTCGAGTAAGAGGGTCGAGTAAGGGTTGCTAAAGGGACGCCATGACCATCCTCCAAGAGCAAGATCATCATGTGAGGGTTCACAAGAATGTTGCATACCTTAATGGTCGGTTCAAGATAGAAGTAGGATGGCATAATGTTGGTTCTCTTATGACAGATCGAGCTTAAGAGAGGTTTCTCATGAGAATATGGGCATGTGATTTCAATGGTGTCTTTGTGTGAAGGCTACATCAAGTTCTGAAATGTTGAAATTTGCAACAAGAAACATGAAATTGGAAACCAAAAAGGACAAAAAAAAATGCACCCACACTGGTGAGGAATTTTGATGCACCAGGAGTGAGGAATGTGGGGCGTCTTATTTATTTTTCCCTTAAATAAATTGGACAATAAATTTTAATTTCATCTCATAACAACTTATGTCAGTTAACTAAGTCATGATGATTGATTTAGCTCAAGAAATTTGAGTTGAGGATCTAAGATGAGGCATGTAGAGGTATTAATCTAATATTTTTCGAGTCCAGTTGCAGTTAATGCATTAGTGGGGTGTAAGTGTGATTTAGTTAATTCATTTAAATGAATTAAAATCAGTTAAATAGTTCTAACTAAGTGATGAGCTAGTGAGCGGTCAGCCAGTGAATTAAATTAGGTTAATTCACAATGAGTGATCAATAAGATAACTGATAATTCACTATTAATAGTTGCATGCATGCCAGTTGTGAGGAAGACCCAACTGAGACGAAGGTTAAAGGGAACATAACTATCAGTTTTATTTATACAAAATTTCTCATGTGCAATTATAAAGCCATTGCGATGCCATGATGATTAATAGAGCTAATTCCCTAGGAATTTTTACCGCAAGGCAGTCAAGGAAGGTTATTAAAAGAATATACTGGCTAAGTACTAGACCGAGTTTTCCTAGATCAGCGAGAGACAATTGGCAGAGTGTTGGAGAATCTCGTGAGAGATTAAGCATTGTATTGTTTCATGATTCCTTGACTTAATACACAATAGAGATAGAGCGGTTTTGAGCAGTTTCTTTCCCCAGATACATATTGTGTTGTGCAATAGATAATTTATTTCTCTTACTAATATGTGATTGTGCGACCATGTTTTGTTTCCAAAAATTGTAGGAAG
Source organism: Pinus albicaulis (assembly GCA_034641835.2). NCBI lineage: Eukaryota > Viridiplantae > Streptophyta > Pinopsida > Pinales > Pinaceae > Pinus > Pinus albicaulis. The sequence continues at coordinate 1,106,418,320 of CM076570.1, read as the reverse complement.
GATTCAATATGTTGTTTTAGTACATTACAAGATCAGATTGAATCTCGTTGGTTAGATTTCTACATGGTATCAGAGTAGGAATTTTATGGGCAGCGAATTTGTAGAGAACATCTGAAGATTTTGGTGTAAAATTTAAAAAAAAAATAGGATATTTGGATTCCTTGCGAAAAACTACCCAAATGGAAAATAAATTCGGAGCTTGGATGAGGGAGATATCGTCGATTTAAAATCAACTCTTTTTTAGGAAATTTTGTAATGGCGGGACAATTACAATGTGCACGAGTCAAGAACCTATATGCACTTGAGGTAACATATGCATGCAAAGCTTTGAGGAGCAAAGTAGAGGTTAGAGACTTGCCTGTTGAGAGGGAGTACAAATTAGCTCTCAACATGCAGCCTTAGAAGCAGTCTTAGAAGGTTGTGGAGAAACCGCAATTGGAGAAGCAGAAAGGAGACCGAGTGGAAGCGTCCACTCAAGCAGAGACCTCCATGAGGGGGAAATTTCGATCTAGATGGGTAGAGGGAGCACATGCAGCCATACCTCTAAATGAAAGATGGGGTGATGTGTAGACATAATCCGAAGATAAGAAATTTGGGTAGGGTCCATTGAGATGGTGTGTCTCATGGATCGAACTTAGCTACGAGGAGTCCACAGTACAATAGTAGTAGTAAGGATCAGTTAGATTGATGCAGTCAAATTTCAAGAAGACATAAATTAGAGTGACAGATGTCAGATACTGGAGCACAAATCAGATTTGGCAACAATGCAAAGGGCAAGGATGCAGATTTCAGCAGCAACGCAAAGAGTCTAGTAGATAGGTGCAATAGCTAGCAGCAGTCAGAAGACTCTGATGACAAATGCATTATATTGATTCAGTTGTTTGGAGGCTATTCAGTTTCAGGATTTTCAAGTGCAAGCAACACTAGATAAGTGTTACAGTAAAATTAGTCCAACTTCCAAGAAGTTTCGAGGCCCAAACGATGTTATAGGCATGAAAGGTTTGGTGATTTTCATATAAATCATATTAGTAGTTGTATTTCCCGTAGAGATATTTATAACAAGGTATCATAAATTCATAAAAAGGCCAAATGTAGATCATATGACCAAGTTATGACCCCAGGAAATTGGCTACCCAACTACCCCAATGGGGCCCATAAACTGTTGGTGTTACATCTCCTCGGGTTAGGGTTTTCTCTTATTTTTCAATAATAAAAAGGCCCTTGAGCCTTATTGTAACATAGTTCATAGGCATGTAGCCGCCACATCTCTTCTTAGAGATAAGCTACCATCGCCTGAGCTAGTTTGTTTTCCATTCTGTCTATAAGCATTTTTCAGTATTTGGTATTGATGAAATGAAGTGTTATTTCTACTGCATCTCTGTGTTTATGTTTATTTTAGTATTTTATTGTGAACTTGAATATTTTCGGATCATGAGGGTCTAAGATTAGGCATGTAGAGGGATTCTAATATTTTGGGGGCCCAGTTGCAGTTGATGCATTAGTGGGGTGTAGGTGTGAATTAGTTAACTCAACTAATTGATTTAAAATCAGATTAACTAGTTCTAACTAAGTGATGATCTAGTGAGAGGTCCACTGAATTAAATTACATTTAATTCACAATGAGTGATCAATCAGATAATTGATAATTCTCTATTAATAGTTGCATGCATGTCATTTTTGAGGAAGACCCAGTTGAGATACAGGTTAAGATAGAGGTTGAAGGGAAAATAACTATTAGTTGTATTTATACAAAATTGCCCATGTGAAATTATAAAGTCATTGGGATGCCATGATGGATTGTGCAATCAAGGAAGGTTGAATTTCCTAATTAATACGGAGCTAATTCCCTAGGAATTGCGTGAGTAAGGCAGGCTGAAGGAAGGTTGATAATTGGTTAAGTACTAGACCGATTTTGCCTAGATTAGTAGGAGACAATTGGCAGAGTGTTGTAGAATCTCATGAGAGATTAAGCATTGTATTGTTTCATGATTCCTTGACTTAATACACAGTAGAGATAGAGGGGTTTTGAGCAGTTACTTTCCCCAGATACATATTTTTTTGTGCGATTGATTATTTCTTTCTCTTACTTATATGTGATTGTGCGATCATGTTTTGTTTCCGCAAATTGTAAGAAGGATTCAGTATCTTGTTTTAGTACATTACAAGATCAGATTGAATCCTGTTGGTTAGATTTTCTACATGAAATAGAAGAGAGGGTTGATACGATATTGTCTTGTGGTGGTTAGTAGACCTCTAGGTCTGTGATAAAGGCCAACATAAATGGAGGAGGGCTTGCACTATAATTTAGAGTTAGAACATAAGTAGATGCAGGCGTAATATTGACTGAGGTAACCCTAGTTTGAGGGTCGACATTGAGATCTGAAGTTCATGTCAAGATTCAGTCAAAGAAATGCCCAAAATCTATGGATCCATATGAGCTAGGTTGAGTCTCTTATGGAGGCAAGAGTCGTGGTTTTTTCTATGGGTGGATAGGGTTTGTTCTACAAAAATTATAAGTACATAAGTATAGTGCCCTAGTTAGGACAATTTCCTATCATGTTTAGTTCATAAGGTATGCCCTTAAGACTGTGAAAATTTTGCGTAGAAGAAGAGCGGTTTTGACCCTTAGAACGAGGTTTATTTTTGCAATATAGACCGTAGATCTGGGAGATGGTTTGAAGATTCAGTATGTGTGGAGATAGAAGATCCAAAGGAGGGTGGAACCTGAGTAGAAGATTGAGCATGCAGAAGAAATATGCCATATGAAGAATGGATTAACATGCACAGGAGTTGATTGTGGTGGACTATCCATAGATTTTTAGACAGATATCTGAAGGAACCTATAAAAAATTAGTCAATGAACTGTTAGTGGATGATTTGTGACCCTAGTTCAGTCATCTACAAATTGTTAGAAGTGATAAGAGGAGTAGTTCAGATATGTTCATAGATTGGACAACAATGATCAAATTGTCGATACACAAGAATAATGATATTGAGAGGACTCAAACCATCGTTAGGTGGAAGATTTGAAGAGTCCTAGATGAACATAATATTGTGAGCCCTAGATCATTAAAAATAATTGACTGTGGTTGGGAAGATTGATGGTAGTCCAAGTATAGTTGGAGGATTGTTAAGTGACTGTCAAAGAAGAGCCCTAACTCTTGTACTTGTGAAGGACAACAAGATTGGTAGAAAGGCAAGTGTATAGGGCCTCATGATGTGCAGACTTTGAGGGACTAAATTAGCAGTCAAGTGGGCCAAACAACTAGCCCTAGTTCAGTATATTGTAGAGGATTAATTCAGTGAGAAGAAGGGAAACCTCCATAGCCATAGAAATTATCATCTGGAGCCATATTATGGAAAAAGTTGATATAGCAAAGAGTTGTTCACAAAATGGAGTTGTGAACAACTTGTTACAACTCAAACTAGTAGTGGACCTAAAAGGGGTTCCTAAGAGGGGAAACTTCTAGGACAAGTGAAACAAGGAGGCTTATCCACTTATCACCATAGTTTAAGGCTCCTTGCTCTTCATAGAATTTCACCGATGGGAGGAGTCCCAATATTTTAGGAAGTAACTTGTAGAATATAGGTTAATGAATAGGAAACAGGAAGTGACCCTAGAAACCCTTTCCCTAAGATAGAATGAAGATTGGGACATGCTTGCCTTTAAGCAAGGGACTTGATATTCTAGGGAGAGAGGATGGGGACTGGAGGGTTGAGGAAGAAGTATAAGATTTATGAAGGAGGTTATCAATCCCTAAAATCCTTTGGGAACTTGGATTCCCAAATGTCCTTGATGAAAGGAATTTGACACCAAATGGGACCATAGGGGGCCAAATAGGACCACAAGGGGCCAAGTTCTCCTCAGGTTTCCACGTGGCACTCCCCAAAGACGCATTTGGACACACCCTAGCACTTGGCACATCCTAGCATGTCGCCCGGCACTCTATAATTCCTGGCACTACCTAGCATACCTTTAAACTCCCTCCTTAGCACACCTATAACTCATTGATACTCCCCGTCACGTACCATTATTCATTCATTTCCATGCATTTGAGACTATGTTTCCTTGTTTTTCCTTGGCACTCCCAAACACTCTTAGGCCGGCATGTATTGGAACACCCTAACACTTGGCACATCATGGCATATTTCCTTAGCCTCATCATGCCTTAACATTGCCTAGCATAGCTTCATGTCATCGTATCCTTAGCACACCCAAAACTCACCGACACTTCCTATCACAAATTCTTATTCATTCATTTTTAAATATAGTTTTATCTCGTCCGTTATGATGAACTCGTCTAGTGGGATATCCATGATAGTTTACGAATCACCCCAAAACTTAGTTACACAACATCATGGAATATTATTATAAAAGGTTTCTATGCATTATAACTCTAAATATCTCGGGTGGGATCGAACAACAATGCATTTTGTTCATGAGAAATATCCATGATAGTTTATGAATCATCCCAACATCTATCCTTTATGCAAGCCATATGATGATATTTCTTCACACCTATTTATCTCTTGTCCCAACGTAGTGCGTATCATCACCACCACCTTTTTCAAAATTGAACATGATAGGCCTGTGGTCCTATCTAAGCTTGGAAGAAAATTTCAAAACCTAGTTACTCAACATCATGGAAGATTATTATAAAGGTTTCCCAAGCATTCTAAAAAAAAACATCTTGTGGGAATGGAACAACAACACATTTTGTTCGCGAGAAATTTCATGATAGTTTACGAATCACCCCAACATATATCCTTTATGCAAGTCACATGATGATATTTTCACACTTATTTATATCTTGTCCCAACACAATGCGGGTCATCACCACCCTTGCAAAATTGAACATGGTAAGCTTGTGGTCCTATCTAAGCTTGGAAGAAAAGTACCCCCAAAACTTAGTTATACAACATCATGGAAGATTATTAAAAAGGTTCCCCATGCATTCTAATCAAAAATATCTACTTAGATTGTAATGACAACACATTTTTTTCACGAGAAATATCCATGATAGTTTACAAATCACCCCAACATCTATCCTTTATGCAATTCATATGATGATATTTCTTCACACTTATTTATCTCTTGTCCCAACATAGCAGTCATCACCACCACCCTTGAAAAATTGAACATGATAGGCTCGTGGTCCTATCTAAGCTTGGAAAAAAATTTCAAAAACATAGTTACACAAAATCATGGAAGATTATTAAGAAGGTTTCCCATGCATTTAATCAAGAATATCTCGTGAGATCGGATCCATTTAAATTAAGATGGAGAAAAGGGGTGCCAACATGCACTTTCAATTCATGGGCCTTGGTGCTACATGGCAATGGTTGGTTGGTCCACATATAACCAGTGGGGTTGCCTTAGTCGCTCCATTGCCTCAACTTTCTTCTATGTGCATCACCGATTTAATGGAATCAAACATCCACACAATCCTACACTTGTCTAACACCACCTTACCCATAACATGCACTTTTTCCCATTTCCTTTTTTTCTCGAGACATGAGATCCCTCCTTATTAGGGGATTGGTATTTTATTTTTCTTAAAGGCTTGAATGTGTTGGACATTGGATAAACCAACACTCCCCATGTGTTTGGCGACATGGAATAATTGCCTCTCATGGATCCTTATCTCTCGGTGATGTGATCGATGACTAATACATGTGGGTTTTATTTTAACGACAACTATGTTTCCTGTTAGTGGTATCAAATCATTGGTCATGAGTTTGATACACAACCGAATTGCGTTGGGGGGGATATTGTTGGAAATTGGATAAACTAATGCTCCCCGTTTGTTTCACAACATGGAATAACTACCTCTCATGGATCCTTATCTCTAGTGATGTGATTGTTGACTAACACCCATGTGTTTTGGTTTAACGACAATCGTGATTCCCAACAGAATGATACCCATTGTTTCTTATTCATTCAACATAGGTTCATCAAGCAAGTGGGCCTTTACTTGGTTTCCTTTTTCTCATTAATTTCCTTTTATTTTTTGGCCCTTCAACTTTTCTAGGGAAACCAATAATACCTTCTTTGTTGATGTGGAGTTCCTTTCCTCAATGCAAAGGAATAAGCCTCAAAACCCTTTTGTTGAGAACATGACCACCAAGTATATGCCCCTTTTCCGGTATACATTCCATATATTTAAACACATGAGATTTTTTAATTTTTTCTCTTGTGTGCTCAAATATTGCATTCCACCACTCTATGATTGATTCATCCATTTTTATGCATTTATTTGTTGAATGTGCTCACTAAAATTTCCTCTTACTTTGATCTTCAATCCGCGCCTTTATTTTTGTTTGATTATGATGAATTTTAGGTCCTTTATCAGCCTTTTAACCTCCTTTGTGGCCTTCTTTGAGCTAAACAAAGTATCATGGGAGCTTCAATTAATGGCATACTTAACCACTTCTCCTTTGAAAAACATGCAAGTTCAACAATGATGGAGCTCATAACTTTTAATTAGACTACCTAACCTACTTGTTCATGTTGCATTATATCTCACATTATCTTCAATTTTTCGACTACAAGCCATGTACTCATTGTTAAGAAATAGCCATGAGCAATGAAATTTTTCTCAAAGTGAGACAATTAATTTCTACCTCTCGTGGTCATCTTTTGATTAGTGCTTTCCTTGATCCCCTTGCTTGGGAACCTAATAATTTGTACTCAATAACCTATGCTTCCTCACACACTAAGCACACACTTTGGGTAATTAAGAGTAAGGGCACTAAATACATAAGCTTTTCCCCATGCCTTATACTTACCACTTTCCTCTATTACTCTTTTACAACACTTTTTTGGGGCTCACACCTTTGTCTATGATTTACCTAAACCTAGGGATTTCACCACAAATATGGGGGAAAAGAACTCATTCATTTTTCTTTGTCATTATGTATTTCCAACATCACAAGAATTTGATACCACTTAGGGTCCATTGTCAAAGGTAATTGGACATTCCTTCTTTTTTGTGTTGTTAATGGGGAAAAGACCAATGGACAATGAATTTGTTGAAATTGGGGCTTTAAAATGTAGGAGACAAATTGGCACTAACACAAGATCCTTTTCAATAAATGGACCAACAATGCTTATTTCATCTCTAAATTAATGTGCAATATATTCCATGTAAAGGAGTATCTCAACCACATCTTTCATCCTATTGTGCAATTCATCAGAGAATGACAAAGATGAATACAGTTAAGTACAACATCACCTCCAGAAAAGAAAGGTGAAATATCACAAATGGAATTAAAGAGAAGAAATTTTCCCAAATGTAGACATAGTGAGAACCGGCTTTACTTGGTGAATGTGCTTAACGACAAGATGAGGTATCGTGATTAGTGAAGATTAAGGCAAAGGCCTACACTAGCATTGAGCATAAGAACTAGCGAAGAGTGTAGGTAGCACAAGCAAAGAAACAAGTAAAGGACTTCGCACTCTACAAAGGAAATGGCATGTTGACTATAGGTCCAGCTGTTTGATGTCTCATGTTGGAATTTAAAGAAGACATATGAGTGTGTCTAATTGAGTTCACGTAGCTTAGTTTACTTAATCTCAAAACAAATTAATAACCTAACCACCACGTAGAGAGAATGGATTGCCATGCAAGGGGAACAATAAACATGTCATTTTATAGTACTCTTTCACATAAGGAAATATAAGTTAAGACATTCAATCTATTCATTCATCACAGTGTTAGAATAACCTAGTGCACTCACACTTCAAAAGAAAATAATAAGCCTATAGTTACACATATAAGCCACAATAGTGAAAAAGTACAAGAAAACAAATTATATATAAAAGATGAATTAAACCATTATTAATCATATCATAGCATAATGACATGTTAAATGTCCACACCATTATTTTTTCTTCATTTCTAACAACATTAAAAACCATAGTAAGATGAAATTGCATTTTTTTAAGGACATCACTTGTATTTACTTAACAACATTACCAACCATAGTAAGATAACATTACATCTTTTTAGGAAGTCACTTGTATTTCTCTTCATTATAACAACACTAGAAACTATAGTAAAATCACATTACACCAAATTTGTGAGTCCATAACCAAAAATTCCCATGTACAACCACAACTTTATTCAACCTCGTAATTCCAAATTCCTACACACCACTACTAATTCCAAGGAGAGTTGAAATTTTAATGAGTTCAATTTTCACTTTTAAATTAACCTACTCACAATTTTTTTTTTTAATTTTGAATAGTGACCATCTAACCATGTGCTATCTCTTGCTATCTCTTCCTACAATTTGTTGTACCTTAATAATCACTCTACGAAATTTCAATCAAGGTTGTTTAGTCAAATTTTTTAGTCAACTTTGTTTAATCAATCTTGAGAATGAATTCCGCAGGGAAACATAGGTCCGTGCAGTAAGGGATTGAGCACATCATATCTCATTGTGCAGAGATGAGAACCATGGACATTCTCCGATCATTGTGCAGATGAGCATAATTGACATTCTCAAGCGCCTGACATATCTCAACAGGCAAGATGAGCATCATGGACATTCTCTCGATCCGATCATCGTGCGTATGAGCATAATCGACATTCTCACGCGGGTGACTTTCATCTAAAAGAATAATGAATCGACGTGATGGATTTGAGAAGAAATGAAATAGGATGGTCAAAGAATCGAGAGCTAATTGAACCCATGAGTTGAGAACCTAATGTTTTCTGTGACCTACCATAGCCGCTATTCGTGGAATCCGTTTATCATTTATAGGCAACTATTCGGCTATGATATTACATGTTAATGTTGATGCTTTAGTCATAGTTTTTCGCATGATTCTAGCACAACTAGGGGAAGGTTACATAGACAAGAAGATTCAAAAAACGTTATCATTTTCATTTTTCCTCTCCCGTTGGTTCATCCATTATGGTGATAAAGACCCATTTGGTCTCCAAAACAGGAGCCGCATGAAAAGTACGACATTGAAAATCAAAGGGAGGATTAGACTGGCAAACATGCCTTCGTGATGCTTTATACCATTTTCAAGTCCGACACCGACGCCGTTGCTGGTGTTAGTAAACCCTCCATTTCTTCGCGTTTTGCCTTGAAATGCCTTAAAAATGATAATATTTTTTGGCTTTTTTGGTAAATTTAAAGTCGATGATGTCATGAAGTAGAAGAACGGGCAAATGGTAATAACTCGAATGCCGAAATTCGACACACTTAAGACCTCGCATTGCATGAAGAGATTCCCAAGTTGCAAAATTGCCTGAAAAGATTAGGATTAGCCATCCTTAATTTTATGCAAGTTCTTTTCTAGGGGTTTCTGTTTCATAGTTTTTCTTTTCAATTACTCAATTTTTTTTGATGATTCAAGCAGCCTTTTCATTATTGAATGTCGTAGTTCCAGCCGCTCAATTTCAAGGAATTTTGGGACTTAGGATAAATGTGGTATTCATTTATTTGAATTCAATTTTTTGTATGACCGTTGTTTTTCCAATCTAGCTAGTTAGAAGCTAGACTAAATGGAATTTTAATAGATCGTAATGATACACATTGTTTTGATTACAATATAGGAAATTTATTAGATAAAATGTGATAGAAATCATTGAAATTTTCCCCACAATTTCTAACACATGTTTAGAATGAATCATTAGAGCACATTAAGTATAACATTAGTAGAAATCTACAAACACAAACACCACCACCCAAATAGAATTTTTAGGGTGATGACCAGTTATCTTGTTCCGTTCTTATAAGCCGGCCTAATACCCCAATGCTTATGAATGAAAGTCACAACAAGCTTCTAGTAGCCATAAGCAATGATCCTAAATTATCACATCGACATTCAAAAAATTCTCTACGTAATCTCGCTTCCAAACAAGCCTAGCTCTCCGGAAAATTCACCATAAACAAAATAAGGAAACAACACCCGAATGAACTAACATGTTTCTTCTGTATGAAACTTCTTGATCTTCACCATATTATCTCAAGTGACACCGATAAGAACCATCCACTTCATCGATGAATCACCGATGTCCTTTCTCAAAATGAGTAAGAGCAAGGTCGATTCTTCCATCGATCTCCAAAGCTACCATTGGCTTTGCCCGAATTCGAAACCATCTTGAATGGAAGGAATAATTGCGTACTAATTGGATTGTCTTCAAGAATGAGATCCAAAATTAGGATAGTTAGAGTACATTATAGAACAACACTGCTACAAGAAGCTCACGTAGTAATTGAATAATCGAAGGATGTGAGAGGGCCGAACATCTCCATCCCGCTAATGGTGATCTTGCCGTGTTCGCTGGGCCCACAAAAATATCCAATGCACCTCGTATGCATAATCTCTTTTAATGAAATTTTCAGTATCGTCATCCTGAACTACATGAAAAATAGGACATGCACTTCCATCGTAAGGAATTTCGGCAGTGTATGTAGTCTCGCCCATCCTTTTCCACCATATTTGCATAGTTTCTTATATATTTACAGCTAATAGGGAATATGTGTTCGTCCGTATGAAATCCAACACATTTATATTCAATTGTCCCAAGATGCACAATGGCAACACCTTTGTTAGAGCAAGGGGGAAGAATAGGCCTCCTATCCGGAGTTCGTGGAATGCTGTGACGAGAACACTCAATGTCTAGACTCGTGGAAATTTTGTTCTCCTTGTCATAAAAAATGTCGCTACACCGAGCCTTGAGCTACGAAGGCGAAGGATACGTATGACTCGATAACCGAGGTGCTTCATGGCCCTAGGATCTCAGATTACTACTCGAAAAAGAATCAAACTCTAAAGTTTAGTTTATTGTCTTCGAACATATCCTCCCAATTCCAAACCATGTACCAATACAACCTTCACCAATTCCTCATCATGATACCGTTTGCCAAGATGGCATATTTTTCCTTTGACTCAACTACAAACCCAAATTCCCCCCCCAATATTCAAATGACCTTGACATTTTAGGGTAGCTTTACTTCCAAAAGGAATGATTGTGTATTCTTGATCTTGGGCCAATGAATAAGATAGGGGCATGCATTTAAACTTAGTGTCTTACTCTTGTCGCCGTTGAACCTCGCAATTATATAGCTCCACAAATTTTGAATTTTTAGCCATCTAGGTTTAGGGCTAAAACATAAATTCATGTTATTAGGCACCGTATACTACAGTTGAATTTATACAATTTGAAAATGATACTCTGCATATTGGCACACATTTACGTACTAATTAAAGTCCAATTGAATAAGGGGAACAAATAAAATAAAAGAAAAAAATATTTTGTTTTCCTAATCAATATACCTTCCCGTTGCTTTTGTCGCTAATGGGTTACGACTAAAATTTGACATTCTCGACAAACTCGACATCTATAATACACCTCATTTCAAAGTTTGACCTATAGTTTCTATGAAGAACCTTTATTCATGAGCACATTTTTTTACTATAGAGTATTTCAACATAGTCGGGTTAGAAGGGTGTTATCTATATATATATATATATATATATATATATATATATATATATATATATATATACATTCCTTTAAATCCATCAAGTAACTCTTCATATCTAAGCAATTAAGTAAATTAGGTAAATTTACAATAAAATAATGCTCTCTAAGAAGTAGAAATTAAGTACTTGCAATCCTTTTTCATTGTTGATGACCCACATCCTGCACAAATCGTAATTCTCCAAGGTAAATTTTCGTTTAGGGTTTCTATCGTGTCTAGGTTTTTTTCAATAAATTAGTGTTACACACTCATAAATAGTATATATGCATGAATAATACAAATATTGACAACAAAAATACGATTCTTCTAAAAAATGCAATAATAGGGTTAACTTCTCAATGAAACCATATAATATGTTCACTCAAGACAAATTTATTTGCAATATCAAGAATTTAGGAAACCAAATCCAACCGCAATTTTGATATGTCAATAAAAATCAGTGAACCGTACAATCTAATATCTACTATGTTATTCTAGCTTTATGCATAGGATTTTGACCGTACCGAAGTTTGAAGATAATCCACAAAGCTTAGAGAATAGGATCCGACCGCCTTTCCGTGCACCACACCAGATGGGTAGCCCGATCAACTCTCCGTACAATATATAGTCATAGAATGATTGTTTTAATGAGTAGTTTTCTCGTTAGAGGATGTGGTTTCCCTAATTTGTTTATCCACACCCTCTCAGGGTTATTTTCAAAAAATCTCGTACCTTAATTTCTACCCCTTTGTTTTTTTCTCAACGTACTTGGAATGAGCCTCATTTTCACCTTTGTTGTCCTCAAACAAACCCTAAAAAATTCACAAACCAAATTCTTCTTAATGATCAAGTGCCTTGCTATGTTGATTAGGGTTTGTAACCCTCAAGGAGGACTTCTTCCACCTCGTTATTCCCTTGACCAAACAAACCGCAGAAAACTAGAGCTTGATACACCGCGTAAATTAATAATAGCCAAGATATTGTAACACACCCCCTTACATCCCGACTCCAAAATAGGTGGTTAATAGGTTGACCCAACTCCCTAGGTGCTTAAATCATCATAATCTATGCCTTATTTTTGAGAGAAGACCTAGCAACAAATCTTGCCTGTACTTTTCAACACTCGCTCTGCCCATGCTTGATCTTGAAGAGTCGTTTCGAGGTGACAACAGATTTGTCCTCCTGGGCTCCCCGGACCACTTTCCGGTAAATCATTCTCAATGGACTCCATATTCTTCATGCATAGCATCCTTCCAATATTGATGCTTTACGACTTCTTCAAATGATCCAAGCTTAGATTGTGCAATTGTACTCATCAAATGCTTAGTACCCTTGGTACCTATTCGGCTTCTTGCTTTCACGTAACGTCCCCCTTGAGGCAATATGCTCCCGCATTCCCGAGAGTTTGCCTAAGCCATGAAGGTCTCCTCTTATTTGAAGGAGGTGGATCAATAGGATCCATTGGTCCTTCAACATCGGGGCATAGGTTCATCCTTCGACTCTTCCTTCTTCCCTCGCTTCTTCTTCTTCTTTTGCCTTCTCCTTTGAGCCGTGGAAGAATCCTACTCTTTATTGTGGGCAACATCCTAATCGAAGGTGACATCATGTAAAATATCCACTTTTTCTTTGACCAGGCACATAAGTATTATATATGCCTTCGAAGTTTCACCGTAGCCCACAAACATTCCCTTCTTTCCACATCCAACTTGCTTCTCTTTTCTTTCTAAGACATGAAAATAAATACTAGGCTTCTAAAAACCATAAAGTGGGAGGCACTTCAGACTTCTCCACGTATAATACTTTCGAGAGTCTTGGAGTCCAATGTGTGTACGTGCATCTATTTTGAACATATACAACGACACTAGAAACTTCCAATGGTTCTATTCTTCCTTTCAACAAAACCATTTTTCTCAGAGTATACATAGTTGTGGTCTCCCCTAATGGCATATTCTCTATAAAATTCATTGAATTAATTCGAATCATATGCGGTCCCATTGTCGGTCCTCAAAAGTTTGAATTTCTTCTCGCTTGATTTTCCACCAAGGCTCCTGAAGGGACAAACCGTTTGAATGCTTCGTCCTTATTTAAGAAATATATCCAGGTTTTGTGGGAGAAGTCACTATACAATTCATGTAATAGGAACATCCTCCCAAGGATGTTACGAGCAAAAGATACCGTATAATGTAATCGTATCAATTGCAAGATATCGATGTCTTTTGTGACACTTGAGGGGAATGGTCCCCTCTATGCCTCCTTCGCATAACCTCGACATATACCTCCATGATCATCTTTAAATTGGGCATCCTCGTCACCACCTTCCTTGCTTTTTAAAGGGCTTTGTAATGAAGGTGTGCAAAAGCTACTTGCCATAACTCGGTTTGAAGAGTTGTATCACTTGACATAGCCCCCAACAAACACTTCCTCCAACATGGTAGAGTGTATCAACTCTAAAACCAATAGTAAGAGCTTATTTTAAGTTCTTCTTCCATATGTTTACCTTTCCATCCACGAACACCACCTTGAATCCTTTTTCTTCCATTGCCGAAATAATACACAAGGTTCTTCTTCTCAAACTGTGTACGTACAACACATCTTGTAAGTGGAGGACTTGACCTTGAGATAGATGAAGTTGCCTACAATCCCTATCCCTTTCACAAGATAGGTGGCATTATGTCCAAGGATAATTTATAAATTAGGTATCCTTCAATCAAATTAGAGAGGGCTTATTTATAACCAAAGAGGTGCCTTTGAAGCACCACTATCAATCAACTAGACATCCAAGGTGTCGCAGTAGATGTATTAGAGAGGGCGTATACAAGTGAATATATTCATTTTTCTTATTATCAACAACATTAGACCTATCGTACCTCGGGAATTTCTGACCTTCGAAAGGTTTCCCATTTCCACCTCGATTAGAGGGAGCCTTCCTCTTTCCTTTTAACCTCGTTGTTCCTTTGATTTCCATTCCCCCCCGAAGTTGTTGTCGTTATCATCCCTAGGAGAGTCCCTTATATTGGGGCACTCTCTTGCATAGTGACAAAACTTGTTACAAGTGTATCATCTTTTCTTTCCTTCCTCTGGGCCCCGTTCTTCCGTGGTTTTACCTCGCACCACCATTGTTCCTCCTTTTTGCATGAGTGTCAAAGGTAGTAGGGTAACTCATTCCCATTAGAGGATGATCTCTTCATCATTCTTGTTCTCTCGAGTGCATCTTGTCAACATTTCATCAAAATCACATTGTTATTAAGAATAGGAGTATTGAATACATACCAATCACGGGGGGACCTCTCCAAGCACAATGAGAACCATCTCTCGATCATCTATTTATTCTCCAATAGCTAAGAGATTATTCTTTATTTTAGTGAGCCTCATAAAATAGGATTGAATGGATTCTTCTTTGTCCTTATTGGATATTCTTCAACTGGTTCTTGAAGAAAAGAACTTGATTAGCATTTCTAGCCCCGAACATGCTTACCAACTTATCATACATCTTTTTAGATGTGCTTAGTTCGTAGATATAGGCAACCAAGTGCTTAGGAATAGAATCCTTATAATCATCTTTTCTTTGATTTCCTTTTATATACTTCATCTTTGTGGTAGACGATGCATTTTATGGAGGCTCTTTAATCTTCCCCGGCACATAATCCATGACATCTTGATATTCTCTAATGCCAAATATAAGGACATCTTTCCATGCATGATAATCAGACTTGCTCAGCCAAATTATCCTTAGATTTGAAATCCTTGTAGGTTGATGAGGCCATTGGTCCTTGACAAGACTTCCTCTTCAAATGGATTTCTTTTCACACTAGCTTTCTGGGATTTATCTTCACCTCAAACTTCCGATACGATGTTAAATTTAGATTAATCATGGTATGTTCTATTCTTAATGCATTTTTACTTCAATCTTTCTTATAGGCCCGATTCAATTTAGAAATCACATAAACATGAAATTAAAATTATAATAAACACAATAATAGATCAATAGAAGAGAAAACAATAATATAAACTCGAATTTACAATTCTTCTTGTCCAAAAAAGATAGAGAATAATATTCGTTACAACAACAACATGATGCACCAGTCAAAGAAGTCTTCTCCAACATTAGATCAGCCAATCCTCCAAGTGTCACACACACACACACACACCCCTCAAATATAGCTCCAAAAGGTCAACACCGGTCAACATAAAAATTCAATGTTGAAAGTCAATGCCGCGATCTAGGGATGTGGTCAAAGGTCACCCTTCTCCTCAATCTTTGTGCCCTCTAATGCTGCCTCAAGAGATTGGATTTTCTCGCATGTGAATGGAGGCCAAACTCCAAGCTTTGACGCACTTCCGTCAACTCTAGTCAACACACCAAAGACAGAGCCTTGTAGCCAGTCCGCCTCTCCTTCGCTCTGCATCCACACATGTAGAGAGAGGCCTCCCAAAGGCCGAATGAACCAATCGTACCAAGAGGAAATGTGTGATGAGTTGATGATGAAATGGAAATCATATCTCTCCAATTTATATCCATCACCGAGGGTGTGTGACACATCTACCGGCTTGCAGCCTCATTACAATTTTGGCCGACCTCGACACCCGTACATGTGTGTAAAATAAAATCAAAACATAAGTTCTTCATCCAAACAAGATGATCTTTAGATCAATATTTCACCTCTCCGAAAGAGGAATCCAACAAAAATATCATCATCATCATATGAGCAATGAAACATGGAGTTTGGTCCTAGCCTCAAAATTAACAAAATGATACCGCAACAGATAAAAAATTGATACCTCAAAAGCAATCCTGCCCATTGATCATGTGATAGAAGCCTTCATCTAGCACAACATGATGATGTCAAGTAAATAAAAGCATTCTTTCCTATTCATTTTCACCACTTAACAATTTTTGGAACAAGGAATTGAATTTTATTAATTTTTGGTCCATTCTAATCTACTCAAGTGGTATATGTTGTCTGATTGCCAGTTTTCTTGGTTGTTGAGATCCATTTCCGGAAATGGATACTCCACTCTCCAATAGACATACTAGTTGTTGCAATACTATAAATCAATTTGCATATGTTGTTTAACACACTCACTAGGAGTATAAATAAATGATATAGGAAATACTTACAAACATTCTCGCCAATGCACCCGTTAGAGAATTATTTCCCATTTTTGAAATGGACTCCCGGAGTTTGTCTATTGTAAATGAGTGTTTATTCCCAAATACTCCTCACTTTTAAGAGGGCTCCGCCACCTATTTTTTGATCTATTATCAAATTTATATTTACACTATTTCCTTGATTAGAAGAAATAGGTAGTACAAACACACACAAAGTGAGCTATTAGAATGTCATATGTACTTTTTAGACTATGAAACCGGGTTTGGTTAACATAGTAAACTAATGAAACTTAAGGTCTTTACATAAAAAATGTTGAACCATTTGGATGGCCAAAATTTTGTTGGCACCATATTGGAAATGAGGAATTTTGTCATGTTTGTATCCAATCCTTGCATGCGTGTAAGTTTCCTTAAAATGATGCATTATGGGGTTGTTAGAGTGAAATTTAAAGTTCCTACTTTGGCACTGAGGTGTCATGGAAACTCACAAATGAGAAGAAGGTAAAGGTTTTTTCATATTAAATTATTCTCGAATTTCTTTTTTCCAAGAACTAAGCGTAATTGGATGAGAAACAGAGATTTCTTTGCATTTATGGCAAGAGTTCATTGTTTGGGCATATGCATGCTCCATAATAAATGACAACAAGAATAAAATTTACAAGACAACAAAAATTTATTTAAAAAACCAAACAAATAGAATTAAATTCATTTGAAAAGCACGATATATAGGTTCTTTGAGATCTAGATAACTTTTTAAACTTTACCTACAAATATTCATCACCGCATTCTCCAACCATCTTTGTACACCGATGCAATATTTTATCCTCAACAATACATTTTATTATCAACCGATATGCAATCACCGGTTTGTCTTGGCCTATACCGTGAGATCGCGATTGAGATCATAAAAGAAAAAAATGATCGAAATATAGATCATATATAATAAACTATATTTGCACTTGAAAAATTGATTCCAACCCTCCCACCCCAATCGCCTCGTAGAAATAAGAAAAGTAAAAATTTTGTTATCTCGAATACCGAAGTTCTTTATTCAATGTTGTTGTTCTAATGTTGAAGTGCTCCCATCTATTCGACAATATAAAAAATATAAGAAGTTCAAGAAGACTTCTAGTATATCAAGCATCTATGTACACCTTTTGTTTCAATTGTGGAAGAACCGTTCTAATACCTCCGAAGCTTTCTAGACACTCCAACTAGCATCTCAAATACCTTTCTTAAGTGAAATCACCACCGTTCTTGTCCTAGGAAAACATATGACATTCAACTTCAAAGGAGGAGAATTTTTTAATTATATTCAAGTATTAGTTGTAAGAGGATCCAATAGGAATCATAAATTAGGGTTTGTTGAATAGCCATCTCTTGAAAATAAATTATGGCACCTTTTGAAACAACTACATCAAGCCTTCCATATAATGCTCAACAATTCAAGAAAGTGATGATTTCAATTGCCATGAAATTCGTAGAGGAAGAGAATAAATGGAAAGAAAATAATATTGTAATTTGTGATCGTGGTCCTCCCATGTTCAAGCATATATGAGAGTTTTGCAATAGCTACAATAGATGTGAGGCAACATAGAACCTTTCTAGAGGTGCAATTTAGGTCTCCATTTTTATTGAAGTATCAATTAAAAAAACATATTTTCACTTCCATAGTCTACTATACCTTCCTAGCCTCCTCATTCGAATCCCTATAACATGCATGGAATTAATTTTCTTCTCGATAAGTCTTGTCATGGCATAGTCCTCAATTAAATAAGAAGGAATCCCACCTAAAAAATTATAGTTCCTCCTAAAATGTGTTACAGGACCAAATCACGCATTCCTATAGGTTTCTATGACCATACAACTCGCCTTGAATACCACAAAAAAGTCCAAAAAAATATGCAAGTCCGAGGTAGCAACTGGGCATGTTCCTCGCCGGCCGCTTCATTCGATTTGCTTGACAAAGAAAATTTCGTTTTCAAACCTCGACTCAACTTTTGGCCTCTCGATAGGTAAGTCTGTTTCCTTCTCGAAAATGTCTTTTTTTTTTTTTTGGTTCCACTAATTTTCTATAACCAAGCATTATAGAAAACTTGATTTAATTTCGAAATGTGCCAAAAACTCCTCAACAGATTCCCAAAGTTGGCCAAAGACTTTCCCGATGGATTCGTTTTTTACAAACATAAGGCTTCAACTAAGACTTGAGCTAAATGTTTGCTTGTCATGATTATCTACTTGCTCACCTTGAGGGTTGTTAAGGAAGTTATGCATGGTCGTAACTCCTCCATGTCTCCTCTGGTTTTGAGAGGAAAAATTAAAATGAATATGGTGTATTATCATTGAGAACACCGAAGCGAAGAGATTCTATGATATATTTCAAAACATCCTAAGTTAAAGCGTAGCCGGAATTGTCCGTGAAAATGAGATGTTAGTACCTTTTTTTTCAATTCCCTTATCTAAACATTAGCTTCTCACGTTGACTACATCATCCCATAGAAGTAGCATAGATG
This sequence comes from Pinus albicaulis, assembly GCA_034641835.2. Lineage (NCBI taxonomy): Eukaryota > Viridiplantae > Streptophyta > Pinopsida > Pinales > Pinaceae > Pinus > Pinus albicaulis. The sequence goes on along the minus strand of CM076570.1, from coordinate 1,106,399,210 downwards.
TTTGAAATGTCACATATGCTCCATTAAAGCGTCTTGAGTGGCCAAGGAGTTAAATCCATGCATGCATGATGCTCCACTCTACGCTTCACTTCAAACTTTCTACAAATTCAATTGAAATGATGCTAGCTTTCATCTACTTCTTCTCGCATGGCTTACAGCAAGATAAAATAGAAATGAAGGTGATATGGCCTACTTTAATGCTACTTTCGTATTTCATAAAAGAGTTAAGCAGCATCTTCCTCATGCCCATGCATTCGATACCCACACTACAGAGCTACTAATCAAAGACATGAAGGAAAAATAATTGCTATGGTAATAGAGTTGGGATTCACCTTTGCAACATGCATTCAACCGCATATTTCTGTTGGATTCAACACTATGACCAAATTGAGTATACCTCACAATATCCGCACTCCATTTAATTACATCCGGGTTCATTCCTATCATTTTGAAATTGATAAAAGAGCCCCAACACCTCATCACAATATCCATTCAATGCATAACAAGAAATTACCGCATTCCATGAAATCAAATCCCTCTTTGGCATATTGGCAAACACTTCATATGTATCATCCATTTTTTTTGTTTGCGCACTCGCTAATTTTGACAAGAAGCGAGAGCATCAGAAAATAGCATCGTACTGATTTCTTTGGCCTTGTACCCGCCGCATTTTAGAAAAGATCTCACTACACCACTAATGTGACCATTCAACCCATACTTGATATCATCATGCTCCAATTTATCACATTCGTTTGACCTCTCCCAAATACATTTCATCAAGTACCTTTCCCTCGCCTTCACAATTTCTAATTTTGAAATATGCCGTAGTCATGGTGTTCCATGTAACTATGGATTTCCCCGCCCGGCTCTAGGGCCACAATCTCAAAGGCACCTTGAGGACAATTGGAAAGGTGTGTCTTCACTAAGTCCTCCCTATTGTGTTTGGTAATATAGCTTGAGGGCTTCCCCACAAGGGCTTCATCCCTAACACAACCTCTAATAAGAAAACATCCATGCAATAACATTTTTGCTTGGGAATTTTGTCAAACACCTAGCTTGTGCCATTCATACTTCTACAATAAGCATACATGTAAACTACAGTAGGATCACCGTAAAGAGGCGAATTAGCATATGGGAATTTCAATCCGCATGAGCAATTCTCGCCTTGTATCGATCTCGCATTCAATCCAAGACACCTTTATCTACAACTTAAGCCATTTGGGATTAAACAACTCTATCAAAATCACATTGGGATTCAAGTACAACTTAATGTGCCCAATAAGAAACACCCTTTGGGTGAGACAGCACCATGAAAATGAAGCTACCAACACCTATAGAACCCCGGTTATCTTTATATCTCTTTTTTGTTTTCAAATCTATTTAAATCTCACCTTATTTAAAAGAGTTCGTTGATGTTGATCATTGTTGGATGACTCTAGTTTTCCCATCTTTTATCAAAGGACCTTCCAAAACTACCGCATTTTTTGATATTTCTCTTTCTTTTTCTTACACTTCCATTTTAAAAGTCTCGTGCCAAAATTCAAATCTAAGTTTAGCCTCGCCGCTTTCTTCGTCATTATTGGGAGTTGAAATTTTTTCAATCCCATTAAGGATGTCGCATATGGGGTAGAAGAACTGCACCGCAGGTCAAAATATGAGAAGTACTTGGAGTGAATGGGTGGGAACTTGAAGAGTCCAAGAAAGATGCAAACACAACAGAAAAATAGGCGTAGCCGCATCCAAAGAGGTGCCCAGTACATAAAACCAAGTGAAGCCGACTGGATCCGAAAATGTTGCGTTCCGTATGACAAAACTAACAAAGGCCTATATGTATCTCAGGTAATGAAGAAATGTCTTGCCCTTGCCCTACACCGAAGAATGTCCGGGGAACAATAATAAAAAAATGGGTATTTTTCTTCACATGTGCATATGTTGGCATTGCAACTACGTGAATTGGTCCTCCAACTTGAGACAAAAGTGTCATATTTCATTTCACCACCCAATATACTATTGTGAACATTACCTCGCCTCAAAACCTCGTTTGAAATAGACTTTCCGCAACTTACACCTAGACATCTTTGTGATAGTACAGCTTTTTCCTCTCAACCAATACATTTTGTTGTGGAGTGTAAGGTGTAATATATTGTCTTTGGATCCCATGTTTAGCATAAAATTTATTGAAATATTTTAAGTATAATTCTCCACCAAGTATCATATCTAAGAGAGGCAATATGACAACCTAATTGTTTCTCTATTAATGCTTTGAACTTTGAAATTCATTAAACACATCATATTTTAATTATAGAAAATATACCCACATTTTTTACCGAAATAATAAAAAAACAAAAGGAATTACCTAGCACCAAAGGTTGATGTCATGTTCATTGGTCCACATATGTCTTAAAGTAACAAATGAAGGACCCTCTATTCTCTCCAAGCTTGTCCTTCATAAAATGGTAGATCTAATGTATCTTCCCCGCCTAACAAGATCCGGAAACACCGTGGATATTCTGCGTAATGTTTGAAGTCCATCTACTAGTTTCTCTGCGGAAACTAAGAGAGATAGGTCAAGTTGAGGTGCCCATACCTATGATGCCATAGGGGTGCTAGATTTTGCAAAAAAAAATTACCTTTAACTTACAATTTCTAATAAGATCAATATCCAAAAATCCGAAGAGAGTGAAAGCTAAGAGATTCATCTAAAATTCTTCATTATAATCTTGGACATAGAAAGCACTCATCATTGCATAGTTTCCCAAAAATTCAACATTTTACGCAGCTTCTTTCCTAATTCAAAATCGTTGAAGATATATAAACTAACTATTTCATTTGTCCTACAATTCCAATAGTGCACATGGAAAGCTTCGCCGCAAATCCTTTTGTTGCATATGGTAGGTCTCTCGAATAGACTAAGCTTGTACTAGCATAATGCAAACATGACTCAGTAAGTCACCACTTTGTTTTGGTTTCTCGAAGATCGTCGCATTATTGAATGACTAGTGAAGTATCAACCAAAGGAATAAGTTTCAAGCTTTGGAGAAGTCACAATATATATTATAATTTTGTCTTCACAGATTGGCCTCTTGACCAATTTTTTCTAGGAATGCCTCTTATGAAAAAATGAGTCTTTTCCTACTAAAAGTTGCGACCCTCTTGAAAATACCAGGTTCACTAGAACATTGAAGAAAATATCTAATGCACACATCATGCTACCACTACAAGCCATTGCAAAAAATAGAAACCAAGGTGAAAAAGGATCTACATCTACATTGTAGACATGTTACGTTGAAAAATTTTCTTGAATGTATATTCTCCAACATCTATAGCATTACCAAAAATAATCATATTTTCTATTTAACTCCAAATAATATACATTCGAATAAGAAGTTGTCAATCATAGTTTAACCTTGTGGCAATGATTTTCCTTATGCTCGTTCTCATTTTCGGTATCAAACCAGATTTACATCGATGACATTCCTACCGTAATATGACCAACTATTGGACAACCATCTCACTACACCCTAGATAAAATGAGCAAAGCTGTACACAAATAATATCTTTGCAAGCATATCATTGTCACTCACAAGCTTGTGCCATGGACCACAACCTAGATTTATTGTCATTTTGAGCTTACCCTACAATTTCCAAGGCAATGCTTAGAGATATTTCCAATACATAGAGATCACCATACACGTACTAACCAAAAGGGTCATACCGTGTTACTCTAAGTCATGATCATATTGACACTATAGTTATTAGTGTCGAGGAGACAAACCGTCATGATACATAGTGATATTTTCATACTTTGTTATCAAGGAAATTTCGTCAATGGACATGATATTCAAATTTATTAGCATTGAAGGTACTCCCTTTATTTCGGGTGAGAGATTACAATGCATCGTAATCAAATTCCTTCAACACAAGAATTTTTTCTTGGCCCTGAAATGTACCAGAATTGGAATGAAGCTTGAATGGTCCAATTTCAATGAGATCGTGACAGAGCATATATATATAGAACCTTCCAAAATTTCAAATCATTCCGGAAACTCCAAAAGTGAGCTTTAAGGACCTAGGACTTGACAAATACTAACCTCGTTGATTTATTTGCAAGACTTGTGCCTTTAAAAAGACATATGTTATAACCAACCTCCTTATGAGTTTGATCACATTAGTCACCCAACCATGTCACTATCACAAAGCGAAGATGAGTTCCAAGACTATTAAAAACTTGTACGATTTCCACCGAATTAATACAGACACCTAGGATGTAGATCGAACAACAAAGAGCCGCAGATCCAATTCCATATGGCCACGATCGTAGCTTCGCAGATCCAAGAATTATCATGGGGTCACCAAAGATACATTATGTAGAAAATATTCAAACGTGAGAGTTATAGTTCAACATAAGTCCACTTCATTCCAACGATTGACTGCATTCTCGAAACCAAGGCTATAATTTGAAAACTTTCAAACCACCACTTTCATGAAAATGACTCGTAACAAAAATGTAATGAATCCTAAGCCCCAAAACTCACCCTAAGCCAAAAAAATATTTTTCAATGCCATGTGAATAGTCAAAGAAAATTCCACAAGAGGCCTTCATGCAAGGTTAATGAGTCAAAAAGAAAGAAAAGTGACACCAACAAAAACCTATAGAAAACAACTAATCACATTAATCATTCCCTTTTTTGCCGTAAATATGATGGCTCCTCTTTTTCTCGGACCAAAATTACAAAATACAAGAGGTCGAGCCAAAACAAAAAAACAAAAAGAAGGCCCTTCAATCTTATTTACAGGGAAAAACTTTTCTTATTTGCTTCCCATAAGAGAGATACCAAGAACAGGAAATGAGAGACTTGTGGCAGACTTCTCAAAGTTGAGCCAGGCTAGAGACCGACCGGGATTGAATAGAGATTAGGGTAAGACGAGTCAACCAAACTTGAAACAAAGAGACCTATTTATTATCCTAATCCTCATATCAAAGTTGCCATCCAAATCACGAATAAAGAGTTCAACTAATGCTTTTAACCGATCCTTTACACATTGGACCTAAAATGAGTCTTTGATTAGGGATATTAAAATTAAGGGGTTTTCTCCCTATTTCTAATAGTCCGAATATTTCGAGATCCCCCTCTTGTGCAAAATTCCACAATCCATAAAGTCTACCAAAGAAGTTCTCTCCTACGTATTTCTTTCTTTTTCCACGCTCGTCTTGCCTTGTCCTCTCCTAGCTCTTATACCATGTTAATTTTGATTAACATGTTCTTGCTTAACACAAGAATCTCAAAATTCCTTATAAGCCCATTATACTTACTTCGGCATTGAATCATTTTCCATTGATAGAAACTTAAAAAGAACATGTATGATTGATTCATAAGAAAGCCAAGACAAGAGAACACAAGCAGTGGCACAAGCCAAGGAAAACCCCAAGACTTGGGAAAACTCTTCATCAATTCTTTTCCGATTATTAAAATAAAATGTCCAACAAAGAAAGAGAGAGAGTACAATAAGAAATGACTTTCCAATTTGAAACAATCAATATGAAATAATGATCAACAGTAAGGGTTTGCTACTCACTTCAAATACAACCCTCTTTTCTTCATACCTGTGACCTCCTTAATCACTGCATATTTCTCTCCAATTATTATGGTTCAACTTTATCGCGCTCGTAGGCTAGAAGATAGCCCTTTGGCATGTCATCCACTTCTACTCCCGATCAAAAATAGGTCTATGGCCTACCAAAGGGCTCGTATCGTGAAAATTCCTAGATCTAACAATCTTAGGAACTCTACTACAACTATCCGAGCTTACTTATCCTATTATGTATATTAAATTTACAAAATTAATCTCGTACGTGTATCATGAATTGTTGAAGTAAACCATTGAAGCAGCATCACGCTAATTAAATATGATTCCGAAACAAAGAAACCGAGCAAGAAAATAACCACATATAGGACACCTTATTGGACTAAGTCCCAAGAAAAGATCAATGTGGGAAACCAAAGGAAAATTTAAGGATTTAGATTATTAAGCAAAGCGCTCGAATATAATCTTCGTATTGCCTTGCCGGCTATCTAGGCACATAGAAATCATGACAAGTACAAAAATATAGTGAGTGTTACCTCACACTTCAAGCCCCGGCCAGTCCTGATCTCGAATTGGCGAAACCCTAGCTCCCTCCGTACTCGCATCCGCATAGTAGATGCATAATTTAAGTGGGCATGGCCGTGGATTGTGTCACCTCTTCTCTCGAATCGATCTCGCTCTCATAAAATCAAGTTTCTCATCCTCCTAGCTCAAAAACCGTGATCTCCAGCGAAAAACTCCTGATTGCCTCATGGGAAACACCGCATAGTCCCTCAGGCCTTTGTCACCCCTTTTTGGGGGCCGTATCACACTCCCTAGTGGCTATGTTGCTTCTTCTATTGGTTCGCCTCTCCGTTATGTACTCTTAGTCCTAGAGAATATCTTCCGACCACAATCGCCTCTCGCCCTCACTCGCACCGAATCACTTAGATCTGATCTTCTGGCCCCAGCACCGCTCCGTCGAAGAATTCAATCCCAAGGTTCACCTGTGTCTTTCCAACCGAAAATTATAATATATATTGCAGGGTAAGCAACTAAATAGGTAGTACGCATGATATGCTATTCCATAATTCACTACCTTTCCCATTTATAAAATAGTTTCACAACAATTCTACCGCATATTAGTTCTTTATGTTTCTATTTATTGAGATTTTGGCTCACTTGGGATTACAATCACCCTTTCCACAAGGATATACATATGGCTTATGCAATTGGTATACCATTGTCACATCGTAACTAACATTTACCGATAAGAAGTTACAATGAAACATTGAATTTACTTGTTTTGGCTTCCTTAATTGTTATGTATGGCATATATAACACAAGCTATCCATTCGGGATTCATATGTGACCAAATGAAAAAGGATTTAACTCGTTGATAAATGCAAAAATTTGACAAAAGTCGTGATTGGAGGGATTTTTTCCAAATTATAATGAAAAATAAAAAGTGAAGGCCTCGCACCTCCAATGCGTTGGATAGCAGTGGTTTCCCATTTATAATCTTCTAGAGTTATTATTATTATTTCATTTATTTCTGATCGTTTCTCCCCGGTTAAGGTGTTTCTTAAGCTCACAACCTCATCGCTAAACACGCTTGATGTCTTGGTGCAAAGGAAACACCACATCTTAGCATAGGTCTAAGATCTAGTTTTAGTACAATAACGCAAATCGTGGAAGATTTGGTAAGTGCCCACCACCGAAAGCCTTGCAACAGACCTAAGTTCTATTTGGCCACAATTAGAAGTTGCTAGTGTATCAAAGATAATTTTGTGTGGTTGATGTTGCACACAGGGCATATTTTTCCAAGCCCTCTTTTTCCCATCATGTGCAAGAGAAATTCTTTCATTTGCAAGATGTACATAGTATTCTCTTTGACCAACAGTAACCTTCTAGCGGCGAGCTTCTAGCCTCTTTAGACTAAGGAAATGTTAAGAACTTTTTCACTCTTGGTTCGTAGTTATCCCGTGATTTTAGTCCGATTGCAAGACTTTTTCCTTCACATTCCTTTCAATACTTCGCTATAACCTCGCAGCTACTCATGTTTAGGGTTGTTACCTAAATATCTCTCGGGGTCCTGGACCAACCTCCGTGATATGCCTGTAGCATTTCTATACCTCCACTGCCTATATCACTTATCATAGGAATTTTTGTTTCTCCAAAATGCCATTACTCTCGCAAAAGGGTGCATTCTAATTTAAGATTTTTTCTCCCACAAATCAACATGTTGTGGCAATGTGGTGCCCGTTGAGAGATTTTGATGGCTTATACAAAATAGTTATTAGAAAATGTTTCTAACCTCTGTGAAGGAGCTACTTAGCGGTGGCTTCCCCTCCGACAATTGCTAGTATTGATTGTTCATTAGTATATTGAAAAATTCATCATCGGGGATTAATGTTTCAATTTTATCCGTTGTCTCTTGTTTCATATTCAAAACAAGATGGACTTTGCATGCACTTAGTTCATTAGAGAAAGGCTTTCGGTTTTCCTCAATATTGAAAGCAAGTTACGTAAGTGATCCCTAAAGATGGAGCATCATTGACAACAATTCAAGCTCCTCTCAAAGGATGTTTTCTAATCCCCCTTCTTCTACTCCTTCCCTTGTCATCTTCTTAATTGTTTAAAAGGCATGAAAAATATGCCCACAAGTCTAAATTTTAGCCCAAAATGAATTGTAATGATAGTGGAAATGTTAAGAGAATATTTTTATTATCACTAATGGTCCGCCCATTCTAATGAGGGATGTCTTAAGAAAGAGTTCTCAACACATATTTGTGCTGGTTGAGCAAAAGGAAGGAGAAGGTTAAAATGATTATAGTCAAAAATCCTAGTTACATAAGTGGTTGTTATGGACTTCCCAATCCATGGTGGGAATGCCTTCAAGCATTAAGTACAAGAATTCTAACAATTCAAAAAAAAAAATGAAAAACAATTCTAAGCCCACAATTAGTCTTAATCATCATTGACTACTTCACTTTAGACATGGATGCTTTGTTTGTGCAAAACTGTTGCATTATAGTTAATGGTAGTGATAAAAATATTATTTCACAAGATCATGTGACTTTTCTTAATTTTCCTTCAAAATGTTAACCTTGGTCTAAAATTTTAGGGTTGGATGAAGGATAAGGAACCAATGCAAGTTATGAAGGTCCGTCAATTCAGTTTTGCTATTGACCACTCTTTGATAGTATTAAGTATGATGGCACTCTTGTTGACTGTTGTGGTCTTATTCCTTGGAAGGTTTTATCAACACGATTGCCATGCAAGCTATTATACATTGTCTTGAAACTTCCCTATTTTTGCAGAGAAGTTAGCATCATGCTAGTGATTAATTTGAAACTGTATTTTAGTGGAAAATTTCACTGTTTTTTGGTGGAATAGTTCATAATTTATTCTGATCTTTTTTTGCAAGTGTACTAGTCACGTGATAAATGCGTGGTTTACTTCAAAGGATTCTCAATTCTTTCTAGATACGCTTTTCATCATTTTCTTTGAATACTTCTCTAGTGCTCCTGAGGTCTATGTTGTTATGTTTATTGGCTGTTTCTGTGGAAACTTTTTCAATAGGTTCTAAAAGGTAAATCCAAATGCAAAAAATACTATTTTACATATTGATATTTGTTCAAGACATTCTTGTGTGATATTTGAATTTCAGAAATCTAGATTTCTATTTCATTATCTATATCAATAAATAAGAATAGGCCCATGGATTGTTCATATTTCTCAAAATGTGGAGTTGTTCCTTTCATGTTGCATGTTCTTTTATATTGTTGTGTTGTGATTCAAATTTCTAGTTGTGCTTTCCAGTTATTTTCCTACATAGTACATGCTTTGTTAGATTATATCAAAATTTATTCTTATTGTATTTTTATTATATATATTAAACATATTATTTCTAGCAACTTTTGATCTTCTTAGATTTTCTATTTCTTTGGTGTATCTTTGCATCTTTAGGGGCAATTTCCAGTTTAAAGTCTAATTCTTTAAAGGGTGCTAGCTCAATGGAAGAGCATCTGCTTTACAAGCAAGAGGTTGGTGGTTCAATTCCATCGTGCCCTAATATTCATAGTGAATGACGATGATTAGATTTTGGTGATGGATGCTCTTTTGACCATCACCAATGAGCTTATGGTGACATTTTTCAACCCTCGCCAAAATATGAAATGGTGACGGTCAACGAACGCCACCATATATACACATCAATAGTGACGACCATTAAAATTTTGTCACCATAAATATTTGTTGTCGATATGAAATGGTGAGGGTCAATGTTTGTCATTATAGTCATTATTCGTGATGGACCTTGATTTTACCAATGAATTTATGGTGACGGTCAATGGTCAATGAATGTCGCCATATATATGCACCAATAGTGACGGCCATGAAAGGTCCATCACAAAAAATTGTTGTTGTTCATATGAAATGGTGACGGTCACTATCCGTCATTATAATCAATATTCATGATGGACCTTGAATGTCACCACAACACATACTTTCGGTGACGCTACCTTTGGTGATGTTCAGTTTTTTGGTGACAGAGGCTATTGTCTGTCGCCATTGCTCATATGAAATGGTGACGGTCACTATCTGTCACTATAAATCATTATTGGTGACGGACCTTGAATTTCACCACAACACCTATACTTTCGGCGATGCCACCTTTGGTGGCGTTCAATATTTGGTGACGAAAGCTCTTTTGAACCTCACCAATGAGCTTATGGTGACCATTTTCGCCCCTCACCAATGTCCTTTTTTCTTGTAGTGCTTCTTTATTAAAATAAAAAAACAAGAGATATAGGAGCATATTCATATGGTATTCCAAGGATTGAGAGAGCATAATTTATATGGAAAGTTTAAAAAGTGTTATTGCTACCAAAAAGAAATATATTATTTCATACATATAACTTCAAAGAAAGGATTTTTTGTGGATCTTAATAACACAACGGCCATCAAATATGACCCTGCCCCAACAAATTTCACAAAAGTGAGATCATTCATGGGACTTGCTAATTACTACCATATATTTATCAAACTATTCTCTCTAATGCTTCATCTAATTAATTCATTTCATAGAAAGGGGTTGAAGTTTTATTGGTGCAAGGAATGTGAAGAAAATTTTCATCAACTAAAATAATCAGTTACTAATGCACCTATGTTAATAATTCTTGATCAAATCAATGAATTCTTAGAATACAGTGATGCTTGCAAGGAAGGTTTCGATGGATTTATCATAAAATGTGGGAATTTGATTTTATATGAGTCCCAAAAATTAAATGAGCATTAGTGGAATTACATGACTCATGATTTATAGGTGTCTTCCATTTTCCATGCATTCAAAATGTGGTGACATTATCTACTTGGGATTATATTCATTTTGACGTTGCATCATAGTGGATGAAAGTATATATTTGACCACCATCACTTGAATTCTAGGAAATCTAGGTGACTAGCACTGATTAGAGAATTTTACTTCAAAATTAGGAACATAAAGGGTAAGGAATATTATGTGGTAGATGTTGTAGGATGAACATTACAACAGAATAAAATTGCATTAATTAGTTCCATTAAAACTAACTCAAAATTTATGATAAGGGAGGCCTTACTGCACTATGGATACTCTCACCAAATTAGGCAATGTTTGAAGTGAGGAAGAAAATGCTTATGCTAAGTTGGATATGAACTAACATAGGATGGACTATTGTTATATAACAACATATAGTATGTGCCAAAACTCAAGGAGTTAATTTTTTTTATCATGGATGAATTGCATAAATAACCATATTTAAGAAACATGAGATATCATAAAATGATAATGATAGTAAGGAAGCATTATTATTGGCCTGGAATGAAGAGACAAATCATTGAGTAAATTACTAGATGCTTGGAATGTCAGCAAGTCAAGGGTGAAAATAAGCATCCAACATGTTTGTTGCAACCTCTTCCAGTTCCACAGTGGAAACGTGAGACTATAAACATAGATTTTGTCAGCAAACTTCCCAAGGCATGTAAACAACATTATTCTATCATGGTTGTGGTGTACATGTTAGAAAAATAAGCTTATTTTATTATAGTGAAGTCTGCTCACAAAGAAATTGTTATTGTTGAGATATTTATGAAATAAATATTTAGGTTGCATGATAAGCCAAACGTAATTATGTCTCATATATATGTTAAATTTACTTCAATACTTTGGAAAAAATTGTTTGAAGGAATTGGGACAAATATATAATTCAATATATCTTATCATCCTTAGGCAGATGGAATATTAGAAAGGACAAATCATATTTTATAATATACACTTGATAAATATGTAATGAGAATACCAAGTAAATGGGAGTAGTATTTTTTATTGGTATAATTTTCTTATAATAATATCTCTCAAGAATCATTGAATATGAGTCCCTTTGGAGAAATCTATGTCCAAAAAATTGATAGACCAATTAGTTGGCATTATTTAGTGGATATAGTCATTGTTGGACATAATATGGTGAAAGATATGGAGCAAGAAGTTTTATTTATTAAACAAAAGTTGAAGGATACCCAAGATCATCAAAAGAACTATGCAGGAAAGAACAAAGTCGCACAAAGATTTGAAATTTTCAGATCATGTGTAGATCAATGTTATGCCAAAGATAAATTCCTTAAGAATGAGAACTTGTTTCAAATTATCACCTTGCTATTGTGGACCATTTAATTTTTTATAAAGAGTTTGGATAGTGGCTTCCATTATTTGCTTACCTACAAACATTAAATCCCATGATTTATTTCATGTATGTCTGCTTAAAATGCATGTTTATGACTCTAACAATTTTACTGACTGGGTTGTGATCTATGTGGAACCTAGAGGAGAGTTCAAATCATAAAAGAAAATTAATACTAGGTAGGAAATAGAAATTACTTCGGAAAAAAACCATTTTTCATGTTCAGTAACAATGGAATCACTGTGGAGAATAAAAGCCATTTAGGAATTGGAGGATTCCATGAGAGTGGCATATCTTGACTTGTTTTTTGCATAGTAATAGAACATAAAGGAAAATGCTCCCTAAAGGGGGAGAGGATTGTGACACTCATTTTATTTTCCCAGTATTGTGATGTAATTAAGAACTTATAATGTTGGGGTACCAACATTAATGCGACGAGTTAAAAACTTGTCATGTGACATAAAGTTTATTTTTATTCAGAAACACATCAAAATTCTACAGTTGAAGGAAGGGGGATAACCGATAGGGTATAATTACTTGAGAGAAAAAAATACCTTTATTTAATTTTCCATTTGGATGATATGGTTAATCTTCCCAAGAATATTTTAGCAGGATGTTGGGAAGATGAAGGGTCAAGATGTGATTATAAAAAAAAGAGGGAGGATGAATCAAGATATTCTTATTTCTTTAGCTTTATAACCTATTTTTTTTCTCTTTATTATATTATTATATTATTTTTCTTCTCACTCAAAAGTTCAAATTGGAAAGAGAGTTAGTGGTAGAACCTAAAGAGGTTCAAACCTTGTGACTCATTAAGAGATGTGAGTTAAAACTTATGTGACAAGAAGTGAATATTTTCTAGCATGTTTTCTTTGGAATAAATGGATTTATGGATTATGCATGGAATTTTTTGTGTGTGTCACATAGGTTACTGAAGTGGGGAGGGCGGAGGGACTAGAAATATTAAATAATTACTCCCTTGTGTTATGCAAACCTACATACTTCTTGTTTGAAATTTTATGAGCCTAGGCAAACATGGAAAGGTTAAAAAATAACTTTTCCTTTGTGTGAAGGACAATTACCTTCACTTATATGTTAAATATATTCTAAAAAAGAATCTATCGTGTCGGCGACTCGCTATGAGAAAGAGTACAACATACTTTATCTTATCGTTGGGTGGAGAGTGACTCACCCTTATTCAATTCAAAATTCACTTGTTCTAATTCAGTTAATTGTTGTTGCACTTCATAAATTAAATTTATTATTACAACAATATATCTATGAATTATAATAGTTGAAATTGTTTATCCTTAGAAAGTTTTATTTTATTTTAATGAAATATTCTCATGAAAAGTAAACATGAAAAGAATATGAATTTTGGTGTTGGTGAAGTTACCTATTTTGTTCTTAACCTCTAAGTAAGGTAATTGAATTTATTTAGGAAATATTTTCGTTCCAGTCGATATCATATTACTGAATTTTCAAATTCATTGGTCACATGTGTCTTCGAGTGCATTCACTATTAATTTCATGTGGCTTCTTTGCATAATTTCACTATTGGCTATAAGTCCCAAATTTCTCCTCTAATTTAAAGAGATTTAAGGTGAGAAAAAAAATTGAGGTTGGACTTCTTAAACCCTTCCTAAAATAGGTCATCTTTGAATTTTCACTATATCTTTATTTTTTAGAGATTTCATAGGTTGAAACTTGAACCACAATGAGGGAAAAAATTTCTAAAATATATTTTGTTTGTGATACATTTAGATATATTTTATGGGGATATTGGGTATCTTGAATGCTCCTAAAATAAGGCTTCAAATAGCTCAACATGTTATTTTTTCTATAAATTTATTTCTTTGAGTTTTCAAACACTAAAACTTGGAGGAGACGTAGAATATATCTCAAGATACCTGGTAGAAGTGATGCCTACTCAATGCTCCTAAAATTATAACTAATTGTTTTGTTAGCAATGAACAAAACAAAAAACAAAAAAATTGATACCCCATATCCTTAATCAAGATTTTAAGGGGTTGGGTTTTTAAAAATGTGATTCCTAATATCCATAATGAAGGATTAAGGGGTTGGGTATATGATAAAAACACCTAAAAAAAAAAATTATAGTGAAAATTCGAAGCTGACATGATTGAAATTTTTTTCCAAAGGACTCAAGAACCCTAAGTTCCTCAAATCATATCTCTAAAATTATAGTGAATCAAAGTCTAAAATTCATACCACTTATATCTCTCACAAGTTTCATAGTCCGAATTATCTTAAAACAAAAGTGATTGCAAGGGAATAATTTCATAAATATCCTTTAGTAAGCAATAAGTCACGTGAATGATATCATTTATGTAAAATTTTGGGTAAATATGATCTTTGATGCCCTTTATCTTATCAATATACACAAAAAATCCTTTATCTAAAATTATATGTTTCAAATAATGGATTTCATTTCAGTAGAAATCACCCTTGTTAAAATTGCTATATAACTTGTTCTTTCTCATCTCTTACCATACCATTGAAAGAACATCCTCACGTTATTATTTTCTCTTTGAATAAATAAGGATACAATCAATGAAAACAAAAAAAAAATCCCTCATACTTACTAAGGATGTTGTTAATCAAACACATAAATGTAGTTGCTACATTTTTTAACCCGAAAGGAAAAACCACAAAATCATAATACCCATACCTATTCTAGAAAGGAGTTTTATGAATTTCATCATAATTGATTCAAAATGTGTGATACTAGAGCCTTATGTCTATCTTGGAGAACATTCTATCTCCTCTCAACTAGCCAAAAAAAATCATCAATTCTCGGTATAGAATACTAGTTCTTAATGGTTACTTTATTGAAGTTCCTACAATCTATACACAATCTTTGAGTGCCACATTTCTTCTTCATAAATAAACCTAGTTCTCCGCAAGGATATACATTGGGTCTAATATACCCTTTTTTCAAGATTTCCTTAAATTGAAGCTGTAGCTTTAATAATTTAGGATTACTCATTCTATAAGGTATTTTGGGGACTGGTATTTCTTCTGGCATGAGATCTATGTAAAATTCTATATCTCTTTTAGGTGGAATTGTTGGTGTTTCTTCTGGAAAAACATCTTGAAATTCTTGAAATTTTTTGAAGTATTCTCATTTTCCTTTTCTATTACCTATTAATTTTAACATATGTATGGAATACAACATTGATGATACTTATCTTATAGCCAAAATTTTGTCTATGCCTTTGAGAGTTATGGGTTTTTCATTCTCATCACACATCATGATAATAATCCACCTTAACTAAACATTCGTCTCACCAATCCATGCCAATTGACACATCATATGATAGTAAAGGAAATATATTCAAATTTACTTGGGTTTGATACCCATTAATAATAATTTTGCATGCTTCCACCATTTTAGTTATTTTCCTCTTTATGCCTGTAACTAGATGAACTATCCATGATTTCGTATGCTTACTTCTCTTCTACTTCAACCATAGATGCTTGATGATTTTCTTGTCAAGTATCCAAGGTCGCATGTATCCCAGGAATTTCTCTTGCTATGTGATTAACTGTAGTAGCCTACTGTACTTTGTATGTATCTTTATCATTTTCCTCTTGTATATGGGCGTAGTCATGGAGTAAGTTCTTTTCTCCATAACCCCAACATTTCAAAGGCTTATTTTTATGATCCCTTGGATTTCCTTTTGTTTTAATCTTAGATGCAGTTCTTGGTTGTGGGGAACTAGAGCCTAAGACATCCACAAAGACTAATAAAAATATGTAAAAGGACTATTGTCTCAAGGTAGATCACCACTAGCGTGAAATGTCGACTTAGTCTTGGACAATAATAAAAGCACAACAGGATGGCCTCGTTCTTGATGGTTACAAACTTTTAAAAGATTGAGGTGAAAAGAGGAATAGAAAGATAAAAAAGGTTTTCAGTTGGGCCTAATGGAATCCAACGTTCAAACCATGAGAGAGAATAAGTGAATATAACAAAGTAAACCAAAGAGAATGACAATGAAGATGTTGATGGAGCACTGATTAAGTCTTCCTAAAGAAAAGGAACATGTATTTTATGTCGTCAATTGTAACATTAATAAATATGAACGAATCTTAAGCAAGAACCTGCTGCATCGTACATCAACTTCGAATGAAGAAAAAAATATTTTGAAAAAGGTATACGGTGAAAAATGAACAAAACATACTATAATACACCAAGGAAAATAGAATTATTCTATTATTTTAATCATTATTCTTCAAGCAAGATTCAACCTTACACAATTAAGCTTTGGATTTCCAAGTCTTTAAACCCTTAGAAACTCTCAATTTCTTACTTTTATCTTTTTCCCCACCAATTGCTTTAATCAATTTCAAAAACTAATTTTTAGAACAGTTATAAAATTGGTTTATTTTTTAAAAGACCTACGAATAAAATAAAATCATTTCAATATATATATATATATATATATATATATACTTTCTCTTCGTAAAAATTATAAGATGGAGAACAATGTGTTTTGGGCTTTAATTAGACCCACAAAATATTTATTAAATTTAAATGAGAATAATTGACATGGAAAAACTTTGTCATGCATACATCATCAATCATAGAGGGTTTTTGAAAATTGTAACCACCTCTTGGGGTCTCCTAGGAAGTTTGTGGAGTAGCATATGAACACATCTATTAGTAACATTAAAATCATAATAATTAAACATGTGTATCAACTTTACTTTATTTGTTCCAAGCCTATACCAACTTGCATGTTGCAACAAAATCAAGTGAATATTCAAGTAAAATCATTGTATTCATATATACAACAAAATAAGTGTACATACATGCATAGATATAAATTTAAAAGTGAAATTATTTCCTATCCTTTCCAAGTTCAATATTTAACCATAGCTTTGTTAACACTCTTTCACACAACAACACCCTAAGCCTTTATTAGGGCTATGTGGAATCACATTCCTCTCAAGAATGGCCCCTTAAATCCTAATTTAGGATACGGGGTATCAATTTTTTTTCTTGTTTATTTTGTTCTTTGCTAACAAAACAATTAGTTATGATTTTAGGAGCATTCAAGATACCCAACTTCCTCACAGAATATCCCTGAAATTATAGAAAGACAAGATCTGAAACTTCTACCACATATGCATTGAAATATATTATTTTTCTCCTCTATGTTTCACCCCTCTAAGAAATAAAGTCATAGAAAAAATACCATGCTAACATGATTTAAGCCTAATCTCAAAACCATTTAGTATACATGGATTGTTTAGAGAATATCGTGGAATTATAATGAGCCAAGATCTAAAAATTAAAGTAGATTCTAGCAAGATATCCCCATATTAATGTACAATTTTTACCCTTTCAAACCTCTCAAAAGAAAAGTTATAGTGAAAATGATAAGATGGCATGCTTGAAAAAGAATTCAGGAAGCCCAACTTCCTCTAATCATATATCTAAAATTATGGCAAATTAAAATCTAAAAATTGAACCATGTATTCATAATATTTCCCCTCACTATGGCACAAGTTCTAGCCTTTGAAACCTTCAAGAAAAAAAATTATAGTGATAATGTTGAGATGAGTTGTTTTTCCCATAAATCACATTTGGGCTACAACCTTTGAACTCCAAAAATGACCCCAAAATTTTTCCTCCACTTCTTTTTCACACCTCATATCACTTTACATCAAAGGCAAATTTTGGGACTTATAACCTATAGAGAAAGTTAAAGAAAAATTAGCATGCAATTCACAAGTAAGGCATGTGTGTACATAACCAACCCACGAATTTTAAAATTTATTTAATATGATCTCTATTTTGAAGAAATGACTCCCCAAATCAATTCAATTGTTTTATTTAGAGGTTAAGAAAATATATAACAATTTTACCAACAATAAAATTGATATCCTATAAACATTTAATTTTCATAAAAATATCTCATTATAAAAAGAAGAAAGCTTGTCAAGAATAAACGATTTCAACTATTACAATTTCATACAAATATTGCTATGATAATAAATTTATTTTACCAAGCCTAGAAATCGTTATAAAATTTTAAAAAAATGAATATAGAATTAAGGAAGGGTGAATCACTCTCAACCCAACCATAGGAAGCATTTCATTATATTCTTTCTAATATCCAACCACCTACAAGCTAGATTATTGATTACTTAAGAGAAAACTATATTTAGGGAATTAGCAGAAAATTAGTAGACTAGAGTTGACATAAAAGTGAAGGCCACGGTCTTTCACAATGGAAAAACTCAGTGTTCAATATTTCCATATTTTACCATGCCCTTAAACATTCACAAAAATACCTTGTAGTTCTGCACAATACAAGAGATTCATCCTCTTATATTTGTATTCCCTTGGCCTTATCCTCTTTAGTGTTATATGTCCCATAGACAAATAGAACCATTAATAGTCCTGAGAGTCGTCTAGTCCAAATAAAAAGTGTTGAAAAACATTCACTTTATTTCAAACAAGTTTTGACTCGCAACTCTTAACCAATCACAAGGCTTGAACCTCTCTGAGTTATGCCACCAACTCTCTAGCCAATTCAATTTTTCGAGTGAAAGGGAAAAGAAAGTATGAGAGTGAAAGGGAAAAGGAAGCATGAAAGTGAAAATGGAATAGAATGAAATGATAAATGAAGAATAACCCCTTCATTTATCCTCCCTCTTATTTTTATAATCATACCTTGACCCTTCGTTTTCCCAACCTCCTAAGAATTTTCTTGGGAAGATTAACCATATAAAAAAAAGGGAAAACTAAATCAAGTTTTCTTCTTAAGGCATGATAATTTGTTGGATAACCCCCTTCCCTAAACTATAGTTTTTTTTTTCCATTAATAAAATAAAATTACATAAAATTATGGAATTTTAAATTATTGCTTCAATGTTTGTAGCCTAACATTATAAGTTCTCAACTACATCAAAAAATTGGGAAAATAAAAGGGATGCCATAGACTCTTCCATTTCTACTACATTACAACTCTGCTAAAATACTAGGATACTTCATTTTTGTCACTCCATATGTCTTAAGAGCATTGATAGCATATTTATGGGACACTTATGTGAAGAAAAATAACATGTTTGGGATATGGTTGAGGATGTCGAACTATTGGGACTATCTAGCATCAAAAACATCATTTATGAAGAAGGAAAAATAGAGGATCAAGTAAAAATAAAACAAAATAGGGAGGATAACCAAAGGGTAGAGGATATCATGAAGCTATAAAGGAATGTAGGAACGTAGATGAAAGACAAATGTTTATTTGTGTCTTGTGGTGAACAGGTTGTGTGTATGCAAAATAATCGCACACAGTGGGAACATGCATAGATTGTAAGAATAAGTTGATGTATATATGTATAAGAAATGGAAAAACCATTGGTGTTCCTTATCTATTTTCTTGTAACAATAAATTTGTCATTGTATTTATTTTTCTTTATATTATGTTAATGTTATCATTTGGTTTTTTATGAGACTTTACGGTAACCTACATCAATGATTCACAATTACCTTATAATAAAAATGGCAAAATTGATAGAGGATGAATGTTAGGAAAAATTATTTCATTACCATTGGGAATAATGTTCCTATCTTAAACATAATACTCTTTTTTTTGGAATATAATTATATTGGAGGGGAATGGACACAAGGTTATACTTTTCATATCACTTGAAATTTCCATACTACTAAAGAATGCTAGTCATAATGTAGCAACAGTGGGACCTTACTAGTTTTGCGTGACCATATACTACATATATCACGAAGAATATGCCAAAATAACATGTCTTGAAAAACCTAAGACAAGCATCTTCAACCATGCAACATGTCAAAGTTCTCACTTAACCATAGGTAATATTGCATCATCACCACAAAAGTGTAGATTTAACCTAAAAATCTGAAGTTCAACATCAAATAAACCCCTTCAATTCATATAACATGTTCCATGAAATGTATGTATGTATGTATGCGTGTGCGTGTGGTTTTTTGTGTATGTGTCTATACATAAATACATACATACATACACTTAAAATTGTCTGAACTATAAAGTTTTAATAAAATGTAACAATGTGCCCAATATACAAAATAAAACCTCATGCCCAAACATGGAAGTATGGCATATGGCTCTGAATATAGAAAATGTCTTTGGTGTACAAATGACATGTCATACCACAACATGAATGTATTTATTATGATAACATATACACAAAATGGATCTCATTGGTCTCTCATTAAGCACTATCACCCTCACAACCATCATTTGCATCCCCAAATTTGATTTGTCTCCTCTTACAAGAACAAGAGGATTGAGATTTTATTTTTGGGTGTCCTTCTTTGCTCTTATGAGTGCCCAAAGAAATAACATTCTCATAATAATTTTTACTACAATGAAATATCACACTTATAAGATAATACTTAATAACCCTTCCCAAGAAAACTCACTACAAATGATAGAATAAGTTGAAAGGGTGATTCGCTCATTTTGACTCCCAACCTCCTATTATACCATCTTGCAATGATTACAAGTCTCAAAGAAAGGAATTTAAATAAAAATTCCTAAAACTAATTCCATTAATGGAACATAAAAAATTCATCAATGAATGATCTCATCATAAATTACTTGAGCAATAATGGATATTCACTAGCAAGTGCAGTACCCCACTACACAACTTTCTCAAAGAAAACATTTGTTGGCACATAAATTGAATTTTGATCATGGGATAATGGGTCAGATGTCCAGTGCATGGGGGATATGTCAAGAAATCATTGAGGATGAAATAATATTTGTGACAAGGGGGATTTTTAGATGAACTATGGATATATCCTCTATGTGTTAGTGGAATGGAAAATGTAGTGGGGATTTTTGGAAGTAATTCTTCCATGTCATGTGTAGTTGTTGGTGTGAGTCCCGAGGTGTTAGTATAGAAGACATTGATTCCTATGTGTGATTCATAGTCATCATCTAGATGTCTTGAAGTTAGTTATTTATGTCCTATATATATGTACTTGTGGTGATCAGTAAAATTATCAAGCATTTGGTGTTGTGTGTGTAATCTCTCTTTCTCTCTCAAATTTATATTTTGGTAAGAGACAATGTTCTGGCTTGATTCCCTCATGAGAAGGCTAGGAAGATGTAAGAATCTTGAGTGCTATTGATACTATGTACGTAAATTAGTTTATACTATAATATTTGTTTTTCAATTTTATGTTCCTTTGTGTATATCTGTAGATCTATTTTTTGTTTGCATCTCCTTTCAGCGTTGTCGGATCTACTTACTTCCTACATCAAATTTTTGGGTGTTTTATTTGAAATATCTTTTGGCATAACTAAATCTAATACACAAATTTTTGACTTGGTGGTGTTTGGATCTATTCATGTTCCTGTCAAACCATCCATCTGAAAAATATCCACCTCTCGCGTCATCTTTGGTATCGTTGTCCTGGATGGTGGATTTTCTACAAACACTCATCAATGCCCAAGAATTTTTAGTTACCAATAAATGGCTGGATAGAATTTCTCAGAATACCACGATAACGAAGAGCGACATCTCAGATCCTGGATGTGAGTTGGGTCTCATTGAATTTGTGCTTTCTATCCTTATGCTCATGGTCTCCATGAAGAGATATTTGGATTGTAAAAAATTAAAATTAAAAATGTAGCATGTAGATTTTTTAGTGTGGGTAGGTTTCTCAAGGGAAATAACATAATATTTTCATTTTGTTGCTCGTATAAGAATTTTTCTCTCTTGTATAAATCCAATGACCCACAACTAAATTTGAATCAAATCAAAGTCAAAGAATACACTCTGCACATGATCGTGGGTCAACACCGAGACTGTTGCGACAATGGTGGAGTGGGGCATGAAATTTCCTCGATCAAGCACAAAGTAGAGGGGAAAGGTTCATATTTTCATGAATAGTGAGTAGATTACTCATAAAAAATGTCACCTTTTATTTTTCCTTCTATGGAGGCCCTGTTGAATGATGTAGTTGTTGACAACAAGGATTTTGGTGGACCATTTTATGGGTAAAATTTGAGCCAAGACCATTGTTTTCTCAATGATTATATTCATTGCATTTTATCATTTGTCTAGATGCTGGAATGGACACCATAAAAGATATTGCACTTCATTTGAGCCAGAGTTTTGTCTTGATTGGAAAAAACACAAGAATATAGTGATGGAGGTTAAGTTTCACTCGGGATACAAGATACCATACAATTCGATAGTAGCCATGTCTCTACCTTTCAATGTTTTTTGGTCTATAACACTCCATTTTATAGGTGTGTTCAAAAAATCAGCTTTTTTAGGCCTATTAATTTCCCCAAAGCACATGAGGACCGATGAAAAAGAGAGTAACAAAGTAGATCCATAAAGCACTTATCTATGACACTTATGTTGCACAGGAAACACTTCCTTGGGGCAGGCTGGAAATTGAAGGTGAATTTCTTCGGAGGACATTGAATTTAGAAATATTAATGGTGATATATATAGTGTTGATTCTGTGATATAGTATTGATTTTATGTTCCAAGTTTGTGGTATGAGTTGAATTTATAGTGTGTTATTGTATAAGTGTAATGTGAAAGATAAAATGAAGAACCAATTATAGAACAGATTAGCATATTTTCAATTTGTTGGTTCTTTCTGCATACAGTGACACAATAACATATCACTTATTTGATTATGTATAATATATTATAACTTGGTGGCATCGTGTGGAGCTAGGAACATTAGCTTACATGTTAATTTGATTATGTATTTTAAGAAGTAATTTTGTAAAATTGACTTTTGAATACATTCAGTACTCAGACAACCTTCCTAGATGATTGGGGAATACAATAGAAGGCCATGTGTTCAAAAATTGGGGGTGTTTCCATAGGATGGTAACGAGACTAACTCATCGTGCTCTAGGAGGTCGAGAAGCAACAATTTTGGAAAGTACGTCAAAGATGGTCTGAGGCATTTATGTTTTAAATGGAGGTCAAGTGATATCTCGAAGATGTGGTGGTGAAGAAAGAGCAGTGTTTGTGATATTCTAGAGTGGATGTGAGTGCTGACAAAGAGTAGTCAGATAGATATCATATTATTGTTGTAATGTTTTCCATGTAAGCATTAAGGGAGGGTGTTAGAAGTAATGCTTCCATGTCTTGTGTAGTTGTCAATCTGAGTCCTGATGCATCATTCTAGAATATTTTTATTCATATGTGTGAGTCATAGTCATGATCTATATGCCTTGAAGTCAGTTATTTATGTCCCATATATATGTACTTGTGGTGATCAATAAAAGTATCAAGAATTTAGTGTTGTTTGTGTAATCTCTCTTGCTCTCTCAATTTTCTATCAGAGGTGTGTATAAATGAATCCCTGTGCTTTGTAGCAATGATATAAGTTCCCTAATTAAAGTAAATTGAATCCCAATAGGTGGGGAAATGTGATGGTAGTAAGAGGAAAATAATGGGGGAATAGTCGATGGTGATGAATGACATTACAATAAAATAGTGAAGAAATGGGAAAATGAACAAATATGCATACAAATGTATAAATTTTAATTATTTTATCATAATAAGATAAAAAAAATTTACTTAACACTTGATACCATAGAAGGGATTATATGTCCATTCTTGGTGGGCATCAATTCTCACCTAGGGTCATTCTAATTTGTAGAAACAATAAAGGAACATCAAAATTATACCGAAAATAAAGCCATCTATAGTATGGAGGGGAGATATCTGAAAAATATTGCATTGAACCATAGTTTCAATTCATTATACCTTAGTATGTAGTACATTAATGAACATGCATCTTCCACTACCACATTAGTGGAAGAAACAAGAATTAATGCATGTACAATGATGTGGGAAGAAATATCAAGGCATAAAAACTACAAATAAGATATAATTAGTTATTAAAGATGTAGAGATAGTTATTTTAACATGTAGAGATAGTTAATATAATAATATCCTCCATAAATATTTAATGTCTACTACCCTACATTGGCACAAGGCAAGTCTATCCATAGTTGTAACACTCAAGATGCTCACATGAGCATGTATGTGGCATTCCCCAATCAATATGTGATGTAGAATCTGAAGGTACAACACCTTCAATAACATCACTTGGTGGTCACACCTAACACAATGATGCCACCAAGGTGTCATGTTGTAACAAGCTATGAGTCAATAGGGCTATCACAATCTAGGTTTCAATAATGTTATCTAGTGTTGGAGGATGTTGGGTGGATACTTGGGCTTTAATATAGGTGGGTGAATACCAAGTGTTTAGTTGTTTCTAAAATTATATCTATTTTTCATCGAGCCATGACTCACTCTCTAGAATTATCTTATGTCAAAGTAGATGATATAGAGTCATAGCCTAAACTCTTCCGTAATTTCCTCAAGAAATATAAATTACCTCCCTATTATTAAAATGAAATTCATCAAAAGTATTAAACCACTTATCTGCCCAATAACATGAGAATGATTGTTAAGTGAAATAGTTCATACAAAAGAATTTATTGTTGACTCGTACATCTTGTTTTCTTCTTGGGTCAATGAATACTGATAGAAATTATCATTGGCAATCACAAGTCTCTACTTTGGTATTTATTTAAAAACTTTTATAGTACTTCAACATCATATCCTTATAATTGGAAATATTATTTAATAATACATATGCATTAGAAATTGGTGATACAATTTATTTTAGAAAAAAATATAGAGATAAACATGAGGGTTCTCTAGTGTCTTAGAGAAAATGTATGAGTGTGTCAAAGAAGTTTAGGATGCATTGATTTCAACATTACCATTTCTTTGTTTCGGGTTAGGATTTTGTTGTTATAAATTTGGTTTTCATGATGGTGGATTTGGGTTATTATTATCCTATAGCTCAATAAGGTGCTTATGTTGAAGGAATCATTTAGGTTTTCCGCCAATTTTAAACTAGATTAAAAAAAATAAAAGAAATAATATTGGTATGCTTACTTGTAATAAATGTAAGAAAAAATTCATTGACTTGGAATTCTATGTAGTACACGGAGGAAATATCTAGTTGAGTGGCATTCCAAAATTGTGCCACACAGTCCAAAATGAGGAAAAATGGGTCCATGTGCATATAATCAATACGATGCACTAGGAACACATGCACGTTTCTAAGAACACCTGTGGGTATCTATTCCATGTCTACTTGGCACCATAGCTATAATTGTGGTTGGTAGTTTAGGGATTTTCAATTCTTGATGCCAAGGAAGATTCACATGTTCTACAAGTAAAAATTCTTGATGGCCCCAGTGCCACTTTTACAAAAATCCTTCCATGTGAGAACCCTAGTAGTTGTTGTGAGAGAGATAAAATAGGTTCAAATATACTTGATTTTGGAGCCTTATTTCCCCTGATAACCATGAGAGCCCTCCAATAAATATTAGCACTTGAGGAGGGACGATAAAAATAAAGTTGATGGAAAATGACTATTATGAAGTGAGGCCAAGGGGGAGATATTGATCCCCAACTAGACTAAATAAAAGGCCCAGAATTCTCTAAGGTAGAGAGTCCCCCTTAAGAAAAAAGTGACTTTATGAAGAACATGCCACCACCAAGATGACCACTAGAGTGATAGGTTGTAACCAACGAATTCACCAAGCTGTAGAGTTCCCATTTAAAACCACAAGTGTGCTAACACTAAAACCACAAAGCCCATGACCAAACTTCGTAAGAGATGCCTAATTAGAAAACAACTTATGAATTGGTTGCAAAAATTGATGCTATTATAGATAATGAATGTTAGAGGACTATGAACAAATCCACAAATATAGGACACCTAAAACTAGTCAAGAAGTGAATAAAAAAATAGGGAAGTAATTGCCATTGCACCTTATCAAGGCCTAATCGATTCTAGATGACTGAAATGTTTGGACCATTAATATTAAGAAATTCAATACATTGTCAAAAACATATAATAATTGTATAAACTTCATGCAATTTAGGTATGATGATTTCCGAATTGAAATCTTGAATTTACACGTGATGATTGAAGTTGAAGAGTCATCACACCACCATGAAGAAAAAGAAGTGATATGTATGGCTTTTCATGGGATCCATTTTTCTTAAATTTAGATGTGATACTATTTGGAGGTCATACTTAACAAATATGTTGAAATTAAGAATCTCGTTAAGATTTAAAATACCCATATATTTCCATAATGATAAGATTCTCCTAGATATCCATGCTTTGTTTTCTTCTTGGTAGGTGTGGTAAAATTCAACAACCAAGGTTTTCTATATCGTTTTTTGGATCTTGACAATAATCATGACTATATTATAATTGGTTTTATTTATTCCAAGAACCATTTGTTGAACTAGAATAAGAAAATTCTCCATTGTAATAAACATAGATATGTACAAAGAGGTTGGAATTCGAATCCTTAAAGGAGATATTATGTTTTTCTAAGTTATTAGAGATATTTCCTAAGTTCCACTGGTATTATCACATAGATATGTACAAATAGGTTGCAATTCAAATCCTTAAAAGAGATAGTATGTTTTTCTAAGTTATTAGAGATAGTTCCTAAGTTCCATGTGTATGTGATATTTATTGCACCTCCCATTTAAAGAGAAAAAATAAAATTAAGATATTATCAAAAAATGACTAAATAATTTATTTTTTTAATCAAAATTGCCTCTTTGTTTTGATCATCCTCACTAAAATAAAATAAATTCTTAAAATATTTATGTTAAGAAAATATTGGATAATTCTAAAGAAAACCAAATAATTATTCCGAAAATTTCAATAAACCAAATTTTATCATTGTCATTATCAAAATTACCTTTTCGTTTTGATCATCATCACTAAAATAAAAACAAATTCTTAAAATATTTATACTAAAAAAATATTGGATAATTTTAAAGAAAAGAAAATAATTATTTGGGAAATTTCAATAAACCAAATTTCATAATTTTCATCATTGTCATTATCGAATATAGACTAACTTCACCTATTTAATTTTTAATTTAAATTGCTATCTGAAGTTTTTAACTGATTGTTATTAAATCTACAATTTAAATTAGGTGTCAAATGTATATAAATTCGGTTTAAATAGATCATTTGAAAACTATATTTATATATATTTAATTACTATAGTCATAATTTTCATCTAAAATGTTTTTTTAATAGATGTAAATTACATATTCACAATTTATTTTTTAAAATGATACAAATTAAAAAAATAATATGTAAAGTTAAAATATTAAGTAAGATCATTTTGTCAAGCCTAATTATATAGGTTTTAGCTATCTTCTTTAGAACACTTATACAGAAATTTAAAATTAATTAATTATATTTAAATATTTTAAATTTAGATTAAATTATGTTTCATTTTACAGTATTAATTTCAAAAAAAATATAAAACTTATAAAATTTATAACACAAAATTATATATATATAAACAATCACTCTCGATTTAATTTTACTCTGTATCTATTAAATAATTAAAAGAAGTATACATATAATTAATATATATCTACACTAATTTTATGTTATTATAAATTTTATAAGTTTTATAATTTATTTTTAAATTAATATTGCAAAATGAAACATAATTTAATCCAAATTTAAAATATTTAAATATAATTAAATAATTTTAAATTACATATCTTTAGATTAATTTATAAATGTTATAAAAAATATAGCTAAAATTAAATATATATAATTATGTTTGGCAAAATCATCTTATTTAATATTTTAACTTTATATATTATTTTTTTAATTTGTATCATATAATTAGGCTTGACAAAATGATCTTATTTAATATTTTAACTTTATATATTATTTTTTAAATTTGTGTCATTTTAACACATAAATTGTGAATATGTACTTTACATCTATTAAAAAAATATTCTCCATGATAATGATGACTCTATATATATCTATATATATATATATATATATATATTTGTCATATTATTTAAATTGTAGATTCTAGATTTAATAATTATCAGTTAAAAACTTTAGATATCAATTTAAATTAAAAATTAAATATGTGAAGTTAGTCTATATTTGATGATGACAAGATGACAATGATGAATTTTGGTTTATTGAAATTTTGCAAACAATGATTTGGTTTCTTTAAAATTATTCAATATTTTTTTATATAAATATTTTAAGAATTTGTTTTTATTTTAGTAATGATAATCAAAATAAAAAGATAATTGTGCTTTTTTTTTACTTAGTTATTTTTTTTATAATATCTTAATTTTATTTGGTTTTCTTTAAACGGGACCGTGGAGGTGCAATCAAGATCACATACACATAGAACCTAGGATTTGAATTGCAACCTCTTTGTACATATCTATGTTTATCATTGTGGAAAATTTGCATGGTTTTGGAATAAATACAACCAATTATAAGATAGTCATGATTCTTGTGAAGATCCAAAAAATTAGTATAGAGAACTTTGGCTGTTGAATTTTACCACACTGACGAAGAAAAAACAAAACATGGATCTTTAAGAGAATCTTGTCATTATGGAAAGATATAGGTTTTTTAAATCTTAACTAGATACTTAATTTTCAACATATTGGTGAAGTATGACTTCCAAATAGTATCACATCTAAATTTAAAAAAAATGGATCCCATGAAAAGCCATAAATATGACTTCTTTTGCTTCATGGTATCGTGATGACTCTTCAACTTCAATCTCATGCAAATTCCAGATTTCTATTATGAAATCATAATACCTAAATTGCATGATGTTGATACAATTATTATATGTTTTTTACAAGGCACTGAATTTCTTAATCTTAGTGGTCTAAACATTCCAGCCATCCATCTGGAATCGATTAGGCTTTTATAAAGTGCGATGGTGGTTAGCTCGCTCTTTTTTGCTGACTTCTTCACTAGTTTCAGGTTTCCTTTCTTTGTGTCTTTGTTTATAGTTCTCCAACATTTCTTATCTATAAGAGCATGAGTTTTTACAACTAAATCATATATACTTTTAAGAAATTTGATTCCTTTAATTATTTAATAGATACGGAGTAGAATTATTAATTCTAGATAGATTGATTGATTGTTTATATATATATATATATATATATATATAATTAAAATATTTATTTTTGTAAGTCAAAATAATTTCATTACTTCATCAAAAAAGTACAACATATAATCGTGAATCCCACTTCTCTCTTCTAGATTTACACCAATTAGATTTTTTAGTCAACA
This sequence comes from Pinus albicaulis, assembly GCA_034641835.2. Classification (NCBI taxonomy): domain Eukaryota; kingdom Viridiplantae; phylum Streptophyta; class Pinopsida; order Pinales; family Pinaceae; genus Pinus; species Pinus albicaulis. The sequence continues at coordinate 1,106,369,696 of CM076570.1, read as the reverse complement.
GAGCGATAGAAACACTAGAAGGAAGTGCCAATTTTTACATCATCCCCGTGACAAACAAAAAAAACAATATTTCCTAAAATACATGAAGAACTAGAAAACAACTAGCACATAAGATATGTCAACGGTGAGGGTCTGGTGCTTGAGTAGGGAGTTGTCTAATGAGACATAGGAATTTCCTGGATGATCAAAATTGGCCGGAATCTGGGCCAAATTTTTTTAAGAAATCTTAGAATAATAGTATTTCAATTATGATTTCGATGGTGGAAATGGATTCAACACCATCAAAAACCTTTAGGGCACACAAAATATTAAATTTTGATAGTTATAAAGTGGATTTACAAAAATCTCTCTGAGATTTTCTTAAAATCTTACCAGAATTTCAATGATTTTTAGGGCGGAAAAGCAATCTAATTATACTACGGCCTTAAGGAGTTTTCTAATGAGTTGTAGCACCCGGGGCCGCAGGGCCAAGGTCCTTGTGTACAAGAAATTCAAGGTGAGCGAGGTGTGCCCCCACTTTTTATAATCATTTGCCATTTTTATGTTAGCTCTGGTGCAAGGACAAAAAGACATTCCCACATATCCCACTAGTTGTATTTAATTTCATTAAGGAATGCGATTACCTTGTTCCTATCTTCGTAATGTTATTGGCGAAGATCTTCTATAATTTCCAAAACGTTGCGCACCCCCTCCGTAATAGATTTTAGATTTTTTAGTGGGAGACTACTCCACTTGATCCAGTTAGTACGCTTGAGCCTGAGCCACTTCCCCACCATATCTACACCACCACCCACGCATGCATTCACTCCACCTGCCCTACTAGCACACTCACCCAGTTGGCCTCAAGGTCCTGCTTCCCATTGGGTTGGACCTTAGAAGCTCAAAATGGACACAATATCTCCCAGACACCAGAAATGGGTCTTCAAATTATAGGAAAATGAGCCAGTACCCCAGGTCCCATTGCTCCACACCTTTGACAAAGATTAAGACACATTAAGGGTCCAATGTCTCTTAGCACATCTAACACATTGAGGGTGATACTATCCCTTACACAAAGTCCAATTAAAACCAAAATCAGGAAAGTGTTTCTGTGCGGAATATTTGAGATTAAAATACCCACCAATTGCATTCTTTGAACACCACAAATTAAGTGTTGCAACAAAAACTCACAATCCTGGAATATGAACTAAGCTGAGCACACAAAACAGTGGGTATCCAACTTATTACTACGCTACTTAGGGTTCGAAAGTCTCCCTAGTAGTTGGGCTCCACAAAATGAAGCCACTCAATAGAAGCTCTCACTCTCGATTCAAGAGGGCATTACAAGCATCCACGAAACACCTCCCTTAGATCCCGCACCACCATGAAATACACTCGAGCTAGCATTGAGCCAAGATAAATATATCAGCAACCATCACCGACCAATACAAAGTTTCCAAAACCAAAGAGCATTCACAAGTGATCCTGTGCATACCCACTGTTGGTAAATCCTCCCTCCCAATCATCCATACCAAGAGACCAAAACGTGTGAAAATGCATATCATCCAAGGTTTTAATTTAGTGTTCCCCTTCTCGATAACTTGACCATTTCGGCATCACTTGTCATGGAAACTCCACCACTTTAAAGCATGCATCAATCTCAATT
>CM076570.1:1105570380-1105767951 GCA_034641835.2 Pinus albicaulis | reverse complement strand
ATTAAATTAAAAACAAAAAACAAAATATAAAAATTAAAATATAAATTTAAAAATAAAAAAATTAAGATTAAAAAACAAAAAAAATGAAAAAAAACTTTCAAATAATATTAAAAAAAATTAAAAATCTAATTGTTTTTAAAATTAAAACTATTTTAAAATTTTAAAAATGAAAACAAAATACAATAAAGTAAAAAAAAAAAAAAAAAAACATTTTTTCAAATTAAAATTTAAAAAAATTTAATAAAAAAATTAAAAATAAAAAAATCCTAAAAATATTAAATTTAATAATAATAAAAATTAAAATTAAAATTAGAATAAAATATTAAATTAGGTTAAAAACATAAATATGAAATATAATAAATAATAAAAAAATTTAACAAAATTATTAAAAACAAAAAAATTATTAAAATTTCATAAATAAATAAAAAAATGAACTAAAACAAAATATTTATTTGTGTCACCTAGGTGGTGGCGGGAGGTCGATTCTCGGAATTGACCTGGGGAGGTCGATTCTAGGAATCGACCTGGGGAGATCGATTCCCAGGTCGATTCTTGGAATCGACCTCAGGACGCTGTTTCCGTGAATCGACGTAGGAGGTCGATTTCGGGAATCGACCCGGGAGATCGATTCTGGGAATCGACCTCCCAAGGTAGATTCCTGGAATCAACTTGGGGAGGTTGATTCCTAGAATCGACCTTGGGAGGTTGATTATGGGAATCGACTTGGGGAGGTTGATTCTAGGAATCGACCCGGGGAGGTCGATTCCAGGAATTGATGTGGGGAGGGTATTCTCATAATCGACTTAGGGAGGTTGATTCCTGGAATTGACCTCGCAAGGTCAATTCCCGGAATCGACCTAGGGAGTTCGATTACTAGAATTGACTTGGGGAGGTCGATTCTCGGAATCGACATCTCACCTAGGTGGTGGCGGTGGTCGGCCATTGGGCGAGCGAGGAGGCTACAAGCAACCCCCGCCCATGAAGCCGTCGTCCCCCGTCGCAACCTAAGCAGGACAATTAAACAATTTATTTTTAATTCGATTATTTATTTATTTATTAAATTTTAATAATTTTGTTTTTATAATTAATATTATTCTTTAATTTTAATTTTTATTGTTATTTATTATATTTCATATTTGTTTTTTAATTTAATTTTATTAAATTTAATATTAATTTTTGAATTTAATTTAATAAAATTTAATAAATTTTCTTAATTTAATCTTAATTTATTTAAATTTAATATTTTTTTATTTTATTTTTTTTATTTTTTAATTACATAAAATTTAATATTTTTTATTTAAACATTTTTTTTATTTTCTAAATTAATTTTATTTTTTTAAATTAATTTGTTTTTTTTTTATTTTTTACATTTAATATTTTTTACTTATTTGTTTGTTTCCATTTTTCTTTTCTTTTTTAATTAATTAATTAATTTTTTATTATTTTTTTTTATTTTTTAGATAAATATTATTATTTTTTTAATTTGATAAGATGTAGAATCTATATTTTTTAATTTAATTTAATATGTACATATAATTTGTTTTTTATAATTTAAATTTAATTTATTTTTTAAAATTTATTTGTCTTTTTTAATAATTTTTTAAAGTTTAACATTTATATTTTATCTTACTTTATCAGTTTTATTTTTTATTTTTCAATATAATTTATTTTTTTATTTTTTTTATTTTAATTTTAATTGATATATTTTTTTTATTTAATTTAATTGATATATATTTTCTTTTTTAAATTTAATTGGTATATTTTAATTTTATTTTAGCTTTTTTATTTTATTTGTTTTTTTAAATTTGTTTTTCTAATTTAATATTTTTATTTTGTTTTTTTATTTTTTATTTTTTAACTTTTAATATATTTCTAAATTTTAAATTTTAAAATGCTTTGTATTTATTTAGTTATTAGTTTTTTCTCTTAATTTTTTTTTTTTTAATTTAAAATTAAAAAAAAAAAGTAATTAAAAAAGGTAATGAAATTTATTTATTTTTCATTGATTTTAAAATGTTTTTTTTTCCTTTAATTTTTAATATAAATTTCTATTATTCTAAAATTTTTGTTTCAACACTTTCCGTTTTTGGTGTGTTTTTTGCAAAAAAATGGATTTTTCTTGGTTTTTTAAGAAAATTGAAAATTTACGCCGAAAAAAAATGGTTATTCCAGAATACAACTTTTCGTTTTCGCCTTGTTTTTTCATGGTTTTTTGATGATTTTGTTGTTAGAGTTCCCGTTTTGAGGTAATAGTTCCCGTTTGATCGGTAACTATGTTTGGAAAACAATTGCAAGAAGTAAGATGGACACTAGATTAACAAAAAGAAGGAAGAAAATCTAAAATGAATCCAAGTAAGTGAAGGGTTGTAAGACTCAATATTTGGATGTAAAATAAAGATACTTATGATGGCTCGAGATAATATGAAAAATAATTCCAATGTAAATATAGAATAAGACAAGATGAGAGGAAACACTAAATTAATTAAAATGAAAAAATTTGAATAGGAGATGAGAAGATACCTAGCAATAGGAAATGAACGGTCATGCATCTAGGTATTCCCATTACTCCAACACTCATTATTTATTTGTGAACATTCATTCTCAAGGGTCTTTTGGGAGATGGATAGAGAGACATGAATGACATTATAACGAAATTTTCCCAACTATCCATTTGTAGTTAGGTTTCCAGTTTGGGTTTCCAATATCACCACCATAACTTTGTGTATGTATTTTTTTGTCTAGTATAAATGATAGTTTATGTTTATATCTATATGATTTTTAATGGATTTTTTTTGTATTTTAACATTTTTTTTGCATTTCTATATCATCAAGTATCCTTCACCAACTTTACTTTTGAGGATTTCCCTCATAATTACATTCCCATCTGAAAAATTACTATCCCAACAAGTGTTTATTATCCTCCGTCCATCCATTTATGAAATGGCAGATTGATCGAGGTCATTTTGAAATCAATGCAATATTTTATGAAGTTGCTATTTTGGTTATTTCTACAGGTTGGGTGATTTTTTCTTTTCTAGAGTTTGTAAATCATCACTATGGCCTATAATTTCACCAAAATCAAATTGTGCACACTCTTTCTACGCTACTGCATCTAATTGCAAGGTTGATCTCAATTTATTGGGTAAATGTTTTTGTTATCTTGTCAATTACAAAACGAAGAAAATAAATTTCATTCTTCAAGGTGAATTCCTTCTTACCTAGTCAATTTTTATTCACAACCATTTCAACTACTCCTTTGGTTAACTTGATTTGTCCCTCCTTGAGGTGAAATCTTTCCTTGTTCCATTTCAATTTCTCCTTTGGTCAACATGATTCGTCCCTACTTGAGGTGAAATATTTCCTGGTTTATTGGACTCATGCCTAGTTGATTCCTCATCCAGTCGTGCAACATTTTCTATTATGCACAAGTAATATGTCTATTCGATTGTTGAGAAGAGGATCACATGGAACTATACAACCATGTCCTTAGTTAATGAAGTGGAAAATATATTTAAACCATGTCTCAATTGATAGCCATAATATTTTAAAGTGTGATTATGTCGTAAGGCGTCCCTCTTTGAAAACAACTCCCTCAGTTGCCACCGTGTACAGGTCTACACCATAAGGTCTAATGTTAGATGATTGAATAATATTTACCATTATATTCCACTATCAACTCTATAATTGTCCAGTAACTCCTTAATTTATTCCTTCCATTCGATTTTTTTAAACCAAAACTACCACTTTTCTGGGTTCCTATCTAATTCCTTCTAATCCCTTTCAGCCATTTTCATAATGGCAAGGACATATTTAGTTATTTTCCTTCTGAAGAAGATAATGAAGGGAAAGGAAGGTGCATCATGGATTTTATGCCCTGGAAAATTACATGGCTTTAGGTGTCTGAAATTGTCGAAGCCAAGGGAGTGGAAGCCATATATGGGGCATCATGAAGGTCTCCGACTTTGCCCTCTGAGCAATTTTGGCTGGACGACCTTCTTCACATGGCATATGGCACACTGGCTTATGTCGTACCAGAGGTCATAACAATACTGGGCTATTATGACACCAAGGCAGACATCTGATCCTGCTGGGTTATACTGTCTTTGATCCTCACAGACTACCGATCATTCCAGGGGACTTTAAATGCCTGACCTACTTTTCGAAGGAAGCATGATGACTTGTCTTCTAGCTTCTAGACCCTGATCCATAGACGAGGATCACCATTCCATGATTGATGGAGGTCCCCTAGTTCCGTCGGGGTTTCAAATGCTTGTAAGGCGACGCTGACATATTTGTCGGACTTATCAACCTAGTCTTTTCCACCCTGAAGTCAGTTTTCCTAAAATCATTCAACACAATATCACTCTTGTCGGGGTTCAATCTCTCTAGCCTGTTAAAGGATGATATCTTGAAGCAGGAGAAGGAATCGAGGTTCACATTGACTCACCCAACATTGGTCATAATGTCGAAGATGGAGGAGATTGCCAATTTATTTTTGTTCAGCTTCAAGAAATCAAATGAATTCAAGGTGAAGTTGAAGGGATTGGAGGAGGGGCAGAAGGGGAATTTGTTCATTGATGACAATATTTTTTAAGTCACGCCCTCATTGTTCATGGTAGAGCTTCAAAATACTAGTAGGTATACATTGTGATGTAGAAAGTTCTGCAGCCAAGATTTGAGGCCCAACCTTAAAGTCATCGTATTGACAAGGGAGACAAATGGACCAAAAAAAGAATAACATATATTCACTATATATTTGCCATCATGGATACTCAACGTTGAATGTTTATATTCATTGTATACATCTCATGATGGTTGTTTAGTTTTAAATATTGTTTGTTTTACCAGACCTACATTCAGTAGTCATTATGAAACTTTCGGTTCATTCATATTTCCTACGCTAGGCTAGACCCTTAGCATTTTCACCAATAATTTTTAGATAGTCATAACCTAGAACATCCAACAAGTTTATTCAATCCATAGCCATTATTCATTCCCTATTTTCCTTGGTTCAGTGGACTACGGAGAGAGCAGTGAGCTGTTACAGGACCAGAGTCATTTCCCCTTCTTCTTCTCTTGTTTGAGTAGTATACTACATAACCAATCACACAAACAACATAATTATTGTAATTCATTCAAGCAACAAACAAACAAACAAAATAATTTTATTATTCATCCAAATATTTTTTCGCAAAACATGTAAATTGATAAGCGCATAGAAAAGGGTATGAGAGAATCCCATACATGGGTATATTGTAGTTTACTCTGTGTCATGAGTGGATTCAACAACTTTCAGAGAAAAAAAACTCTCCAATGTAGACGAATTTGTCTCAACAAACACTAACGTTTTGTGCTATCATAATGAGGGTTTATTCTTTATCATTAAATTTGTAGAGCATTTGTAATTAGTATGGCTAAAAATAACTAGAAATAGGGTTAAATTTAGTTATTCTGTGGTTTATTCTCATTTGGAGGAGAGGAACGAGGGTTTATTATTTATCATTAAATTTGCAGAGCATTTGTAATTAGTATGGCTAAAAATAATTGTAAATAGGGTTAAATTTAGTTATTCTGTAATTTATTCTCATTTGAAAGAGAGGAAAGATATGAAGAGAGGCTATACAATAAACTTTCATGAAACTTCTCGTGTTTAAATTACAAATCCCACCTCTCATACTCGAATGGAGCATTCATGGAGTTATACTTATCATATGCCATGGTCCAAAATCGGCCACAAAACACATATTCTCATTGTCATATGGAGAGTGAAACTGTGCAAAGGCTCCAATGTTTCCTGTTGCAATTTTTCTCAATGTCTGCTATCTCTGCAAACGATAGTTGAGCCATGGGGGGAAATCTACATGTACATGTATGTTATAATGATCATACCATGTTTTCTATTAGAGATTTCTTTAAAGCTTGGAGAATCACATTCAATTCACTACAATTTTCCTTTAACTAGGTCAATGATTCCTTTCAATTTTAATGGATTTTGTATGATTCTTTTTCAATTTTAATGGATTTTTTTTTTCAAAAAGGTATGTAAAACTTTGGTTTCAAATCTTTCTCATCCTTTTCTTGTTTATTATTGCAGACATGAAAAATTATTTTGCAACACGAAATGTCTTCACCAACAGATTTTGATTCTGCAGCAGGGAATGTCTTTACCAATAGATTTTGACTGATGAACAAATGGAAACATTTCTTTCTTCTACATCATTTGGTTGAAGTGCTTCTTCATAAAATGGAATTTTTTTAAACCAATGCATATTTGCTGCATAACATAGGCATAAGAGCTCTCTGTCATCCATACTGTGCAAAATAAAAGGTGTTTTAATGTATTTTTTTGATGCCTCTGAGTTTCCGTAGCAAAATACACAGGCTTAGATGACATAAAAATATATCTTTTTTTATGCTCAGGAAAAGGGATGGGTGTTTTTAATGCTAAGGAAAATGGATAGGACGGGGTGGCATTTTTTGAAGCACACCTTTTTGGGACAACATTTTTGTTGTCCACATTGACACAATTTTTAAATCCTATCATAAGAAATGTACAGGGATGGCCCCAAATGCTTCCCAATGTACCTCATTGGTTGATTTTCATCAAAGACGCGTTTGATCCTATGAAAAAATACTTAAATTCCCTGAGGGGAGTTCAAATGGCATTGGCATTATAATCAACCTCAACCATGTTGGGATTTTGAGGAGTAGCTGTGAACGTTGGAAGAAGAGAGAAAATGTAGAAAGGGGTAGAGGACCAATGGATATGAGCACATAGGGTAAGGGTAAATGTAGAGGTTGAAGATATAGTCCCTACTTCTGAAACAACTCACCATGTAACGATTACAACCCAAATATCCATAAGTGTTAGTAGCTAGGAAAAATCATTCCACACTTTTGTGGTGGATGGGGAGAGAGAAGGATTAGGCCAAAATTACACCAATAATCCGAATGTGCCAGCTACAGTAGTAGGAGAAGCATACCAGAATTTTGTGGCAGGTCAAAGGAGGGAAAATTTTAGGTCCCATGCAAATGTGATAGGACCATGGGGCTACATGGTTAAGATAGAGGATGCACACTTTCATTTTTCCACTTCTATGAAGAAAAAAATAGACCATTCTTTGGAAAGTGGGGTAAACATTGAAACAAATGGAGGTAAAATAAGAGGTAGTTGTACACAGTCTGGCGAAGAACCGGGAGAACCAAAACAAGCTGATTGAATCATTTGAAGATGACTTATTTCATATGAAGGATATCAAAGATGCAAGATCAGTTTGCAGAAGAGAAACAAGCACAAATTGACAATACTTCTATAAATAATGGACCAAAAAATAATAAAATTAGTATTATTTCATACCAAATATGCCATTTAATGGCATATATACTTCGACATGGACACGATACTATGAAATAGGCCATACTACATGAGGGAAGTACAACAAAGCCAGGGAAGTCGATCTCAATCCAAGTAACAATTGATGATCCATCCATACCAAAGTACAAATGGTGATGTTTTTTTCAGTTTCTTATGCTAATATGGAGGTCTTTCTTTCAGTAAATTTAACAACCTTCAGTTGTTTCTGGTTAATTATTGCACAAATTTTGTCAATGGGCTTATTGTTAAATGTTGCACAATCCATGTCGCTAAAAAAGGTAGATATATTTCGTCATGGACATGGAAAATATTTCTACGCAATAGAACACACAACATCAAGGAAGCACATCACAGCCAAAGAAGCCAATCCTAGCCCAAGGAAAAGTTGAAGATCCATCAATACTAAAGTAGTGAAAATGTTGCTTTCACGTTTGCATGCTAATCTGGAGGATTTTCCAGTCAATTTAAGAGAAATTTTTTTTTTTTTTTTTTTTTTTAATTTTTTAATTTTTTTTCATTTTTTTTTTTTAATGTTTAATCATTGCAAAAATTGTTAACAAGCTAACTGAATATTACAATCAGTAGACTCTTCACCATGATTACTAAGGTCATAAGAATATCGATCTCTAAACTCAGTATCAGGATCTAGATTTTGAAAGATAGAATTTGGCTCTGTAAGGTATGTTGCTAGGTAATATTGTTTTGGGTAAGTACCTGGATATGCTCATTTCCATACTTGTGCTTCAAAAAGAAAATCTATTGCTTCTATATATACCTATACTTACGGAGATTTAAAAAGAATGAAAATATTCGTGTGGCCTGAAGCTCTTGTCTTGTTGAGTTTATCAAGTTTGAATTTTTCTCTTAATAATTTTAGTGGATGCATTTCAATGTTTTTACAGTGTTTTGGAAATGATTCATTTGCATGAAATAGGCTTCGTGGGCCTCCTCTTACACCTTGTGCAGGAACTCAAGTTTAAATGAATTTTGTACTTAGCCCTGTGGCAGTTGCAATAATTTTTATTGCATTGATGACAACCGTTGTTGTTTCTGTGTCCTTGTTGGTAGGCATTGGAAGTGCCCACAAAATTAGAGTGTTGGGAGGAGGAGGGGACTCTTGTTTGAATGAACTGGAATATGAAGAAACATGTTAACCTCGAACAGGGCATTGTTGTTTGTGTGTCCTTGTTGATATTCATTCAAAGTGACCACAATGTTAAATTGAGGTGAGGAGGAGGGGACCATTTATTGATTGAATTGGAAGATGAAGAAACATGTTAAACTCTAACAGGCTATGAGAGAATAAAGCATGCCCTACATTGTGTGGTTGAAAGTGACCAAAACTATCATTGTTCAATTCTTTATAGATCATATTGTATTATAAACCATGGCAGGCTTGATACCACTCCTCCCTATATCTAGCCAATGATACGAGCTTTGGGATAAATCTTGAGTGGAATTTCAAATTCCTACACATTTAAGAATGGGAGGAGGAAAGTTGTGATATTGTCCAAATATAACAGGGTGTAATATTCCCAATTTTCCATCAGTTAATTGGAATATTAGAGTTCTTACTTTTATTAATTAATTAAGTAAATAAAATGGTGGAGGGACCCATAAACCCCATGGATGAATAAAATCCACTTTTTTTGTTTGAATGTGGGTTAGTAGATAGTAGATCAACATCATGGAGTAGTAGAGCAACACATTAATGGAGGAAGAGTGGATATTATGGAGAAATAATGAGGAAGATGATGGAGATAGTGGATGAATAAAAGTAAGATCATAGAGAATTAATGATGCAGTGATGGAGGAAGTGGTGCATTAAATGCACACATGATTGAGGGAGTGGAGTTTAATTGTAGAGATCATGGAGAACATGGAGAGACAGTGAAATCTTCATGGGGAATAGTGGCCACATGTGCAACGTAGCTATGAGGTGGGCCAAGGCTAGGGAAGGCTCACAACCATATAAGGAAGACGAGGGCAATAAAGAAAATCAATCTAGAATTTGATATTGTATTATCGTTTGACATTATTTTCACGCTTCAGCTGTTTAGCTAAGCCTGATGTGATGTTTAGCACATGGGTGTTCTTGAGCCGGAATCCTAACCTTGCCCACGGGGGACTTCGAGTGCCTATTCTGGGAAGGTTATTTTGAGCAGAAACTCATCATCCAGAATTGGTGCCACATTTAGCCCCTCTCTTCTGCACATATAGCTTTAGGAATTACACAATTATTGTCTTAGGGTTTTAGAGGAGGAAGGTAGTTATTAGCATTTTAGCTAAGAAACTAGTGGAGGGTTCATCCTTTCATCTTGTGCTTCCATTTTAGTATTCCAAGAGAAGCTTTGTTATATCTGGCATCAGGCCATCATTTTATACCTCCATGTAGCAATATTTCCTTCAGGAATTGCGCAGTCCAACAAGGTAGATCTAGTGGAGGAAGGAAGTTCCAAGTATTTCAGCTTGGAATCCTGTGAGGGGTCTTTCCCTCACTTTGGAGAGATCATTTCCATCAGTTGTGAGATATATTCCATCATCTAGCATCAGGCTACAACTTCATCCCTCTTGAAAACACAGTTCAGTCCAGTAGTTATGCAGTGGAAGGAGGAGCCAAATCTCAAGCTTCTATCTTGAAGATCAGGAGAAGGGATGTTGGACGGATAAATCGTTCTTGCGGACAAGACAGATCTCCTTAGTATCCTACGATAACTAGCAATAAACAGACAGATGTAAACTAATTTCTCTAGATTATATTTGATCTAGAATTATCTATAATGAAGGATTTAGGACTTATCTATAGTCCAGTGCTGATCGTAGTCTTCTTTCCTATTACTTTGAATATGTCTCCTTTCGGGATCTGCAATAAAAAAAATGAAAGAATCAGAAGCACCTGCATAATATAGATTAATTCATAAAGCATAAATCTATCTTGATGGCCAAGGAATTCAAGAAATAAGCCATTTAAATAGACAACTCATTGAGAAAACATGATCCATTTGTATTATCTTTAATGAAAAAAGGAGCCTTACAACTGTGTTTGCCTTGATGTCATACAGGTCCTTCTGGGGTACGGAACAAGCGTTTCCGCTACTTTGAAAAGCCTTTTCACTCTCTTGACTAACATACACATGAGTGTGTAATCATTCCCATATGATAATCAGTTAAGAGAGTTTGAGTTTTTCCAGCAATTCTCCTCAAAAAATCTCAAAGCCTAACTCCCCTTGAGGCTGAACTATGGCCTCAATTTATAGCAAAAGAGAAGAGGTTGCAGCTCCAAATAAGAGGGGATAGAATCCTCTTTCAAAGGGATTAAGTTCCACATACCAAGAAGTAGTCTCCTTTAATGGGGGGATGAATGTTCATGAAAGGAGCGAACTTTCCATTGAATGATTGCTTCCAGAAGCTTCCAGATTCAACCAGCTGGGCTTCCAAATTTTACTTCCGCCTTCACTTTACCTTTTACAGGGAACTGCACCTTAAATGAAGAAAAAGTGCGGCTAGTTCCGCATGTTCTAGAAGAAAAATATGCGGCACCTTAGGTAATACTAAGAGAAAGTGCAGTACAAGTATTTTTATGACTTTTATAAGCTTTTCTCTCAATTTCAAGGCTTGGTTTTAGGAACTTGATGTTTGTAGACTTCTAAGGGAGTATTGTATGAGTAATGATGAACCCATACAGACAGTAAAACATCATGGTGACAATTTTAGTATAACAGATTTCCCCCTAAAGTGAGAAGTCTGAGACCATTCGAAGAGTGATGTGCTTTATCATTTCGAGGATTAGCTTGTGGACACCCCAGTCAGAATCTTGTAAAAACATTCAATGTAAAACATATATATATATATATATATATATATATATCATCGCTAAGGTAGGAATTCCCATACTCAGATCAAACACTAACTAAAACTTGTTCTGATGTAGAAATCATTTTACTATCACATCAATAATGTAGACACATTATGGACACAACCATCTATTTATGAATACTCTACTGCATAATGAATAATAAAACTCCTCGCAGCCTGGATGGTGGAAACTAGATCCAGGTTCTTGATTTCTGCTACCCGAACTAGTACGATTCTATCCATGCGATCGATTGTGTCGAAGTCGAACATGGTAGAAACCACTTGATTACCAGTCAATGATCTGAGTTGTTAACAAGTGTGAGAGAAACCACCAATAATGAAAATGGCTCTCAAAGTACTCAGTACAATCCATGGAATGTGGATAAATGATTTGAAGTCAAACATTTCTTGGAATTGTTCGATCGAAGGTCAATGACGCAACCTGTCGTCGAAGGTGAGGAACCTTCCATTAAGGCATGCAGATTCCAAGGTACTGAAGGATTCTAGATCAGCTTCCCAGATGATGAGCTGTCGTCGATAGAAAGTGATATGTCATAGGAAAGCCCATGACACGAAACCATTAGATCAAGTGTTGTAGAAATATTTTACAAGGACTGACTCAGGGATGGTCAACACGAATGGAGACAAATTTTTGCAATGAATGGTTTATTTGAACTATTCTCTTGAACACATAACAACACTGTAGATGGTTTGGTAACAATTGACCTAAAGTTAATACCCAAAAACCAGCTGAAGACTTTCAATATGGTTTGATTAACTGATAGGTAAAGGATTTTCCCAACCCAGGTGGAAATGTGACAAAAAGTGTCGTGCTCAGGAGTGGTAAACTGCTTTTTAAACAAAGTGTGAAAAATGGATTTGTTTTCTCTCTTTTTCCCCCACCATTTCTGGCAAGTACCTCTTTATTTTCGACAAGCTTGAGGAGGATAACATTTTCTTGTTATATAAGCTCATCCTTTGGATGGGTCCAACTTAGTTTAAAATCGAACCCTAAGAAGGAGTGGTTCGTTCCTGTTTGTAATCGACAAGTCCTTTACTGTTAAATTTTAACGAGTCCAGTATAGGAGAAACTCAGTTTTTTTCAATTTTAGGGAGTCAGAAGAAAATCTTAAGGAAACTCCGTGGGTGTAATTTTTCGTAAATTTAGTCTCTCAAGCCAGAAAAAGGATAAAACAATACAGGAGAGAACTCTATTGACTATGATTAGTCAATGTATACGTTTTTCGTAAATAGTCCATTTTAGTCCGGAAAAGGGGTAAAATTATACTAAAGGGATGACTGTTCATTTCCTTTAACGAGTTCGAATAGTCAAGTACTTGGCAATATTTTCATCTTTAGAGAGTCTGAAAAGGGCTTAAAAGAGAACTCCAAGGTTTTGCTTTTTCGTAATTTTCAAGAGTCTGAAAAGGTGATAAAAGTGTACTTAGTAGTTTCGTTTTTTTCTATAAGTTTTAACGAGTTCAAAAACGTGATAAAAATGTACTCATTTTGTTTTTCATAATTTTTATCGAGTTTGAAAAAGTGATAAAAAGTATACTCCTTTTTCAAAAGGACCATTTTACCCGAAAAATCCTGTATTCTGCACAAAAACTGAAAAAAAAACATACCTGTTTATAATTAATAAAAATAACTCATAAAAAAACTTTTCAAAGTGGAAAATAAATCAAATTATATTTTATTTATTCAAAAAATATTATAAAAAGGAGTTTTTCTAAATCATTTTTACCATTTGATTTCAGAGTGCAAATTGAGAGCTTTTGGTAAAAAACGTTCCGAAGGAGATTATGGGAGATTCACTTGTCAGAATCGAAAACCGTCAGTTCCAAGTAATCCACATCATCCTTACCTTCATTTTTTTCCATTTAATTTCTTAATTTATGGTTTAAATTGATAAATAAGCAGGAAAATATTTTCAAAAATTCTCTCACGGGGGTCCGCAGGTAAAACACATGACACTTGCGGACCCTGAAAATTTTACAAAGGAAAATTTTTGTGGTCCCGCACCTTATGCATAAGACACGTGCGGATCTACACACTGTTTTAATGCGAAAAATGCAGAGGCGCGATAAGGAAAAATAAAATGAATAAATCTCCCAAATTAAACCAAATTTTCTCACTCAACTTGTTTCTGATCTTTCAATTTGTCCATTACAGGATATCTACAATGCTTGAGTGGAGAGAACGTGAGCATGAATAGGTTGATGATGCTTCCATGTTACATCCGCCTACATTACGTGTATTGAGAGAAAGCGGTTTGTACAAATTTTGGGCCATTCAGGGTATGAGGGCTCAAGTAGATTTACTTCCCTGGCTAGTAAACAAATGTGATGTCCAGGAACAATGCTTTATCATTGGAGGTCACCAGCTCGAAATTGAGCTGGAAGATATATAATTTCTCATTGTTTTATCAAAGAGGGGTGAGCCACTCTCTTTGTTTAGGGCTAGGGCAGGTGGCCAGTCTGTCGCTAGCCTTCAGGAAGAATTTTGCAATGAAGAAGCGCAACCCAAGGATAAACGCATTGACATAAAAATCATTATTCGTCCTATGCTCAAAGTGGTTGCGTTTACCGTAACCCGGTTGTGTGGGAGCACAACTCCACATGTTGCTACAAGATCCCAAATGAAAATTGTTTTTGACTGCTTTAGAGGCACCATTTTCAATTGGTGTGAGGCAGTGTTGGCCAATGTCAAAGGCCAACTGACTAGAGCAAAAAAATCGAAGCTGAAAAACTTTAGGTATGGAGCAATCATGGTTATATTTTCTCTAGAGAGAATTCCTTCTCTGGCCCCACAGCTGATTTCAGTTGATCATGGTAGAGTCAAAGAGCCTCAGATGGTCCGATGTGTTGCATTGATGGCCCGTCATAGTGAAGGCGGTGAGATTTTTCGTTTACTCCAACTTATTTCCATTGGTTGGAGAACCAAATCTTCATGATAGAAGATTTCCCTTATGCTGAGATAGATTTCCGCGGCGATCGAGAGATGTCTCTTCCTCCAGGGACATAGTGGGATGACTCAGGTAAGAATCATTTTGACATGTTCTAAATTCTAATTTTCGTTTGGTTTTTTGAATCGTCCAAAACTGATGAAAAAATTTTCAAATGCAGATGTGGGTCCATGTCGACCAGCCACTCTCCATCCTTTTGACAGGAAGCCAGTTGCAACACCACCACCACCACAGGATCAAACAACAGAGGTCCTTACCGAACTAGAAAACCATTTGGAGCGGTTGACTTTAGATATTCCAGATACTACCATAGATGACATTCCACTCCGCTTACAGAGATATGTTATCGGGGTTCCAGGACTGTTCAGGAGATTTCTTAGCAAGGTGGGACGGGCTGTGGTGTTTTATCATGATCATCACCATGGATAGTGGATGATTGATATTGTAGACTTATATCATTTTTTGTATCACTTTTTTTCGTTCATAAGGAGTTTTGAACCTATGATTGAGGACGATGTAATATTTTTGAAAACAATACTCTTATGCTATGATATTACTAATATTTCGAGTTATCTATCTTAACATGTTATCGAATGTTATTTTGATCTACTGCTTTAATTATCGCAAATTTCAGTTTATAACACTAGAAGCTACTGCATCGGCTAATGTGTTTAAATTTCTTGGAATGTGTTGATACTCAATATACTCAAATTCTTGTTCCAAGAGACGAAATTTCAAAAATAATCTTAACAACACTGGGTTTTTAATTGCATATACTCTATTCAATTGTAATACTACGAGTTCAGAATCTAACCTAACGATCAAACTTCGAATTCCAAATGAAATGGACTCAAACAATAACTCAATAACTGTGCTATACTATGTAATATTGTTCGTCGTTTGACCGAGGCTTACTCCATGCACAGATACCAACTCATCAGTGGGTGAATAAATAACCCAAGCTATGGAAAAAATGTTCCGTGTACTAGGACAAGCACCATCAGCAAAACCAATGTATATTTGAAGGGACGTCAACATCTGCAAAACCAAGAGTGATCTCGAAAGGAGACGTATTCAAAGCAATAGGAAAGAAGACTACGATCAGTGCTGGATTACAGGTAAGTCCTAAATCCTTCATTATAGATAATTCTAGATTAAATATAATCTAGAGAAAGCAGTTTACATCTGTATGTTTGTTGCTAATTATCATAGGATACTAGGGAGATCTGTCTTGTATGCAAGAATGATTTATCCGTCCAACAAGGGACC
Organism: Pinus albicaulis; assembly: GCA_034641835.2. Taxonomy (NCBI): domain Eukaryota; kingdom Viridiplantae; phylum Streptophyta; class Pinopsida; order Pinales; family Pinaceae; genus Pinus; species Pinus albicaulis. Next base: position 1,105,752,484 of record CM076570.1, on the reverse strand, counting down.
AACCCTTCATTTATTGATTTGATTGGGTTCTATTGCAGCTGATAGATCATTATTTTAGCACCATATTAGGCAGTCATCCCCAGGGAGTGTGTAAGTCAGTTAGTAGGGGTGTAGTGGCCAATCGAAAAAGGGTCCAAAATCCAAATTTAAAATCTAGCAAAACCGTTTCTCTGTTTTTCTGGGTTTCTCGAGTAGAATCTATGGTGAAAATACTAGATCATTCAGGGCATTCCAGCAGCTTCTTGTACATATATCTTCTTCACAGTAGTAGTAGTTTCCAGCAGCAGCAGTTATACTTTCCAGTTCTAGATTTCTTTAGTGTATTCCAGCCATCTTGTGGCTTGAGTGAATTCCTTTTGGATCAGTGTGTACTTACATTGATTTTTATCCTTAGTGATATGATTCAAATTTTTTATGCTCATGATTATGATGTCTTAATGTAATTTCTAGTTGTAGCACATTTCTGAAATTTTTAAGACTTTAGTGATATATTCTTGTTTTTCTTAATTTGGAATGCTGCAAATGTTGTATATTCTTGTCTTTTCCAATTTGGAATATTTCAGTGGTATAGAGCATGATGTTTGGCTCAGATTGTGGGCACCTCATGACATCAGAAGAATAAGAATAAGAAGCAGAAAAAGAAGAAGTCTTCAATGGCAGAAGGATTCAGTTTTACCACACTTCTCTTGAGAACTATGTTGGATCTCTCCACACAGATTAAATAAATGAGAAGGGAAAGGCAAAGATAAACCTCAATAAATTTGAAAATGAGGAAGGTCCAAGCACTTCCTATCAACATAAAAAGAAATTGACAATTCAAATAGCTCCAAAATGATCTAGTATGTCCACTTTCTTTACAGAAGAAGGTGAATGGCATGGAGATGGAGGAAACTTAGATCATGAGACTCTAAGTGATTATCTCAAAGATTAAAATCCTCATTCTAGAGCTTTCAAGTAGAATCTAAATCTCCAACAGTTTTTCCATCTCAAAGAAGAATGGAGATCCTGTAGCAGCAATAGAAGAAAAAGGCATAATAGATTCTTGTTTCCTACATTTGATTGGTCATCCATAAGCACAAAAAAGGCTTGGAGGAAGAAGTTAGATGCATTATTCCTGCTACATACAATAGAAGAAAGAGAAGCTGCTGAGATTGCAGGGCTACACCTTCAGGGTGAAGTAAAGGATTGGTTGTTCAACCATTTGAAACATGCAAGAGTGACTGCTTATGCAAATTTTACTCAAAGGCTAATAAAGAAGTTTGATAGAAGAAAACCAAAGGTAATTCCCATTGAGACATTTCCCGACATTGATAAGAAATCACATGAATATCTGAGGGAAGATGTCATCACTATCACTCTGGAAGAGGAGTAACTTCCACCACTACCACCAGTAGAAGTACTTGCATCAAGAGAAGGAAAAGTTACATCTTTACAATGATGGTCTTGAGCTCTTGAACTTGGTAGTCCCATGCATGATTCAAGAGATGCATGAGGAAGAGGAGACAGATACCAGCGATGGTGCATCAGTAGAGGAGCATCCATCATCACCACCAGTAGTTGGAGAAGCCATTGCATCGGTTGAAGGAACCCTTGCAGCTTTGCAAGATGTTCCCAAGTATCTGCTTATCCAAGGTTTGCAAACATTTCCATCCCATCTTATTTCAGTACCTCAACTTGATATTTGTGGGGACATGCCATCAGGTAAATTTCATAGCCAAGGATTAGAGCACCTTGCTGATATGGAGCAACAAACTATCACTTAACAGAGGACCCTTGACTTGCTCAAGGAGGAGATGTATAGCCATCCAAGTTTTTCGTTGTTGAGCTACACACAACACTTTGTGTTGAAGTGTGCAGTTTCGGATGATAGGATGAGCATAGTCCTAAACAGTACAATGTTAGGCTATGAGTTCAGCATTTTGTATGGCCATGAGATAGCAGATGCACCATCATGGAGATCAACAGTGCTGTCACTAAGGAGCAGTGATGAGTTGGGGGCCCAACTATTATTAAAGCATTCTGATGACCGTTTCACTTATGAAGCATTAGATGGGCAGATGGTTGATGATAGACATCTTGTGATGGATAACAGATTCCATTATTATGATACATATTTCTTGATGAGCACCTCAGATCTCAAAGAGAAGCTTTTACCTACAACATATTTGGAACCTTATGGGTTCTACTGGGTGGTTGATGAGAGGTCCTTATGAAGAGATGTCCAGGAGGTTTCACTTCAACATATCATGGACTGCAAATATTGTCATCATATTGAGGAGGATGGTATTCTCCATTGGGTGGATACCAAATTGGAGCATGATAGGAGTCACCCACAGTTGGATGGATGGGTGAGGATGATGAGCAAGTGGTTGGTGAGCTACTTGCAGATCTATGACATGAGGCAACAAGAAGCATGGTCGCACTGGTTGCTTTTGGGTGAGTATGGTTACTACCCACTATTTCATATTTTCATTTTACATGCCTTGCATAGTACTGGTGTGATGCAGTAGCAGGAGGCATGGTTGCGTTGGATACTCTTGAGGGAGTTTGGCCTTTACATGACATATCCTATGTCAATGGGTGTGTTATGGTTTGGAACATTGCATGGAACTCACATGATCTGGTAGCAGGGAGCTTGGTTATGTTTGGCTAATATGACATTTTACATGTCAATCAGTATGTTGTTGCTCTATGGCTTGCATGATGATGATGTGACGTGGCAGCAAGAGTCATTATTGCTTTGGTTATTGTTGGGAGAGTATGGGCTGACTTTCTCCTATAATTTGTATAATGATGATGTAGGATGGCAATAGGAGGCCTTACAGTGTTGGATTCTGTTAGGAAATTATAACCGCCATACTTGGTATGATGATGGGGTAGTATGGTAGCAAGAGGCATTGTGTGGTGGCTGCTATTGAGAGAGTATGGTCCAACATTTCACATGTCACCCCACATATCTATATTCTCTATTTTGCACAGTGTTGAGATGGTTCTTGGAGCAAGCAAGTATAATAGAGCCAAGGTTCAGAGCATGTAGAGAGACATCTTACTAAATGAAGCATGGGCTGGGGAGATAGTTCATGAGTTGGGAATTTCCTTTTGGGGAAGAAATCACTCCACTTCATATGTCTCATGCATAGAGGAGGCTCTTGAACAACAAATGGTTTCCACGTCATATTCATAGATGAGGAGAGGAATCTAACAATGTAGTTGGAGGCCATTCTACATTCTAGAGAGGCAGCTATGGAATTGGGAATTCATAGCACATTGTAGTATATGGGGGTACCTTCCATATATGGATGCCATTTGGAGGGAGACGGATTGTTGTAGCATCTACTTTTGTAGTTGCTTGAGGACAAGCAACATTTTGGTGGGGAGGACTGTAATATTCCCAATTTTCCATCAGTTAATTGGAATATTAGAGTTCTTAATTTTCTTAATTAAGTAAATAAAAGGGTGGAGAGACCCATAAACCCCATGGATGAATAAAATCCACCTTGTTTTGTGTGAATGGGGTTAGTAAATAGTAGACCAACATTATGGAGTAGTGGAGCAGCACATTAATGAAGGAAGAGTGGAGATTATGGAGAGATAATGGAGATAGTGGAGGAATAAAAGTAAGATCATAGAGCATTAATGATGTAGTGATGGAGGAAGTGATTCATTAAAGGCACACATGATGAAAGGAGTGGAGATTAATTGCAAAGATCATGGAGATCATGGAGAGACAACACAGTCCTCATGGAGACTAGTGGTGACATGTGCAACACAGTTGTGAGGTGGGCCAAGGCTAGGAAAGGCTCACAACCATATAAGGAAGATGAAGCTAACAAAGAAAGTCAGTTAGGAATTTTATATTGTAATTTCATTTGAAATTCTTTTCACGCTTCAGTTGTTTAGCTAAGTCTGTTGTGATGTTTAACACATGGGTGTTCCCGAGCGGGAATCCCACCCTTGCTCATAGGGGACTTCGAGTGCCTACTCTGGGAAGGTTATTTTGAGCAGCAATTCATCATATGGTATTGGTGCCACATTCATCCCCTCTCTTCTGCACATATAGCTTCAAGAATTACACAATTCTTGTCTTAGGGTTTGAGAGGAGGAAGGTAGTTCTTAGCATTTCAGCTAAGAAACTAGTGAAGGGCTCGTCCTTTCATCTTTTTCTTCCATATCAGTATTCCACGAGAAGATTTTTTATATCCAGCATCATGCCAACATTTTATACCTCCCTGCAGCAGTAGTTCTTTCAGGAATTGCGCAGTCTAGCCAGGTAGATCTAGTGGAGGAAGAAAGTTCCAAGTATTTCAGCTTGGAATCCTATGAGGAATCTTTCCTTCACTTTGGAGAGATAATTTCCATTAGCTGTGAACTATATTCCATCATCTAGAAGCACACTACATCTTCATCCCAGTTGACAACATAGTTCAGTCCAGTAGTTGTGTAGTGTGCAGCTGCAACTTGAGCAGTGGAAGGAGGAGTTAAATCTCAAGCTTCTAGCTTGAAGATCAGGATAAGGGACCAAACCTTCATCTATTGATATTATTGGGTGTTATTGAAGCTAATAAATCATTATTTCAGCACCATATCAAGAGTAATCCCTAGGGAGTGCATAAGTCAGTTAGCAGGGGTGTAGTGAGCAACCCAAAACGGGCCAAAAATCCAAACTTAAAATCTAGCCAAACCATTTCTATGTTTTTCTGGGTTTGTCGAGTAGAATCCATGGTGAAAATGCTGGATCATTCTGAGCACTCCAGCAACCTCTCGCACATAGATATTCTTCACAGTAGCAGAAGTTTCCAGCAGCAACAATTATACTTTATAGTGCTAGAATTCTTTATTGTATTTCAGCCATATTGTGGCTTGAGTGCATTCCTTTTGGTGCACTGTGTACTTAAATTTTTGTTGATCCTTAATGATATGATTCAACTTCTTTCTACTCATGATTACGATGTCTTAATGTAATTTCCAGTTGCAACTTATTTCCAACATTTTTCAGACTTTAGTGCTATATTCCTGTTTTACTTAATTTGGAATGCTACAAATGTTCTATATTCCTGTCTTTTCCATTTCTGAATATTACACAAGGCTGGCTTGGCTGATAGAATTTTCATAGCCAAAGGGTATAATGGTAGTAGGAGGGTGTTGGGCAGGGGTGAATTAGATGAGTTGACAAAAACAAATTTATATTTTTTCTATCGTTGATAAGAAATCAATTTCACTTACAAAATAAATGCAGTTATCCCAAAGATATAACACAAGTAGCAAATACTATCACTTTACCTTACAAGTATCCACAGTCTACTTCCACTTCAAAATTGAGGTTTGGATTGCAATAATAAGATTCAAGAGGCCATGGTCTAACAAGATATTAAAAATATTGAGGAATGCACTAGAGCTCTGCATCTCACATATGCATAATTTAGGCTTTAGATTCAATATGAAGTATTTGCAATTCTCACTTCTTCATTCAGGGAAATCCTAATCCTGTATGTCTCTCGGATGGGTCCTTACTTTGTCTCACTGATGCAAAAAGATCCCTTTTTTGCAGATGCTTGAGGTGGGAGGCCCTCTTTGAGCTGGGTTCATAGGCACAACATTGTTTGGAGTGTAAAGATGACTTTCTCACCTTCACATTGGGCTTCAATCAATTTCTTAAGAAAAATTTCAAAAATTTTCTCGCAGAAATTCTAGTTAAGAAACCAAATTGTCATCCCTTGTAACTAATGAGCCTTATTCATTGAATATTTTCTTGAATGGAATTTTGTTTACTAATTTTTATCGTTCAATTATTTTTATGATTTTTTATCTGTCACGATTCTTCTCTATTTTATTCCTTATGGCATTTCCCTTGCAACATCTGGTGTAATTGCTAGTTAGAATACCTCTTAAAGTAGATCAACAACTTATACGTTCTCCTTAGTCAATGTTTTTTTTTCCAATTGAATGAAAGCATTACTTGATGTGATTAGAAATATGGTAGAATTTTTTCATTATTTATTTCCATCTTTTTCTTTGAAATAGTGGAGCATTCCCTAACATTGAAATAGTGGAAGTAATATTTAAATTATAATATATCTCATTGATTAAAAATAATGGGAAATTATGTTCCTTGAGCTATATAAATAATAGGTGTTTAAATTCATTTGTATGATTTTCAATTAAAATTATGAATGTTTCTAGGTTAAAATTGATGACATAATAAGATGGGACTTGATTTAGTACTTGATTTCATAACATAATAAAATGGGACTTTCTTTATTGCGTGATGTTGTTTGTAATTATTTTCATAATCACATGATAGTGTGAAATGTATCAAAATCTTAGGATATCACCTTTATTTTCAAATAGAAGGAAATGGCATGTTATGCCAGTTTTAATTTATATATGCATTAGAGAGAAAAATATGTCATCATATGTTATTCATTCCATATTGAGGCAGAAAATAAAATTTATAAAAGTATAAGAAGAAAGCAACATTTGAAAGGATATTGTTGTAGCTTATTTTGGCCCATTCATAGTTCTTAACGATACCTTCTATTTGAGAGAAGGAATAAATCATGCAATCACTTAGCAGATTATCCCTATTCCTCTTATAACATTTGGGAATTATGAAATAGTGATAATAGAAACCCCTTGTATATAAAGTTTCATGCTCTCATAACTTTAGAGATTGCAATACTTGCTTATTGAGAAGGAAGGAATGAATCCTCTTCATCTTAAAATACAAATAATAATTTGTATGCCAACAAATGGGTTAATTATTCAGTTGATATTAGAGGTTGCATAGAGTACATAAGACTTACAACCATTCTAGAGATTGCGAGTAAAGGGACAAAGCTTAGAAATAAAATTCAAAATATCATGTGTGTTAGTGAAGCAAGTGGGATGGAAGTCACTCAAATATGGTTCATATGAATATCAAAGTAGTCAAATCCTTAAATATGATGTTGTTACCAAAAACTTATGCACTTATCATGGGAAAATAAAGAAAGGAGAGTTTTCAATCCCTATAGGAAATCAATGCTTAATTTTTTAAGAGAATCAAAACTTGAAAGAGTATGTCTAGATGCATGAATAGATAATGGAAAAGATGGAGAAGAAAATTCAGACCTCTATTAGACTCCTACAATTGCTAAAGAAAAAAATTGTTGAATTCTAAGATTATCTCATTATGGCTATGGTATATTGTGACGAGTAATAGTTGAACTTGTACAAATGAGAGATAATATCATATTGTTGGAAAATTGGTAGGAGGATATGATCACTCAAATGATGGATTATCTACACTGAGAGTTGGAAGAGGAGGAGGCATTGAAAAAACTCCAAGTATCTTTCGAAGAGTAGCAATAAGTATAACCATAATTCATTCCCACTAATGAGGCAAGCACCATTACAAAGAAAACTCTAGTAATTTCATCTTCCATATATTTGTCTCAAGAGATCTTAGTTGATTTTGAAAGATACACGAAATGTGTTTGTTAAAAAATATTAATATGTATGGACTATGATGATCAAGAGGTATGAAAATAATACAAGTCATCATAATCCAAAATTTATTTGAACAAAGGATCAAGCATGATGATATAGATTTCAATGGTAGAGAGGAAAATGCCACAAAATCGAGGACCAAATTTTGAGGAAAATTTTGTTGAAGAATTGGCTTGTTGATGTGAAGAGAGAGTGGTAGTAATAGAAGAACGAGTAAAGCTACCACTCCATCCTTATTTAGGTTTTTATAGAATGAAAATAATGAAGAAATCACAAATAGTTAGCCTAATGTAATACTTGAAAGAACTAGAAATTTAAATAGCGAGGTCAATGAAGGGAAGAATACCAAGAGGTCTAAATCAAACAAGACATCCCTTGTTTATCACTCATGTAGGATTAAATGCAATACTCATTATATGGGAAACACAAACATTATGAGGAATAATTATAGGAGAAGTAAGCCACATTCCTGAAAGACTAATTTCTTTGATAAGAGGAAGGGTAAGAAGACTTCCCAAATGAAATTTCGAACTAAACCACACATGGAAAGGAGAAATGCATGAGGAGGTCCATGTAGTGGAAACAAGAGCACTTTCCACCACTACATGTTAAGGAAAATTTTGAAAGAGAAATTTCTTAATGATTTCATTGAAAGCTTCACCCAAGAAATTACATAAGAAAGAGAAGAGTGTGGAAAGTGAATTATAATATAGATAAAGAACTCATTGCATCTCTAACTAAAGGAGAATATGTTATCCGAAGAGAAATAGTATCACATATATTCCATGTGGTCATTAAATAGGATAATGGGTTAATGTAGTAAGCAAGGTCACACATTACAATTGCGACTTACAATATTTCGGAACAATCTCTTCTTAGAGTTTTACTAGATACTAATGCATCGAGGTTAATGATCTTGGTGGAGGGATCTTGCGAACTTCATGGAAATTACCATAGAAAATATAATGTTAAATGATCAATTGTAACAAGAAGCAAAGTTTGTCATGTTGATGGAGTTGTTATATAGACTGAGTTTTTGTAAGCATGTGTAGGGATTAGAGAATTATTTCAATGTTGGTAAGCAATAGATCCTAGTAGAAGAACACATACCACAATTCCCTTGTGAAATTAATATATTATGGCATAATGTATTGAGGTCATGCTAAACAAATACATGCCAATGTTTGAGTTGTTGGATTTTAAGTACAATTAAAGGAAAAAGTGTGAAAAAATATTAGACTAGCTACCTGTAAAAGAACAAAGAAGAGAAAATAAAACTACGGAGAGATCAATTAAGAACCAAAGAGATAATTTAAATATCATAAAATATAATGATATATTATTGCTAAACCTAATACAATATATAGACTCTCCAAGAGGGGAACTAGTTTGAATTAGGTTGGGGTTGCTTGTGTATGAAGTTAACATAACTCAATACTTCTTTTCCTAGTTGGAAACTAAGTGGAAATTAGTTTGGTAGACCCAAAATTAGTAAAATATTTTAGAATTGAGGTGCTAGAGGTAAGTGGAGTTAGAAATCAGTAATTGCTCAATAAGAGTCACATGCAAAATACTAACTTGCTATATTGATAGATGTTTCTATTTTGGAATAGGCTTTCCATAATTTTCATTTAATTATCAATAATAATAAGTGGATGATAGAATTTTAATATGCATGGAATTTTATGAAATATTTTTAATAATATTCACAAATCAAAAATTGAGATTTATGCTAAAAGTAGTTAAGGTTTTTCTACACTTTCAATTAAATTTAGTAATTGAAAAATGTGATATAAAGAAGTATTTGATAAAATGAATTATAATTAGTTTAGACAAATATAATATATTTTTAGATAAAATTTAGTTTTTTAAATTTGGTTTTTAAATTAAAATTTTTTAATAATTTTGTTTAGCTTAATATTAATTAATAAATTTATTACTATTACTTATTATTAATAATTATTAACAATTTATAACAAAAATTAAAAATTAGAAAACTGCATTTTAAAATTGGAGTAGGAATAGTCTCTAGTGTGACTTTTTAAAATTAAGTTTATTGATTTGTTTCCCCTTTTCCTCAGAACTTATTGGTTCCTTCCTCGATGGACCACATATACTCTTCTCTCCACACATGGTATTCTTAACTACAGATACACAGACCACATATACTCTTCTCTCCACACATGGTATTCTTAACTGCAGATACACAGAAGTCTTCCCATAGGAAAGAGGGTATCCATGGCGATTTCGTTTTGAGAACTCTGACATCCGACTCTTCTCTCATGGGTGTTTCATCCGATATACCCATATTCTTGTGCTTACCTTTCATATATTGAATTCTGTCCAATAAATCCACAAATTCCTCGAAACCATCTTCAGTACTCTCCCCATCTCTATCAGTTGCATTTTCGGAGAAAACCCAATTGCCAGAAGCAGGTGACTCGAACTCTAGCAAACGTTTTTGTCCCTTGGGCGAGTCCATGGATCAAGCATAAACAATTTTTCACACTTCAATCAACCACGGATAAAAGCTCAACCATGGATAAAAGCAGCACTGATTATATATTAGAATCGAGAGTTGCAAAATCATAGGGTAAGCACTAGAAGTGTTCCTGTTGCTGCAACACAGCCAGAATCCACTAAGCTTTACCCACTGAAACAGCATGTATCACATGGAAAACCCGATAGTGTAATCCACATATTCTCCAATTTAAAGAATGGCTTTTGTAATTGAGAGTCTCTGTTTGTCTAGAGCTGTCTGCAAGCATCCACGATTGGGCAACCTGATCCCGTGTTTTGAAAAAAACATGAAAAAGCATCCATGACAGGGCAAACTTGCATAGGTACCGTCATGTACATGATAAAGCATCCATGACAGGGCAAACTTGTACAAGCTAACGTCATGTACCTGATAAAGCATCCAATGAGAGGGCAAACTTGAACAGGTAAAGTAATATGCCACGAGTGTAATTCACGAATATGAGACCGGGCAATTTAGTACGGGTAGAGAGTATATTGGCAAAAGAGAACTATATAAATGAGGGGATGACGCAGAACATCGGGTTGGCTGAATGAGCATGAGAATGCGGGTGACTTTACGCTTTTTTCATGTGTTGTGGTATGCTTTTTATTACATATCGAATATTATATTTTTAGTTTTTGAAGGTTTTTATGGTGGTTTTTTCTGGTGTAATTTCCTTAAAATCAGGAAAGAATTTATTAAAAAGACAAGTTTGATTGTTAATTTTGCACAATCCAAGTGTCCTAGGTGTTTTTGAGGGTGCTGAATCTATATATAGAGTCAAAAAATCAGTTTAAATAACCGAAACCAAAATTTTATCTCAAATATATTTATATTTATTAGCAATTGCAACTAGAGGTACAGAAATACTTACTTACAAAAAAAATTAAAGAAAGTGAAAGATAATAATTGGTACATTATTTCTTGTAATATGTTGAATTGTATAAAAATTTAGAGGTTGAATGATTGTGATTAACCTATATTTAGCTGTTAATTGCCAAGTGTGGCACAAGAGAGGACAACTTATAAGAATAAGAAAAAACTTGAATTGTGAGTGGCCAAACACCTTATTAAAACTCACAAGCTCGATTTATAGATACCATGCACATGAAATATGAAATCATGATGTAGTTGGTAATGGTCATCCTAAACTAAGAAATATGATTCATTGTTTTGGTCTATACGTTGAGTTGAACAACCATTTAAGCTCTCCTTTAAGGTAGGAATCTAATTGGTGTTTTTACGGTCTTCTTTACTGTCAGAAGGAAATATCATTAACTCGAAAAAGCGATCCACTCCGGACTTATCAATATAATCTAATTTAAGATAAATTTATAGTTCATTTTTATGCCAAAATGGTCTAATAAATCACTTCTTGTATGATTGATATTTCAGATTTTGTCCAAAGGTGAGAGTCTTGACTCCTACCCATGTCAAGGTTCTTATAATGCATAATGTCAACAATAAGTCATAGGTTATTTTTGTTAAAAGAAATTTTCATTAAAAGCCTTGCGATGACATGGTTTACCAACGTATGAAACTAGACTAGTTGATATAATTATCAACTATGCCTTTAAAATATGAATCTATCTAGGTTGATATATTTATCAATCCATTATTAAGCATGATCAATTGAAGGATATGGAGACAAAAAAATGAGGAGGGGTGATCATCATTTGCATATAGTTGGACAGACACATTAATTCATATTTCAGATATTTAAGTCAAAATCTATCATCAATTACTATCAATCAAAGTGTATGAAGATAGAAAATTCAAGACGAGTAGTTTTTAGTGCGATCCTTTGAAGGTTTTTTTGGTGGATTTTTCCGGTCTAATTTCTCTAAAATCTTATCTGAATTCATTGGAAACATAAGTTGCATGGGTAACCTTGCACAATCAAAGTGCCTTTGGAATTTTTTAGGGTGCTGAATCCATATATATAATAAAAATACCAGTTTAAATAACAGAAATCAAGATATTACCTCAAATTTTTTCATCGGATTCCAGCACCGGAAACTACAAAAAATCACACTAAAGACAATTCCAATTCAAGATAGATAAATCCAAGTGTATGAAGATAAAAAAAATAAGATACATGAATAAGATGATTTCCATATTAAAAAATCCTACTCTAATATTTTATACGAACTTTTACAAAGAAGAATAAAATTTAACCTTCTCGTGCTTACATGTCCAATGTCCAATACAATTACTTATATGTTTCACATAACCACCTATAATAAAAAAATAAAATATCACATCCTCGTACTTACATGTGCAATGTCCAACAAAATTACAATAGAGATATAATCTGGAAGACCATAAACAAATTAGAAATGCGGAATATGGAGCAAGACGAATCCTCTAAAGTCATAGAAAATCTTTAGCATTGAAACTATACATATCGATGAGACAAATTACGCATTATGTTTTATCAACATTAATGAAAATTCCAATATCAACATGTATATCTCATATCCCAATACCACCAACATAAAGGATATACAAAATTATATTCCTAGATTTTTTTTTTAAGTTAGTCAAATAAAAGTCATTATGTAAGAGTATGAATTTTTCTTTTTTGAAATCATATCCATATGCGATTATTTTTCATAGGATGCTTTTAGTTTCTTTCATATGGTGCCAATACAAGTGTTGGATTTCATTTATAAAAGAGAGAGTATATTCCCAACTTTCTCTAAATATCGTCGCTTTTGCCCACTTTTCTTCTATAATTGATATTTCATATCAGTAAAGCATAGAATGTTTTTCTCTAATGATATATCATGTCAATAAAGTATAGTGTGGATGTCTTACCTTATTTAATCAGACCATTCATACATATTGGCTGGTGAAATGTCTTATGGCAAAAACTATGCAAAGCTTTCAGCCTGGCCAGGACAAAGCAGGTCAACTCAAGATAGAACTTCAACCCAAAGATCTGTTGGGAGATATTCAAAACCAACTGCAACATATTAAAATAACACAATATCAAGTAATCGACAGGGTGGGCCGCATGGAGAAGATGCTCTAGCAGATGCAGCAGGTAGACATGCTAGGTTCAAATGTGAAGGATCCAGCTCCTGTTTCTTCTTCAGATGGATAGACTTTGTAGTATTTTACTTTTATGTAGTTTTTGACAGTATATGAACTTAATCCTATGTTATAAGTTTGTCCATATTGCTGTAGTAGGCCAGATAGTTAATGCGGCTTATAGGAGAATGAGACAATTTCAATTTTGGAATGCTTTCAATGCACTCAGATGGCCAACAGACCTGGTTTCCTATGGGCAGGTTGAGGTCATAGTAACAATTATATATACTGTATCCTGTCCTATCTTTATCAATAGAAAATAGAAAGTTCCCTCCTAATTTACAAAAAAAAAAAAAAAGTATAAGGTGAGATCTGTTAGTGGTGAGATAATATTCTTAAATTTGTTATTCCATCTTTACATATTTGCACTTTAAAATTGCTATTTTTTATAGTAATTGTACATAATAATCTATTACACATAGAGATAGACATAATATCCTTTGCACACTTAGCCCTAGCCCTTTCTTTATGTTGAGTCAATTTCCCATGGGGAATTATTTTCAAACAAACAAACACACCAACTTAAATAAGTGGGAAAGGACACGTTATATTTATTTTCCATTTCTTTATAAATAATTTGTTATATTTAATGATTAAAGCATATAAAATTAACATTTATGTGATTAAATATGTTATTCAAAGTACAGTTTCAACGAATATTTAACCTTAATAAAACAGAGTTAACTATTGAATATTGTATTTAAAATAATATTTTTTTAAAATATTTCATTAATTTTATTTTTTAATTAGTAGGGATATTTATTTTTTTCCTTTTATGCATTGCTTGGGCTTACTTGTACGGATTTCATTTTAGGAAAACGCATTAATACTAGTTGCACAATCTTAATATATCTTTCATTGTATTTGATATACATGTCTGGTATATCATGGTGACCTACAAATATTTTTAACCATGTTAATTAACTAATGGTTTTGATTTTTACGTAAATTATTAACAAGGATTTTTTTTTCAGATATGTGGGTGGATAATAAATAAAAAATGATAATATATTACATTTTTCTTGTTGCACTTAGAAATAGGAGAGTTTCTCTTCAGGATGGAAATGCAATTGTGGATTTTTCTATTAACTGCAGCACACATCATAATTTCATGGTATATTTTTCTATTCCTTGGATGCTAGTGCAATTAGAAGGGTTGTTAGTAGGTGTACTGCTCTCACGAATGCATACTTTTTCAAAGAATTTATTTTGAAATCATCTACTAGCATTAAAACTTTCTTTTGAACTGATGGCGGATAATGCTGCATTGATAAGAAGATGCATCTTTAGATCCTTATATAATGTATAATGTGTATGTCTGTTTTCTTCTTGATCCTTGTTATGAATTTTAGAAGTAGACTATACTTTATGTACATCAATTTTCTTTACTTTTAATTTTGCAAGATATTAAAGTCTTTTTTTTTTTTTTTTAACACGTTCCTAGCATGATTTTTAGTAGATATGTGTGAGATGAATACAAGATGTAGTGGTTCATGGAGAAACTATCAAGAAATTCCAATGGGATATAAATATCTTTTCCTGGGCATTTCTCTGTGTACGAAAGCATTTTGAAAGAACAACCATATTCTTTTTAAAGAAAAAAAAATAAAAAGATTACAAATTTATCTTTTTCAAATAAAATAGTTTTTCTTTTGTTTATTGTTTTTGTAAAAATAAATACAATCCTTGATTATGCCCGGTAGGTTTATGCAAAATTGATATCACACAATCAATTTTTTTTGGCTATCACTGACAGTCTCAAAACTATAAAGTTTTTAGAACCATAAGATTTACTTTAATGCAAAAAGGGACTACCAACATCTCATTACTTCAATATAGAAAATTGTCCAATTTGAATCGACATACTATATTAGTTGAATCTGATTGCGATAAAAAAAATGAGTTATGAAAATTAAATTTACAGTCGAGATGAGATAGATTGCATGCTTCTTGTTTTCGACAAGGGCTTTGACAGCTCACTATTCCTCTTTTTCATCAACGTGAAAGTTATTTTTGTCATTGCTTAGCCCAAAGGTGTTATATTTTGAATTATCTTTGGGGTAACCAAAATCCTTTAGCTTTGAGCTTCCACATATAATGTAGTAGCTGGTGCCACCCCTTGTATCACTCTCTCTTTCCTGAGCATTCTCTATTTTTCCTTCCATGACCTCAATCTTTGACTCCAACCTTCTCACCTTTTTGTTGCTTTCTCGAAGTCTTGCTTATAGTTTGTTGGTCTTGTTATGTGCTTATGTTTTTCCTTGAATTTGGCTATATTGTATGCAATTTTCTCTACTCTATCCTTAACCATGGCCACTTTGTCTAAAAACATTAACACCTATGTTTTTTGTCTCTTAGGAGCCATTCTTGAAAAAATATTTTGGGAACAAAGGAAGATTAATAAGTGTAGAAAAAAATGAATATAATTCTCTTCAATTCAGGTCACCTTGCCTCATTCACAGGATTTCATATTGATAGCCATCTAATCTCCATGATTGTGCAAAAAATTTACATGTATGTCGCGTCACACCCATAATGTGAGGTGGTAATGAATTGTGTGTATTAGCTGCCCCTATTAGGATTGCTTCAGTTTAATCCTTGTTGGAGAAAGATTTAATGCTTAAATTTCTAACTTATCTGCTTTAGATTTAAACTTTGTCACATTGTGGTTAATCAAATGAAATCCAAGTTTGATGGCTTGGTGCAGACACATAAATTAAGTCTTTGCAACTTCGTATTCTTAAGGTTCAATTTCCTGGTTTTGTTTCTAGTTAGGAAAGTGTCTTAAGAAAAATAGATATTTCTATTTTTATTCTTGATTACTAGGTCAATTCCCTTGCATAGAGCACGAAATTATGCTGCTTTATTTGTCTTTTTCTTCAAGGTTCCAGGTGAATTTAGTCTTACCTTATTTATTGGGTTAGTAATGAGCCCTTCCCTTCCTTGATTCTTCTTTTCCATGGTGGAAAGAACACCTAAAGCTTATCAGCTGAATGTAATTTGACTTATAAAGTTGGGAGATATTATGAGCTGAATGTAATTTGACTTATAAAATTGGGAGCTTGTGTATGGTGGACTAATTTTTCATCTTGAATGGATAGGGATGAGTTGAAATATTTTGAATGTGCATAATATGTATGATGGGAGGGGGTAGTGTTCCTTACCTAGAAATCATATCCTTCATTTCTTGTTTTGTTCTTGTTTCTTGTTTCTTGTTTATGGTAAGATATATATACACAATTATATAAATGGAAACATGATCTGTCAAATAACATCCTTTATGAGTTAAATGTTAAGGAGGATTGGTTTTTGGTCTTATTTATATTAGGGTCACCAATTAGGCTCTAATAATTACAAATTTCATGGAAGGTTAACATTTTTTTTTATTATATCCGCCTTTTTCTTATCTGATGAATTTCACTATATTTAAATTTTATCGCTCTCAAGCGTTAAAATATTATATCTTCCACTTACAACCAATTGAATGACAATTACTATAAGGCTAAGAGACATTAGGAATGAATATCAATATAAGGAAGCAAGTTGATGGCATAATTAGATTGTGTCCCATTGATACATCTATGTTGAGAAAAAAATCTAAACCTACTGATTTGTTTAATGTTTGAGAAGTGTTTTGACCAACATTATAAGTAGGTTGTAGCGAGAGTGTTCATGTTGCATTGAATTTTCCCCAGACAATGTAGGGCTTTGCTCTACAACTCTAGTTGGAAAATGTTTGTGAACATCATAGATATATGTTAATGAATATCATTTCTATGCTAATGAGATTTTAGATAAGTTAATATATGTCGAAGTTTTTAATTTTTTTCTAGTTTAGCCGGAAGAGTGTATAATGTGACATCAATTTTTTATTACACTACGAAAGTAGTGCGTTTAAACTTTATGGTGCAGTGGACTCTAATGCTAATTTAATTTAGTTAATAGACATCCATATATTAACTATGTATTATGCAATACTGATATTTTCTAATCTTATAAATACTTGGATGGAAAGACGCTATAAGAAATATATTTTACTACAGCTTATTTCCCTGCTACCAATTCCTTGGGTCATTATACTCACTAGAATTTTCAATCTGTAGTGACCACCATATTACCTCTATGGAGCTAAAATACAATGAAAAATTTGACCTATGGAAGATCCTGCTAAATATTCCTTTATATCCCACAATTTTTAATGGAACCTACATAACTGTGATCATCCATGCAAAATTAGGGGGTTGCAGGCCCTTTGAAGGGTTTAAAAATTTGCTACAAGAGATGCATTTCATAATATGTTCTGCAAGAAATCATGAAACAAAATAAGGATTAATTGTATTAAGAAAATTATTTCCAAATTTGTTTGAAAATGTATAAAATATATACACAATGATAAGAAGCAGTGACTAGAGATAGGGTAAAGAAAAAAAGAATAGACAAGGCACAACATATGATCTACAACTCTACATCCATTCAGGCTCCTTGCACTTTTTTCATCAATGTCATGGTGTACTAGCTCCTGAGAGATGTCAAAGTATTGTATACACTAATAAAAAAAATGTAAACCATAAATGAATTCAAATGATACACACCACTCAAATTAAAAAATATGCATTGATTCTAAACAAAATAACTAGTGGGAGGAAAAGGGAGACATCACAATTAGACTCTAATGAAATTCAAAAATAATTGAAAAACCAAATCCAACCATAGCGGTATTTTGTGAATATGAATACTTGATTTATCCTATGTGTAGGAGTACCTTACTTCAGGAACAACCCAAATTGATATGCTAGAATATATCAAATCAATAGATATCACTCTCAATTTAAACTTCATGATAGGTACATATTCATCAAGGAAAGGATAGAGTTGAGAGACTTCCAACATTTTAGCCAACATATCATGAAAAACACCAAAAAAATCCTCTTGTGGAAGATTAATGTAAATTTATTTGTCAGATTAGTAGTATTCATCCAAAATAAGCCAGCTGCATACTTTTTATTAGTATCCACGTGGATGACCAAGCGAATCTAAACTTGAACTTGATGTAGGAACCCTAGTCCTTTCGACGAGAGAGGATGATGAACATGAACCATCGTCCTTTCAAATAGAGAATATGAAAAACAATTACGGATTGCAAAATCAAGCAATCAAAAACATTCATCTTAAATTTTAGTTGCAAAGAGTATGTAAAAAATGTTGCCTTGTGATTAGGTGGGGTGAATAGTGTTTTCCCACTGCAACCTTGCAAAGGAACTTCATATTAGTGTAATTAATGTTTTATCATATTTGTACACATATGCATCTAAATTGTAAAACATAGTTAAATTGTCGCATGAAATTTTTTTTTCCTGTGGGTCCTTTTAGCCACACATTTTATTCATCAAATTTGGCATTTACTTATATTATGCTCTATAAAAAGAAATCTGCAAGAATTATGTTTTTAATCTTTTTAAGCATAATTTCTGAGAATTGTTTTCCTAAAATTTGGCTATAAAGTTAGAATGATCATTGAAATTATATATTTTAGTGGACAATATTGCATAATCTAAGTGTTTTAGGGCCCTTGTAGGGTGTTAAATAAATTTATGCATTTAAAAATAAAATTTAAGAAATATAAAACATCAACTTCACCCATAATTTCATACCCAAATCCCAATGATAGTTTTCAAAGAAAATAAAGAATAAACATTTTTACTTGTCCTACGATAACACTCTAATAAATACTCTTCGAATTTTTTTTATAATAGAGAGATATGAGAGTGGTACAAAAAGAATTTATCATGTGAGCTAAACTATAACTTCAAGAATAATGTGCATAGTTGGAAGAGTAACCATTTTAAAACAAATACAAGAATTAAGGAGGAAAATAAGTGAATAATATAGTAGGAAAAGAAAAGAAGAAAAATATAGTGCTTTTGATCCAAAATGGATTAAAAAAAAAAGAAAATTGTTGAAAGACTCAATAACTATAATTAGGTGACCTATGAAGGCTAAACAAAGTATGAAATAAAATTCCAATGTAAAAATGGAATAAGACAAGATGACAAGAAGCAATAAATTAGTTAAAATGAAAAAAATGGAATAGGAGATGATAAGAAACCAAGGAATGGGAAATGAAGGTTCATGCATGTTGACTTTCCCATTACCCTAGCTCTCATAATTATTTTTGAATTTTCATTCTAATAGGATATTTAGGACAAGGAGATGATAATGGATAGGGAGACATGATTAATAGTGTAACCAAATATTACCAAAAGTGATTTAGCATCCATTAGTAGCTATTTTTCCCATTTGGTTTTCTAGATACTACGTCTTTGTCTATGGATTTATTCGTATATTGTTAAATGATATGTTATGTTTGTATCTATAATTTTTAGTCGAGTTTCTTTGTATTTTAATGGTTTCTTGTTGTTTTCGCTATGCCAATAATGCTCCAAAATTTTCCAACACTTGAATTTTGGAGCCTACTAAGGATCTTACAGTCTGTCACCCTATGGTTACTTCTTGGCCGATTGATGTTTTTTTAAGTGTTAAAGCATTCTTCCCAGAATGTAAGTGTCAAAATCACTTGCTCATACATGATTAGCCTTTGATGAAATCACAAGTGCACCTTCCTTATGCGTGTTTAGCATAGGCATCATGCATTCCTCAAGAGTAAGGCTTGCACAATATCTAAGAATAGATATTGTGCGAATTTCAGTTGTAGTTCTTGTGTAGTCACTATTGACAGTAACTATATATTCCATAAGCACAATTCATTATTCATTGATAGTCTTCTGTCACTTTAGCTGCAATTGTAATTTTATTTAAGTGATTTTTATCAACAGTCACTTTCACGAAATTGTTCTTTCACAAGTGTCGCTTTAACTTTTTTGGTTGTATTTTTTTCTTAATTTCACGTTAGCAAGTGTCATTTTCATGTTATATTTGCTATGACACGTGTCAATTTAAATTTATTCAACTATATCGAGTGTCATTTTCACCTTCTGTTAAGGTTGCAAGTGTCTCTCTTAACTATTTTCACTCATGTATGTGTCGCACCTTTGCACATAACTAGAGGTACCTCTAGTGCACTCTTCTACATTACCATTATAATATGCAATGGACACATTTCTACATATTAGCACACTTTCTAGTCACATTTGACACTTGTGTCACAACTTGTTTTCTAAGTGTTGCAACGTGGCATTTCAGATGTCACACTTAGAAATAAGTGTCACTTTGTTGTCGTTTCAAGGTGTGATTGTTCACCATGATTCCTATTCATTTTACTATATGCTATTGATGGCATTCATTTTTTAAGCCATGTTTGAGTCTTGTTTGGATTCTTTTCCCTTTCTTACTATACTCGTCCCACACTTAACCATTTTGGAGCTCTTCTTCATCCTCCTACTGAGTGCAAGTTGTGAGTACATGAACCCTCTCCTAGGTAATGAGCATATACTATTGATGAGCCTCATTTATTAGATATTTTATTCCCATTCTTGTGCACTAAATATTGTTTGAGGTCAACTCCTATCCTTGTGCAGTGAGAACCATCGAAGCATGGTCACTAACCCTTGTTACTTGAACTAACTCACTGCATTGAGATTTGGGAAATTATTCCTTGTATAGCACATGGAGTGTTTATAATGGCCCTATACAAAAGAAAATTGTGCAATATAAGGTCTCCTCCCTCTCACAGTGTATTAAGCATCTCATAGGAAAATTGACTTACCTTTAGTTTCTTTCGTTAGCCAACTATGCAATATTCCTTCCTAGTAAGCCTCCCTTGGAACACATCACATTTCTAGTGGATAGTTAGCCACTGCAGAAGAAAAATGTGCTACCATAGAAGTCTATGTTAAGGCATTGTGCATTTCACAGTTCTAGTGCATAGTTCTTCCTCCTCTACTGACTTGAACCCCTAAATGTGATATGCCTAGTTCTAGTGCACAATGGATCCTTTCCTAGTTAAATTTTGAATAAGATTGCACTCTCCCTTAAGCATTTCTCTTAGCTATGTCACATGTCATATTTTTGGTCAGCAATCCATCAAATTTGTTGCACTAGATTCCCTCACTGTGTAGTCATTAAGTCCTGCCTAGACTCCCTATTACATGTCGCATTTATAGTGTAGAATGAGGCCTTTCCTCAGTCACTGTGAAGTTCAAATATGCTATCACTATCTCCTTTTCCGTTCAACATATCACATGTCCAAATTTCAATCAACAAGCTCATCGCATTGTCTCTTGCACTTTACCACTACATTGGACCTTGAAGAGACCCTTTTTATAGTGCATGTCGCATTTCTAGTGAGCATTGGTGCCTTTTTCAGCCATTTTTGAGCTCAACCATGCCATTCCTAAGAGCCATTTCATTTTTATTCCTTACTTAGGCCCATCACAAGTTGCTTCTTCCATAAATAGATTAGTGATAGAATAGATGATTTCAATACTGATCTTGTCTTTTCATCAGTGAAATTCATTTGCAGCTGTACAATCTCAACATGACAAGGTGATTCTCAAGAAATATGCTAAGGAGAAGAAGAAAAGAGCCACTTTCATAGAATATGCACAAAGAATAACCATTGTGAAGATATGAAGATATCGAGGACCAAGAAAAAATTAAGACATTTCATGATGCATCAGAATATTCCATTAATGATACAAGACGCTTTGGAGGGTGAAGATGAAGACAAAAACATATATTTCATGAAGATTGAAGAAAAAGTATGAAAGGGAGAAACTTTCCATTTCCACATCATCATGAAGTTACTAGTCATCAATGCCAAGTCATGGCATGTACAAGTGTCATCACAATGTCAAATGTGTCAATGTGTCTTGCTACATGATGTGAAATGTAATTAACTATTATCAAAAGGAAAATTACAAAATGTAAATGTGTGGAAGTCTAAGAGTCACATGTGGAATATGGAAGGTCACATGTAGAACAAAGGTCAATATAATTTCAAAGGTCATTTAGGAGTCCAAGAGTCACAAGGGTAGCTCAAGAGTCATAAGGGTTATTAAAGGTCATCCCTCTTGTTATAAATACAACCTCATAACTTAAGAAAAATGATTTTGGAGGCTTAGGCTTTGGAGAGCTAGCCATGGCTTCGCTAACTTGACATTGGGGAGAATATCATTCCTTGGAGAAGCAAGAAGTGACTTAATGTTCCAATATTGGAGCTAGTGTCTCACCATTGTAACTATGTACTTGGATCTTTCACTTAATAATTAGAATCTCACTAAGCCAATGCATTTCCATGTATGTATTGTAAATGTTGTAAGACTATCCTTTATATGCTTGTTGTATATTTTATGTTCATAATTACTAAGTAAATTTAACTACTTCATTGGTTTTGGTACTTATCTTGTTGAATGTGTGTTGTATTTTCTTTAATGATCGTTGTGTCTATGTGAAATAGTTTTCTAGATAACTAATGGATATTTTCCTAATCTCATGTGCCTCTCTTAGGATAGGAACTGGCCTTATTCATTAATCTATAAATGTTCTAGATAACTTGGTATGTATTTCAAGAACCTCCCACTCAGCTGAACAAATAAATGATCTAGCTTGTACTTGACATTATTCGGAATTATTACTTGAAAGTGGTGTATGATTTTTAACTATTTATGTGTCTTAAGTTCATTTTTTATTGCTGAAATTTAACATGTATAACAGCAACATAATGCAGAAATACAAAATTAAAACACAACAGCAAAATTAATCTAGGAGTTCACCCGAAATTCATGGGGTACGTATCCTTTGAGCTTTGTCATCTTGACTTGGCTCTTTGGGATTATGGTAAGGTTTCTTTTAAAAGTTCCACACTTAACTCCAATGGATACTGAACTGATCCAAAGGGCTGAGAATATCATATATTCTCTCTAATGGCTATCCAAACTCTGCAAACAAATTTAGGCTCCCTTAGACACGATTCCTTCTGTTGGTGCATTGAGCTACACTAAGATTCTTCATGGCACTAAATCCTTCATAATTATGTTTCTATCACCGAAACCACACCTGATGTATCTAGCACATATCAGACACCAAATATTGACTGATAAATTTCTCAAAACGAGTATTGCATCCCCAAACTAGGCCTTCCTCCACGGTTTGCCCAAGGCTGCCCAAAACTTCGACCCTTCAACTTTTCTAGCTCTAGAAGTTATCAAAACGTTCTGAAACAAAATTTATTGGTTTCAAAATTTGTTAATTATTCAATATATACTATTCATTCATCAAAAATGGCCTCCAACTGCTCCGGTTTCGCCTTCAACACCTGTTGGCACCCCTGGCACTGGGGTCATTGAAAACATTTCTGCTGGGTTTTCGACCTCTATAAGTTCTCCTAAGCTTCTACAACCTCCTTTAGTAGATTAAAAATTCAGTTTATAGTAAATAATGACTATTGGTTTGCTGCATATGGTCTCTAGCTACTCTGGCTAGGCCCTGCACTACTGCTGGCAAAAGTTGGCACTGATGGCCCTGGAAATTTACTGAAGATTTTTGGCCTTAAAAAGTTTTATACAGGATCTAAAAACCATCTCATCAGATTCAGAACATCTTAATTATCCAAATTAGACTATTGGATCTCCGGATAAGGCCTCTAGCTCCCCTCGCTAGGCCTCAAACTGATTCTGCTTCCTAGTGGCCCCTTGAACTTCAAATATGTAAAAACCTACTTAGAAGCTCTTTGATGGCTCTGAAACATACTCCATTGATCCTGTAATGTTGGAGATAGTCGAAATTGACTATTGGAACTCCAAAATTGGTTCACCTTAGTTCAAGATAGATCCAAAACCAATTTTGCCCAATGTCCCCTACATCAGCTCCACCAAAAATGGAGCACTCCAGTTAAATGGAGTCAAATTCAACAAATCCGCCATAGTTGGAGGGTGCGCTCTGGATAAAAAAATGGCATTTAAATGTTGTGGTTAACGTGGCATGTGACCAGAATAACTACGCATTTAACGTTACCATAATCATTGGGCTGAGGTTATGGTTTTTCATAATCGTTTGCATGTGAACACATTCAAGTGATATCCGTCGGGGTAAACGGTTTCCTGGAATCATTAGTTATAACAAAATTTACTGCCGTTTAAACTAGTAACATGTGACTACTCTACATGCTTCCAGCGGAATTTACTACCATTTAAATTGGTAGCATGTGACTGCTCTAAGTGCTGCCAGCGGGTTGGGACCATTGCCAGTCCCCCCTCATATATAAAACATTAACACAATAAAACTGTGCGGAGAAGCATACTATTAAGAAACACATGGTAGGCAGAATGGTTAAGACTTTGTGCTATGTGCGGGGAGGTTATATTTTTGAACCTCCAGCGCTTCACAAAAATTTTATAAGACCAAACCTGGGCCATGTGGTGGCCTCTGAGCCTGCCACGTGGTAGCTCCTTATTGGTCCGAAATTTAGAAATTCAATCCAATATCCAATGAAATGATGCCACTTGGCCCTCATCGATTGGCCCAAACAGAATATTTTGAGGAATATTCCAAGCAATTTTCCTAGAATATTCCCTAGAATATTCTCCTTTTAATTTTCCAAAATGCCAAGTCAAACTTGGTCAAAGTCCAATTTTTGCAATTTACTGGACTTTTCAAACTGTGATAACTTCTTCATATGATGTCAGTTTTTCGAACCGTTCACGGCGCTGAAATCAAAACTACAAGACTTTTCCGGTCGTTCAGGTTCGACACTATTACTAACACTTTGAATTTTGAGCTATCATTCTAGTCCATGATCACGCATCCCCATTAGGAATCTTTTGGACCCCAAAATACTGATATACTTATATGTACAGTAAATGAGATTACATCACCCTCTTCTCTTAAGCCTCCAAACACTTTCCTTGCATGGCTAGAGAATTTGAACAACAACTAGAAAGTAATCGACACTTCCCCTCCTGGATTCTCTTGTCCTCCTGTCAAGAACTATCTTCCTTGCACTCACTCATAAATTTTTGGCGAGAAATTTGCAAAAGGAAACTGAACATTGTTGCCTTGATCAATGATCCAAGGTGGCTCAAACAAATGAGAGATTACAACATAAAATACATGCACACAACCAAAATTTTCTTATGTACAAAAGAGTATGTCTTACTGTGTTAATAACTCCATCCACTTCTTACCAAGCCACTTCGATGGCGAACTTTTCTGCTGCAACTCTTCTTCATGTGAAACTTCCGTTCTCACATCAATAATGGAATCCTTGTTTCCATCTTCGCCAATATTTTTGTCCTCTTGCTACATGTGCTTGGGAGGGTTAGTTGGATGCAAAGTCCAACATTGGGAGACAACATGTCCCCTCTTATGGAAATATGTGCAAGTCTTATGCACCTTATTTGAAAGTTGTATTTGCTTCTTCTGCTTCTTTTATTCCTTCTTCCTCATCCAGCATCTCGAAACATCATGCTTAAATCGACCACAATATGTACAACTTTTTCTTCCTTTTAAGCATGTAGAATTATCATGCCT
Organism: Pinus albicaulis; assembly: GCA_034641835.2. Lineage (NCBI taxonomy): Eukaryota > Viridiplantae > Streptophyta > Pinopsida > Pinales > Pinaceae > Pinus > Pinus albicaulis. The sequence continues at coordinate 1,105,726,893 of CM076570.1, read as the reverse complement.
TGCAAAAACACAATCAAATTGATAATGGAAAGATTTATACATCTTGTGTTGCTTTGCATGTTCATCCTTTTTGCATTCATGAGGAGATGAAATTGTAGAGGTTGCAGCTTTCATTTGCAGAAAAACATCATTGTTATGGTCTTGAAAACTTTCTGAACTCACATGCTTGCCATAAGCTGCATGCCTACCATCTTCTTGCTGCAACAAAGGCTTAAGGAAATGGAAATCATCTTGGAAACAAATTTGAGATATTTGCATCTTAGAACTTGGAAAAAACATTCTCTTTGAAGTTGCCTCACATGCTTTCATGGTTTTGGAGTCTTCACCATTAAATTGCACATAACCAAGACCAAGATTCTTGGGTCATTCCTCAACCAAAATAGGATCAACCATGCCTTGTGCATTGTTGCCTAAGCTCTTGCCTTCATAGCCCATTTTAATAATTATCTTGGACCTTATACCTCATATGATTTTCGAAAGAACCAACACATCTTTCTAATGACGAAATTGAAGACAAATTAGAGTGGATTACCTCTTCCTCATGCATGTTCTTGGTCAAAGCCACTTGGGCTTGATGGAGCTACATCTCCATATCATGCAATCTTTGAAGAATTTCTTCCTTCTCTTACTTCATCGAAAAAAATTTCTCACGAATTTCAGTGCTTTCTCTTCTATCTTCAAACATAATCTGCACCATTTCCTTCCATATAATAAAGTCACGCTTCATATCTTTAGTTCCAACACTTTAGTTCCGACACTTTTGATGTATTATCGGAAAGTTCCCCTATGTTTCTCAAATTTTTTAATCCCGCCAACAAGCGTTTGAATTGCGATGTTTCAGAACAATGTGTCGGAAGTGCAACGTTTAGGAGCCAAGCGTCAGACTTGTGACACTTAGGAAAAACGTTAAAATAGCGACGTTTCGAGACAAAGTGTCAGAATTGCGACATTTCATTACGGAAGTTTTGAGGTCTAAAATGGGCCTCCTAAGGAAATTATAAAATAATAGTGGAAATAATAAAATAATATTAGATTGCATCATCAAAATTTAGAGGGAAAAAAGCAAAACCTATTTTTTCAACTCCTATTTTCAACTTATCTCCTTAAGGGTTTACTCAAATTTCAAGCGAAAGCACTCATTGGATGAAAAATTTGATTTCTAATCCAAGGAGTACCCATGTTGCATACTTTACATGGACTCTGCAACATGAAAAATTAGAAATAGATGAAAAATGTGATTGCAATCACATTTTTTCATGTATTTCTCATTTTTCATGTAGCAGGGTCCATCGAAAGTATGCAACATGGGTACTCCTTGGATGAGGAATTAAAATTTTCATCTAAAGAGTAATCCCGCTCAAAATTTGAGTAAAACCTTAGGGAGATAAGTTGAAAATATGAGTTGAAAAAGTAGTTTTATTATTTTATTATTTTTTAATATTTTTACTTTTTTACTCCAAAAATGGTGAATCAACCCCCATGGTTGACATCATCATATTGAATCCTATTGGTTCTTATAAATTTTATTTTGGTTGTACATTTTTCTGAGGAGGCCCATTTTAGACCTCAAAATTCCCCTAATGAAAAACAATGTGTCAGAATTTCGACATTTAGGAGCCAAGCATTGGAATTGTGATGCTTTGGAAAAGCATCAGAATTGCGACATGTCAGGAAAACACCTCAGAATTGTGAAATTTAGGAACAATGTGTCAGAAGTGGAATTGTTTTTAGGGTTTACGAACAATGTTTCGGGTCGTGTGATCGGGTTGTGTGATGGCGCCTAGGGAAACGCGTTCGAGTGGGTCGGGTTGGGTCTAGTCGGGTCGTGCCATGTGAGGTCGCTAAGGAAACATGTTCGGGCGGGTCGGGTTGGGTCTGGTCGAGTCATGCCCAGTGAGGCCACCAAAGAAAACGTGTTTGTATAGGCCGGGTCCATTCGTGTGATGACACCCAAGGAAACGCGTTTGGTTCGGGTCAGGTCAGGTTGTGTTGTATTGTGAGGGTGCCCAAGGAAAGACGTTCGGGTAGGTCAGGTCGGGTCAGGTATGGCTAGGTCATGCCGTGTGAGGCCTCCCAAGGAAACAAGTTTGGGCGGGTTGGGTCAGTTCAGGTCGGGTTGTGTGAGGGTGGTCATATAAAAAATGCTAAGTTGTGACCGCACATGTTGCTTGTGCACATTTATGAGATACATTTTCCATTTTCTCCCTCGTGCACCCTTTGTTCGGGCGGGTTGGGTGGTGTTGTGCGAGGATGCCAGAGGAAATATGCTCGGCTCGAATTGTGTGTGGGAAGTCATATAAAAAATGCTAGTTTGTCACCACCCATGTTCCTTGTGCACATTTTTGTGACCCGTTTGTCATTTTATCCCTCGTGCATTCGACATTCGGGCGGGTCAAGTCGGGTTGGGTCATGTGATGGCGCCCAAGGAAATGCGTTCAGGTTGGGTCATGTCGTACTGTGAGGGTGCCCAAGGAAATGAGTTTGGGCGGGTTGGGTTAAGGCAGGTCATGTGAGGACACCCAAGGAACGTGTCCAGCCACATCGCATCATGTCGGGTCATGTGAGGGCACCCAAGGAAACGTGTTCAAGTAGGTTGGGTCAGGTCAGGTCAAGTCATGTGAAGGTGCCCACGGAAAAATGTTCGGGCAGGTTGGGTTGGGTTAGGTCATGTGAGGGTGCCCAGGGAAACACGTTCGATCATGTCAGGTCGAGTTAGGTTGCATCTTGTGAGGGTTGTCGTAACAAAAATGCTAATTCATACTAATTTCCTATGTGCCTTGTACTTCACGTTCATGCGATCCATTTTCTATTTGGTCCCTCATGCATTCGACATTCAGGCGGGTCAGGTGGGGTCGAGTCGTGTGAAGGTGGTCGTATAAAAAATTCTAAGTTGTGACTACTCGTTTCGTGTCAGAACGGGTTTGGTCATGTCATGCGAGGCTTCCTAAGGAAACGCGTTCGGGCGAGTCTGGTCGGGTCAGGTCGTGTCATGTGAGGGCGCTCAGGAAAACACGTTCGGGTGGGTTGAGCCAGGTCAGGTCGTGTGAGGGTGCCCAAAGAAATGCATTCGGGTAGGTCGGTTTAGGTAGAGTCATGTGAGGGTGCCAAACGAAATGCGTTCGTGTGAGGCAGGTTGGGTCATGTGAGGGCACCTAAGGAAACACCTTCAAGTGGGTCGTGTCGTGTGAGGGCGCCCAAGGAAACGCGTTCGAGCGAGTCGGGGTGGGACAGGTTGGGTAGTCTAAGGGCGCCCAGGGCAACGCTTTCGGGCAAGTTGGTTCGATTTATGTCATTTGAAGGTGCCCAGGGAAACACGTTTGGGTGGGTTAGGTCGGTTCGGGTCTTGTCAGGGTGGCCATACCAAAAATGCTAAGTTGTGACTATTATGTGAATAAATCCTTCTTGCGAGAAAGAACGATCTCCCTAGTATCCTAAGGATATCTAGAAACAAACAACCAAATGTAAACTATTTTCTCTAGATCAATTGTGATTCGGAATTATTAATAACAAAGTACGAGGACATGCCCCTACCTAATGTCCAATGCTTGCTAAAATCTTTTATCCAATTTCTCCAAAAGAGGTCACTTCAGCATGTGAAACTTGCAATCAAAGACAGATAAAAATATTAAAAGCACCTGCAAGATATAGTAACCAAGAAAAAACTAATCTATCTTGGTGATCATGGAATCCAAGAATTGAAATACTCAAATAGATACATGAACAATTCAATGAGAAAATGGAATCCATTTGTATTAACTTGTATAATAATAAGTAACCTTACAACCTTTCACCTTGATGTTATACAGGTTCTTCTGGGGTCTTGAACAATCATCCTCTCTTAGATTGACAATCCTTCTTCTCTCTGAACTAGCATGAATTTATGGACATGAGTGTGTGACCATTCTCATACCAAAAATGGTTAGTATAGAGAGTATGATCTCTTAAGAATTTATTCAGAAATTACCACATATGTGTCTCCACAATTGAGATTCAAACATGAGCTCAATTTATAGGGAAATGGAGGTAGTTTTAGTTCCATGAAGAGGGAAATGGATTCCTCTCATGAAGGGATTTGAGCTCCATATACCAAGGGATAAGCTCCATGAGTGAAGGGATAGAGCTCATGAGTATAGGATAAAGCTTGAACTATATGTGCTTCTAGAAGCTTCCAGTTGGGAGAATATTCATCTAGATGGGCTTCTAGAACTTACTTTTTCCTTTATTTGACTATTTACGAGGGTCTGTGGGTTTTATAAGAAAAACGTGCGGGATGTGACGCGGGCCATAGAGAAAATATCTGCAGATCCGCAGGCAAGGGCTAGGAAAAGTGCGGAGTTAGAATTTTTAGGGTTTTAATGAGTTTTTATCCAATTCCAAGACTTGGTTTAGGAACATTATGGTTTTTTATTTCTAACAAAGCATAATATAGGTAGTGATGAACCTATATAGATAGTCAAATATCATGGTGACAAAATAACATGTAATAGATTTCCCCCTAAAGTGTGAAGTCTGAGGTAGTTCTAAAGAGTGAAGTGCTTTATCTTTTCAAGGATTGGATTGCGGAAATACTAGTTAATAGCCTGTAAAAACATTCAATGAAAACATGTATATGTATATCATCGCTGAGGTAGGAATTCCCATACTCAGATAAAAACTAACTACATGTTCTGGTATAGAAATGATTTTAAAATTACATCAATAATAGACATAGCATGAACGCAACCATCTGTCATAAATATTCTACTGTATCATGAATAATAAAACTCCTCACAGCCTGAATGGTCGAAACTAGATCTTGGGTCTTGATTTTTACTTCCCAAACTAGTACGATTATATCCATGCGATTTATTGTGTCGAAGTCGAACATGGTGGAAACCACTTGATTACCAGTCAATGATGTGAACTGTTAACAAGTGTGAGAGGACCACCAATAATGAAAATGGCTCTCAAAGTACTCAGTAGAATCCACAAACTGTGAATGAATGATTTGTAGTTGAACACTTCACAGAATGATTTGATCGAAGGTCAATGATGCAACCTGTTGTTGAAGGCAAGAAACCTGCCATTAAGGCACACATTTCCCAAGGTACTAATAGGATTCTAGATCAACTTTCTAGATTATGAGCTGTCGTCGATAGAAATCGACCCATCGTAGGAAAGCCCACGACACGAAACCATTAGATCAAGTTTTGAATTTTTTTTTTACCAAGGATTGACTCAAGGATGGTCAACGCGAATGGAGACAAATTTTTGCAATGAATGGTTTATTTGAACTATCTCTTGAATACGTAATGAGACTGCAGATGGTTTGGTAAAAATTGGCCTAAAGCCAGTAGCTCGAAACTGGCTGAAGACTTTCAATGTGGTTTGATTAACTTTTAGATAAAGGATTTTCCCAACCCAGGTACAAGTGTGACAAAAAGTGTCGTTTTCAAGAGTGGTATATTTCTTTTTAAAACAAATTGTAACAACTGGATTCATTTTCTCTCTTTTTCCCCCACCATTTCTGGCAAGTACCTCTTTATTTTTGACAAGCTTGAGGAGGATAACATTTTCTTGTTGTGTAAGCTCATCCTTCGAATGAGTCCAACATAGTATTAAAATTGAACCCTAAGAAGGAGTCGTTCATTCCTGTTTGTAATTGGTGGGTCCTTACTGTTAAATTTTAATGAGTCCAGTATAGGTGAAACTTGGTGTTTTTCAATTTTAGGGAGTCATAAGAAACATAAGAAAACTCCGTGGTTGTTCTTTTTCGTAAATTTAGTCTCTCAAGACCAAAAAAAGGATCAAATAATACAAAAGGGAACTCTATTGATCATGATTAGCCAACGTATACTTTTTTCATAAATAGTCCATTTTAGTCTAGAAAAGGGGTAAACTTATACTAAAAGGACGACTATTCATTTCCTTTAACGAGTTCGAATAGTCAAGTACTCGGTGATATTTTGATGTTTAGAGAGTTTGAAAAGGGCTTAAAAGAGAAATCCAAGGTTTCGCTTTTTCGTAATTTTCAAGAGCTCGAAAAAGTGATAAAAGTGTACTCATCATCAAAATAATTCTTTTCATCGGGAAAATCTATATTCTGTACAAAAACTCGAAAGATTAAACATACTTGTTTCCATTAAGTAAAAACATCGAAAATTTTCTTTTTAAAGTGGAAAATAAATAAAATATAATATTTTATTCACTCAAAAAATCTTATAAAAAGGAGTTTAACAAAGTCATTTTCACCTTTTGTCTTCAGAGTTGTAATTTGAGAGCTTTTGGCAAAAAAAGTTTCAGAGTTGATAACAGGAGAACCGATCGCTCAAATCGAGATCCTTCAGAACCAGGTAATCCAAAACACTATTCTCTTCATTTCTATTTGATTAAATTCTCTTATTAGGCTTTAAAATCATTTTTTGAAGAGAAATTATGTTTAAAATTCCGTTCTCGGGGGTCCACGGGTCATACATTTGTTACTTGCGGACCCTAATAATTTTCTTAAAGGAAAATTATCGAGCTACTGCAGTTTTCATGTAGGACGCATGCGGACATCTGCACTATCTCTGCATGAAAGCTGCGGAGACACTGTGACCAAATGAAAATGGATAATTTCTCACAAAAATGGTTAAAATTTTGCACCCTAAAAGTTTCTAATTCTCAAATGCATCCACTAGCAGACTATTCCACAAAGATAGAGTGGAGAGAACGTGAGCATGAAGGTGCAGACGATGCAGATATGAATGATCAAGCCACAATGCGTGCACTTAAAAATTGTGGGTTGTATAAATTCTGGACAATTCAAGGTATGAGGGCACAAGTGGAACTAATGACATGGCTAGTGAACAAGTGGGATGTTCAAAATCAGTGCTTTATCATTGGAGATCATCGGCTTGAAATTGAGCCCGAAGATATTTCTTTTCTCATTGGATTATCCAAAAGAGGAGAAAACATTTCTTTGTTTGGAGATAGGCAGGGTGGCCTACCCATTGCTAGTTGCAAACACGAGTTTTGTAGTGATGAAGCAGATCCCAAAGACAATCGCATAGATATAAAGACTATCTTGTGACTTGATCGTAAAGTTATTGCATTCACAGTAACTAGGTTGTGTGGAAGTGTGGCTCCAAATGTGGCCACCAATTCTCAGATGCAAACCGCAGTTGAATGTTTCAGAGGCACCATTTTCAACTAGTGTGAAGGGGTATTGCCCAACATGAAAGGCCAACTGACCAGAGCAAAAAATGAAAATTTGAAAAACTTTGGGTGTGGTGCCATCCTCATTTGTTTTACTTTGGAGAGGATTCCATTCCTCGCCCCTCATCTTATTCCTGTCGATCGTGGTGAACTTAGAGAACCTCATATGGTACATTGGGTTGCACTGATGGAATGCCTTGGTGGTGACAACAGTACGGTGGTTTGGTTTATTCCTGTGTATTTTATGTGGTTGCATAATGAAATATTCACAATTGAAGATTTCCCATGTGCGGGTATTGATTTTAGAGGTGATCCTGAGATGTCCTTACCTCCAGGGGCATAATGGGACGAATCAGTTAAGCGAATCCTTTTGATGTGTTTTAACTCTAATTTTTATTTGTTTTTTTAAATCTTCCAATACTGATAACAAAATTTTTAAATGTACATGTTGGTCCATGACGGCCAACTACACTCCGCCACTTTGAAAGGTGGAAAACAGAGCCCATAGCACAGCCACAGGATCAGGCAGCAGAAATCGACACTGACATGGAACACAACCTAGAGTGGTTGACTATAGATATCCCTGAGAAATCGACATATGACATTCCTTTCCGGTTCCATAGACATGTTACTGGTGTTCCAGGCCAGTTTAGGAGATTCTTACACAAGGTGGCCTGTGCGATAGTCTACTACCACGATCATCACGACAGATAATGGATGATCATCATGGATTGACATATTTTGTTTTTTGTATCAATATATTTCAGAACATAAGGTGTTTTAAACCTATGATTGCAGATGATGTAATATTTTTTGAAAACAAAAAACTCCTATCTATGATATTACTACTTTCTCAGAATATCTTGTTCAACATGTATCGAATGTTGTTTTGATTTACAGTTTTTACGTTGCAAATATCTATTTAGAACACGATTAGCTAATGCATCAGACAATGTGTTTAAATTTCTTGAAATGTGTTGATATTCGATGTAATCAAATTTTCTTTCCAAGAGACAAACCTTCAAAAATAATCTCAATAACACTATATTTTTAATTGCGTATACTATGTTTAAATGTGATACAATGAGTTCTGAATCTAACCCAATTATCAAACATTGAATACCGAATGAAATGGAATTAGATAATAACTCAATCACTACGCTATATTCTTCAATATTGTTTGTTGTTTGAACAAGGCTTACCCCATGCATAGAAACTTACTCATCATTGGGTGGATGGATAACCAAAGCTGTGGAAGAAATATTCCATGTACTACGACAGGCACCATTAGCAAAACCAATGTGTGTTTGAAGGGATGTTGACATCTGCAATATCAAGAGTAATCAAGATAAGAAGAAATAGTAGCAAAAACAAACTTGAACTAGGCACACTTATCTAATCTAAGGCACACTAACTAGAAAAATAACTAATATACAAGTGAGATCTTCACCCAAGAATCAAGCATAATATCTCTTCAGATAAAGACCATTCCTGGTATTATCTAAAGAGACCCCGTCATAATTAGTCAATTAATAGGCCCCTTTGGCAAGCACTCGCTTGAAAATGTAAGGACCATGCCACATTGGTTCGAATTTCCCAACACCTAGATTATCATTAGCTTGATCATATACTAAGACTAGGTCTCCTTCTGAAAAAACATGAGGTGTAACACTTCGATCATACTGAGCTTTAACGCATTTTTTATGAGCCTCAACTGCTAATGCAATGCTGCATCGAGTCTCATCTAATTGTGATAAGTACAAAAAGTGTTTTTCCTCTTCAGAGGTAGCTAGCAGTAATTCTATGGCTAATTGGAGTGACGGTATTTCACATTCAATGGGTAACATAGCTTCTAAACCATAAACCAGTTGAAAAGGAGTGAACCCTGTAGCAGTTTTTGCTGAGGTTCGGTATGCCTATAGTGCCAAAAAAACCATGGTATGCCAATTCAATTTGTGAGTTTTGATAATCCATTTGATCATGGCGGTTAAAAACTTATTAACAGCTTCAACCTGACCATTAGCTTGCGGGTAATATGGAGTAGAATTATCATGGCACAGGCCAAGTTGATCAGAAATTTCGATCATCATTGTATTTCAAAAATTACTCCCATGGTTAGGGATAATAGCTTGGGGTACACCGAAATGAGCAATCACATGATTGAATACGAACGTAGCTACAATTTTTCCATCTACTGTGAACGTAGGCATTGCCTCGTCCCATTTGGTAAGGTAATGTACAACAAGAATAATAAACCCATGCCCCTTGGATGAGTGAGGGTTACATGTAATGAAATCAATGCCTCTTTTCGCAAAAGGACCGACAACAATTATGGGGTGAAGAGGATTTGGTGTTGCACGTATCTTTCGATCAAATATTTGACAGTTGTGGCATTTTCGAACCGCAAGAATGCAATCTTTGAATAATGGCGCCCAAAAATAGCCATCGCGCAATATCTTTTGGGATGTGACATACCCAGACATATGACCACCACATTCTTGAGTCCGGAAATCATTCAAAACCCTTTTAGCCTCTTCATGTGTTATGCAACATCGAAAAATAGAATATGCACCACGACGATAAAGTAAGTCTCCAACAATATCGTATTGTTGAGATTAGTAACGGATCTTTCGTCGATTTGAACGTGAAAGATCAGGTCTAAAGGTTTGGGTTTGAAGATAAATGATGATATATCCATACCATGGATCTAATTTACTCATAAGAAACATATATTCATCTACAATGGGATGCTCTACGATAGTTTTCGTTTCAGTATTGGGAAAGTCACACATAAGTTCTGCAAACACTAGCGATTTCTTTGATTTAGAATTTTTGAATTCCAAATCAAACTCTTGTAGGATAACAATCCATTTAGATTATTTAACCCCAAGTAATTGTTTTGTCAAAATGTACATCATTGGGTTTCAATTAGAAATTATAGTTGTCTTGAGTAATAGTATGTAATGACAAAATATTTGGATAGCTTGAACTGCTGCCAAGGCCAATTTATCTAGATGTGATTATTCAATTTCGGTTGGATTTAAATTCCTACTTAGATAGTAAATCACGTGCTCATTGTGAAATTCATCCTCTTGAACTAAAACCATTCCAATAGTGGAATCAGAGGCTGCTAGGTATAAAAATTAGTCCTGGTTGTAATTGGGTGGATGGAATAACAGTGCATGGGTTAACATGTGTTTTAGAGCATCAAAATATCGATTAGCAATCTCATCCCAAGTAAAAGGAACATTCTGTTTCAACAACCTAGTAAAATTTTTTTTTAACTCAGAATAATTCGGGATAAATCTACTCAAAAAGTTTGCTTTCCCTTGGCAACTTTGGAGTTGGAAAAGTGTGGAAGGAGGAGCTAAATTTACGATGGCCTCAACCTTCGAGGGATTGACACGAATTCCGACTTTGGAAACAAAAAATCTCAGTAATCATCTAGATTGTGCACAAAAAACACACTTGTGCGAACTCAAACGAATCCTGTAATGCCTACATCTCATAAAAATTGCTCGTAAATGAGTAGGATGATCTTCCCTGTGCAATGAGTGAGAAGGTAAATTTTCCAGATAAGGTTTCATAATGTGTTTGATGTCATGAAGAGCATAAGACATTGCCCTTTGAAAAGTTGTACCAGCAATATTTAATTCGAAAGGTAACTTACAGTAAGAAAATGTTCCCCAAGGACAAATGAATGATGTTTTTGGTTGATCAGCAGGGAGTATGTTTATCTGATTATATCCCAAAAATCCATCCATAAATGAAACATCTCATTTTCGGCACAATAATCAATGATTTGGTCGATATAGGGGGTAGGATAATTTTCCTTTGGACAGGCTTTATTAATATCCCTATAATCGACACATATTCATATATTCCCTTGTTTTTTGGTAACGAGAACTATATTAGATACCCAATCTGTTAATGGGATTGGATAAATAAATCCTTCTCTTAGTAGTTTCTCAACTTAAGCTTTAATAGCAACAGCTTTTCGAGGATGTATCGGATGTAAACGTTGTCTAATAGGCTTTGCATCTGGGTATGTGTTTATTTCATGAACAATAATTTTTGGATCAATTCCTGGCATTTCTTCATAGACTAGGCAAACATGTTGTGGAATTATTGAAATAGGTCTTTACATGTATTAATTTCGTCAATTGTACAAGAAGCTCCTATATGAATGTTTTCAACAACTCCAGGTTTAACTGATATGTCAATAGGAATAGTTGTAGAAAATTTTCCCAAATTAATCTCAAAATCTGAATTTGTAATCGTGATTGGATTTTGTGGTTCCTTGAAATAATCCATTGTAAAAATCGATGCAAAATCATTTTAAAATCTATCAATTTTAGGTAAAAATGAATATCTATGATGTAGATCATCCCAGGGTAATTCGTCCATAGACAAAAATTCATGAATACTTTCATCAGTATAAAACACTTGTTGGAAAGGATCAGAAATAGATGTCAAGGGTGAGCTTGATAGTGAAGAAGATTCTTAGGTGATCACATTCATTGGATCAAGATTAGTTGAATTTGTGTTAGAAAATGACTGTACTACTATATATGCTATCTCAAAATGACTCAAAGGAATCTTGCCATTGAAATAATCCATTTCTAACTCTGAAGGCACTATCCAAGGATCATCAAATGGAATAGTCCTTGATGAAATCACATTGATGTTAGCAATGGTATGCAGTACGTTGGGTGGAGGCATATAAAAAGTTCCCATTAAAGCAGAGTCCTTTACTAAACCTACCCCAACATCTTCATAAGGAATAGTTGATTTTCCAACATGTTGAATACTATTTGTAGAGGCTGGGTTAGATGAATAATATGACAACTGATCGATTTTCACAATCCTTCCTTTATGAGGAAACATGATTAACCGAAAGATGGAAGACACAGCAGTAGTCGTAGCATAAGATCAACTTTGACCCAGAAGAAGTTTGTAAACCATAGGAGCATCAAGTACTTCCACATCTAGATTAATAGTTTTACCTTTGACCTCTATAGGTAGATCCTATAAAATTCCATATGGATGGAATCCTCCTCCATAAAAATATTTAAGGATTGTCAGATATTGATTGATTTTTGGAGAACAAAGACTTTTCCAATAGTTTAAAGACATAATGCACGTGTATGCCCCCTCATTAATTACAGTACGAAAAAATTGTCTGTTTTTTACTAATACCAGAATCTGAAAAGCCATATGATGGGGAAGTCTCGGTGTAAAATTTTCTAAATCGAAGACCATAAGGTTAGAATCCTAAGGATATATAGATCCAATAGCTGATAAAATTAATTTCCTTTGTGCTGGACATGATTGCAGCACTTCTAAGGCTGACATTGTTGAAGGGGAAATCACCAAGTCTTGAACAATGTTGTAATTCTGAGCAGCTCTCGCATGTGGATTGAAAGCTAATTTCCGAAGTAAACCTTTAGCAGGCAGTTTAATTAATAGATCAGGATTCGGTTTCTCGATATGAAGTGGATCAGAAACCAAAGGAGATGTAGTTGGTGTTGAATTAGAATTTTCTACTTCTTTACCAGTAACAAGATTTTTACTTCCATAATCTTGCGATCACATTGCAACTATAACCTCAAACATCATTAAAATATCTATTGATGAGTGTGAAGAAGATCCTATCATTTTGCTATCTTGAGTAGGAAAAGTATCCTTCAAGATAGCGGGTGTGGGTGAACCTTTGACAAATTTAGAGACCTCATACCGATGTGGGCACTCTTTAGTAATGTGATCCTCGTCACATATAAGACAAAGAAAACAAGGTTCTCATTTATCGTCTGATCGTTCAGTTTTTTTGGTTTTCTCTTTGGGCGAAAAAGTCTATTTTATTTTATTTTTACCTTTCTTCTTATGACTAATTTTAGATTTAGTTGTAGATGAATCTACAATGTGAATGTTGGCAGAAGTTTCAAGGGAAGAATCTCCTTTCAGTGAATCAGGTAAATTTATTATAGGAGAACTAGTTTTTGAGGAATTCTTCTTACTTTTATTTGTGTTAACTAAACAAATTACACCATCTACAGCATGAGACTCTGAAGGAGTTGTAGTTATTTGACCAAGACGTGGTAAATCAAGAATTTTTTCGTACAAAGTACCAGACTGTGTATATACAAGGTCTAAGTACTAAGATTGAGCAATGACTTGTTCCTTAGTAACAAACCCTCCCTTGGCCACATCTTCAGTGATATTTGGAAGTAATGATTTGATGAACCATTCTGCCAAGATTTGATCCGGAATAAAAACTTTCACAAAACGTCTTGTACGTCTCCATTCATGTATGTGATCAGATATATACGTAGTTGTAGATTGTTTTAATGAAGTCAATAATTCCATGGCATTGTCATATCTGACTGGTAACTGAAAATGTGTTAAGAAAGAAGTTTCTAAAGCATTGAAATTGTTGAATGAGCAATGCAGTAATTCAATGTACCATTTTCCAGCTAAACATATCAGTGTTCTCTGAAATAGTTTTAATCGAATAGAATCATCAATCAAAGTGTTGGATGCACACCAGAGGTGGTAAGTCGTGACATGGTTCGAGGGGTCCTCTCATGATTTCCCTTCAAATTTAGGGATATCACTCGACAACTTATTTGGCATTGGTGACCAATACGGAAGATAATAAATTGGATCATTCATTAGGTAGGACAAATTAGGTAAATCCAAAGTTGCTATGAATAGAAATTGATGGTTAGGGTCCTGAGAAAATTGATAACGTTGCGAAACTATACTAGTACCAGGAGGAGGATATCCAGGATATCCTGGAATAACCTATGCATTTGGGATTAGAATACCTCCTGGATAACCAGGATTAGCAAAGCCATATTGGGGTGGAGCCGGTATCTGATACATGTAAACAGGGTATGGTTGATGTTGATATACTATATTTTGTGCTGCAAACCCATATTGATACTTCTCTTGATATGGTTGATAAAGAAACTGAGGTTGGCTTGTTACAATTGTACTTGTACTAGGTGGTCTCGTAGGCAGCTGAACAGTAGTCTGGATTATAGGTCCAGGTTGTGGTGCAGCGACTACATAGATTTGTTGTGATACTTGAGGGGTTGTAGAAATAGGGGCTGCAGAAACTCCAGGAATAGGTGTGGTAGCTTGAACATAATTTGGTGCAGCAGTTTGAGGTGGATTTCTAGGTGTACTCGAACGAGGTTGCTAAACTTTACCAGATGTAGGTAGCTGAATCGTAGGTTGAATAGGTTGGACAGGTTGGATAGGTTGTTGTATTTGATTGTAACCAATTGGTTGACTAGGTTGATAATAGGGTACTTGCACATTAGGTTGCAAATTGTTTTTAACTTGTGATGGGTTCCACACCGTGTTAACTCTGGGGTACGAAGGTTCCATTGAAGGTTGTTGCATAAGAAGGACCATAACTAGGTTGATAATTTGGAACATACACATGATAATTAGATGGATAATTCCTACCCCCTTGAAACAATTTCTGTTTTGAGTAGAATTGTGACCCTAAAGGAGGCTGATGTCCCTGGAAATATGGTTTCCATGGTATAGGGTATTGTCCTTGAAGAGGTTGTGAACCCTGAGTTGGGTACTATCCTTGAGGTTGATATTGTCCCTGAGGTATGTACTTTCCTTAAGGTGGATATGATCCTTGAGGTATGTACTGTCCTTGAGGTTTCCCCCATGCAGTAAATTACCTCCTTGAGGATGCCCCCCAGGCGGTAAATTACTACCTTGATGGTCAGGGTTAGGAATGTTTCCAGACATCATGTAAATGTGTTATGCACTCAAATTTTTGGTATGCAATTCATTTGGACCAGATGATGGTATATGTTTGTCAGTAGAAGGAGCTACTCCTGAGAAAGTACAGGAAAGTGACTAGTATCCTACCGAAACAGATGAACCACCATACAAATATGATTCTGGTGATGAAGAAAATGTGGATGACTCACTAGACATGTTTAATGGAGGTATGTAACCTCTTGGTATGGCGTAAAAAGGAATTCAGGGTGGAGAATAGTTTAGAATAGTATTGTGTATAAAGTCTGTCAACTGAGAATACTAAGGATCTTGTTTGAAAGGGCTGTAGTAAATCAATTCACTTGGCTTAAGATCTAAAGAGTCCTGATTTGAAGGAAGAAAAACTTCTTCTTCAGTGTCAGTAACTTCTTTAATATTAATGATACTAGGAGGAATATTTTCAGGGATATCATACTTCACTCTGGGTGAATCAGGATGATGAGGGTTGGAGTAATGAACTCGGAAGTAGTCTCAGATATAGCAGGTTCAGTTTCTGGTTCAGAAGTTTTAGGATCCAAAGCTAATAATTCACTAGTTGTAGAAACAATTTGAGCTAGTTGAGATATTGAAACTCTTCTTGGAGTACTCTTTTCTATTTCAGGTTGATATACTTCATATTCAGGATGAATAATTATTGATGTTTCTTCGTGTTCAGTTGATCCAGTACCTGATGTTTGTCCTTTCCCAGATTTAAGTTTTTCTAATTGGCTTGGTGTGTACTCAGGGGGTTTCCCCTGCATTCTACGTGATTGTCTAGGTAATTTGGCCATAATTAAAAGTTTTAACACATGAAATCAAAGAAAATTTCAACAAAATGTCCTAAAGTCTCTAAGGAAAAAATCAAATGAATCACACGCCTACAAAATATAAGAGAGCAATCCACACACAAACAGTATATTCCTACATTAAAAACACTAGTTGGTGATGAAATCCAACGTTGTAGAATTTTAATGCAGAAATGGTGGTTGGAACAGTTACCCCGACAAATTTCTTAATGAAACAGTCCAATGCAATTTTATCCACTTAAACCATCTCGAAGTGAAGAGAACCCTCCAGAAAGTCCACGTGAGTCTAGTCGACGTCTGCTCCAGGTACAGTGGGACCTTCCCTCCACTATCACCTTGGGAAATAATCTTAAAGTTTATAGCCACTAAGGTCACCAACGAGAACAAATACACCTGGGGGAATAGTCTACGATCTGATATACACACAAGGGCAAAGTAACTAGCTCAATCCCCTTGAAGACTCCTTCATATAATTCAAGGTTTACTGACAAGTGACCCTAGGCTCCTCGACAATGGTCTATCCGAGGTTTACCATTTTTAATACGTGCACATCTGCTATCTTTCCCAATTAGATAGGTATTATTACCTCACTGGTTCGGACATGATCTCTTGCTTGACTCTTTTAGGAAGAGTTTCCTAGAGCATACATGCTACAATTGGATTTTTCCTACTGCAAGGTTGCTACTTGTTTGTTTTAACTATCTTGGAATGTTAATTACAACCTATTCCAAGATACTAGCCTAAGCTATGTTGGTGGAAAATAACCCTAAAAAATGTAAAATATCTAGATTGATTTTAATTAAAGCGTTGCTTTTTAATTTGGATATTTCTTAAGACAGAAGGTATGGAAGTGAAACTTCAATGATGTTTTATGACCCGACTCAAAAATAAGCTAAATGCATTGATATGAAAGTGAAACTCTTTTATTTTCAATGAAACCTATTTAAAGGAATTATTTGAGAGATTTAGATAGCTTTCAAAGCACCAATTCTTTCGCTTATAATCAAAAATATTTGAAAGGAAGACGATTTCTTTGAGAACTTAATTTCATATGATGGTCAGTTACTCGTTCAAAATGAAATCATTTATCAAACAGATAAAAAAACTACAAATCATTGAACAAAATTTTTCCAAAAAGAAAACTTTATCAAAAACTCCTAAAAACATAAAATTCAAAACCAAAAGAAAAGACTCTAAGTTTGAACTCTTATGTAGAAATTTTTTAGAATGTTTTTCTTAGTTTGTGATTGAACCAAGAAGAATTTCTTCTTATCTCAGCAAAAATCAAAACATCTCACAATGGTTTAATGTGACATTCAGGTCTTATCAAGCTTAATACTCTTCTAAATTTGCAACTGAAAATGAAACTCAATTTTCATAAAAGCAAGGGTTGCAACAAGTTCAATGGCTCAATAAGAAGACAATAGCATACCAGTAAGCTAAGGTATATGATGGTTTCTGATATATAGCAGAAAGAAAGTAGGGCAAACACTCACTTATAACAAATTATATGAAAAAACCACTCAGACACAAGAATTTCTGAAAGAAATTCACACATAAGACTTTGACATTCAAGACAAGTTGGGGAAAACACAGAGAATCTGGTAATCTTGCTCCTGAAAAGATAATTCTTAATTTTTCTAAAATTTTCCATAAGTCTACAGGTTTCAATGGAGAATAGTGTGGTACCACACTATTCTGAACTAAAAACTGCGAAAGCTACTGCACTGTCTTTAAACAAAAACTGTGGAGGCTAGGAAAAACACAGAAAAAATAAGAATTCAGATTTACTTTTCAGGGATTCTAGTAAGTTATCTACCCAACCCAGTTTTAGACTAATCAAAATCTAAAAATAAAACTGAAAAAAGAAGAAGAAGGAAAACTAAGTTCTATTCCCCAGCGGAGTCACCATTTTGTTATGTAGATAAATCCTTCTTGCGGGCAAGAACGATCTCCCTAGTATCCTAAGGATATCTAGAAACAAACAACCAAATGGAAACCATTTTCTCTAGATCATTTGTGATTCATAATTATTAATAAAAAATTAAAAGGACATGCCCCTACCTCAAGTCCAACGCTTGCCTAAATCTTCTATCCAATTGCTCCAAAAGAGGTCACTTCAGCATGTGAAACCTGCAATCAAAGACAGATAAAAATATTAAAAGCACCTGCAAGATATAATAATTGAGAAAATACTAATCTATCTCAATGATCAAGGATTCCAAGAATTGAAATACTCAAATATATACATGAACAATTCAATGAGAAAATGGAATCCATTTGTATTAACTTGTATAATAAGAAGTAACCTTAAAACCTTTCACCTTGATGTTATACAGGTTCTTTCGGGGTCCTGAACTATCATCCTCTCTCAGATTGACAAGCCTTATTCTCTTTGAAATAACATGAAGTTATGGACATGAGTGCGTGATCATTCTCGTACCAAAAATGCCTAGTATAGAGAGTATGCTCTCGTACGAATTTCTTCATCAATTACCATATATGTGTCTCCACACTTGAGATTGAAAGATGAGCTCGATTTATAGGGAAATGGAGGTAGTTTCGGTTCCATGAAGAGGGGTATGGATTCCTCTCATGAGGGGATTTGAGCAACATAGACCAAGGGATAATCTCCATGAGTGAAGGGATAGAGTTCATGAGTATAGGATAAAGCTTGAACTCTACGTGCTTCTAGAAGCTTCTATTTGGGAGAGTATTCATCCAGCTGGGCTTCTAGAACTTATTTTTTCCTTTATTTGACTGTTTACAAGGGTCCATAGGTTTTATAAGAAAAACGTTAGATATGTACCGTAGGCTATAGAGAAAATATCTGTGGATCTGCACGAAAGGGCTAAGAAAAGTGCGGAGTTAGACTTTTTAGGGTTTTAATGAGTTTTTCTCCAATTCCAAGACTTGGTTTAGGAACATTAGGGTTTTTGACTTCTAAGGGAAAATAGTATAGGTAGTGATGAACCTATATAGAGAGTGAAATATCATGGTGAAAAATAACGTGTAACAGTGACCACCCGTGTTCCTTGTACACATTTGTTCGATTTGTTTTCCGTTTCCTTTCTCGTGTGCCCTTTGTTCGGGAACGTTGGGTCGTGTCGTGTGAGGGAGCGACAAGAAACAAATTCGGGTCAGATTGTGTGAGAAAGGTCATATCAAAAATTCTAAGTAGTGACCACCCATGTGCCTTGTGCATGTTCATGCAGCCTGTTTTCATTTTCTCCCTAGTGCCTTCGACGTTTGGGTGGGTCGGGTCATGTGATGGCACCGAAGGAAACATGTTCAAGTTGGGTTGGTTCGGGTCATTTCATACTAAGAGGGCACCCAAGGAAAGATGTTTGGATGGGTCAGGTCAGGTCGTGTTGTCTGAGGGTACCCAAGGAATTCATCTGGGTCATGTCGTTTGAGGGCGGGTTGGGGCAGTTCGAGTCGAGTCATGTCGAGTCATGTGAGGGTGGTCGTATAAAAAATGGTAACTTGTGACCGCACGTGTTCCTTGTGCACATTTGTGCGATCTGTTTTCCATTTTCTCCCTTGTGCCTTCATTAGGGCGGGTTGTGTCGTGTCGTGTGAGGGTGCCATAGGAAACGCATTTGGGTCGGACCATCATTTGAGGGTGGTCATATAAAAAATGCTAAGTTGTGACCACATGTGTGCCTTGTGCACGTTCATGTGACCCGTTTTCCATTTGCGACCTCCTGCGACCAATTTTCCATTTAAATTAGATTTTTAATTAATTTTTAAAATTTTGGCCTAGGATTTTTTTAAATTAATTTAACCACTATTTAAAAAAATAATAGAAAAATATAAATAGATAAATAAATAAAAATAAATCAATAAAATAAAAAACAAACAAATAAATAAATATATAAAAATAATAAATAATAAATACATACATACATACATACATACATACATACATACATGCATACATACATGCATACATACATACATACATATATATATTGAAATATAGAAAGGTAAGCAATTAATTCACCTATTTTATTGAGTACTTATTTAATTATATTATATTTATAATGTGACAACAGGTTTGATTTTTCAGATAATTTTCATAGGTTCGGTATTAGGGAAATCAGAGTGATGTGAGGGGGATGGGAGAGGCCATATGAACTTCCACCTTCACATGGTTGGCCCTGTTTGGTAGAGAATAAATTATTCTTGAAACCAAGAGAAGCTTCTTCATATTTATTTGCATCATCATAAATGTCATCATTGTTCTCATATTATTGTAGCTTCGAGATTGTTGAAATTCTTAGAAAACATTAGGTCACTTATGACATGATATTACCCTGCACCATTATCTTTATAAGCCAAGAGTGACCTGACAATGGGGCCAATGTTGATTTTTTTTCAAATTGTTACTATATGCACTAAAATTTGACATCGACTTCGAAGTCTGACTTACAAAGAACATGTCCAAATGTTGGAAATGTCGTAATAGTAATGAAATAGTGTGAGGATCAGGTTGGGTCAAGTCAGGTCGGGTTGGGTCAGGTTGGGCATGTGAGGTCAGTTCGTGTCAGTTCGGGTCGGGTCAGGTCGGGTTGTGTGAGGTTAGGTCCTGTGATGGCACCCAAGGAAACGCATTCGGGCGAGTCGTCTGAGGGTGCCGAAGGAAATGCGTTTGGGTGGGTCAGGTCGGGTCGAGTCATTCCATGCTGTGTAAGGGTGCCCGAGGAAATGCATTCGGGTGGGTCGGGTCGGGTTAGGTCATGTGAGGGCACCCAAGGAGACATGTTCGGGTGGGCCGAGTCAGTTCGGGTCGGGTCGTCATGTGACGGCACCCTGCAAGGAAAGAAATTCATGTGGGTTGTGTGACTGGGTCCTGTGAGGGAACCTTATAAGTAAACACGTTCGGGAATTTTGAAGTGGGTTAGCTAGGGTTGTGTGAGGGCACCCAGGGAAACGTGTTTGGGTGGGTCAGGTCAGGTCAATGCGTGTGAGGGTGCCCAGGGAAACACGTTCAGGAAAATCGGGTCGGGTCGGGTAGAGTTGTGTGAGGGTGGCCATATAAAAAATGCTAAGTTGTGACCCCACGTGTGCCTTGTGCAAGTTTATGCAATCCATTTTTATTTTGCTCCCTTGTGCCTTTGTTCAGGCGATTCAGGTCATGTCATGTGAGTGCGCCACATGAAACTCATTCAGGTCGTATCGTGTGAGGGAGGGGTTATCAAAAGTGATAATTTTTGAATGCCCATGTTCCTTGTTCACGTTCGTATGACTCCTTTTCCATTTTCTCCCTGATGCCTTCGACGTTCGGGCGGGTCGGGTCGTGTGAGGCCGCCCAAGGAACACATCTAGGTTATGTCGTGTTGGGTTGTGTGATGGCTCCCAAGGAAATGCATTTAGGCGGGACGGGTCGGGTCGGGTCGAGTCAGGTCCCAACCCGACACAAACACATTTCCATGGGTGCCCTCACATGACCCGACCCGACTTGACTCGACTCGCCCGAATGAAGGCAGAAGGTTGAAAACGACAAACTGTTCTCACGAACATGGACAAGGCACATGAGTGATCACAAACTATCATTTTGATATGGGCGCCCTCACATGACCTGACCCAACCCCGACTTGAACTCGTTTCCTTGGGTGCCCTCACACGACCCGACCCCACCCGACTCGGTTGAACAAAGGCACAAGTGAGAAAATTGAAAATGGGTTGCATGAACATCCACAAGGCACACAAGCCTTCACAACTTAGCATTTGTTATACGACCTCCATCACATGACCCAACCCGACCCAACCTAAAGACGTTTCCTTGGGCACCCTTACACGACCGACCCGAACGTGTTTCCTTGGGTGCCCTCACATGGCACGACCCGACCCAACCCGACGAGCCTGAATGCATTTAATTCATATGAAATTTAATCCTAAGCCCTAATTCCTCTAAAACTTATAAGACCTAATCCTTATAACTCATGCCACACTTAATACCTAAAGATTACAACCCTTATCCTATAAAATAATTTACCTCTTTAACATCTAATACATATAATTAGTGACACTTGACTGTTATACTCCTTAACACATATAAACCATAACCATTAAATATCTTAACTTTTACCATCATAAACCTTAAAATTTATAACCTTTAATCTCTATCTCTTTTTAAACCCTAAAACCCCTCATATAACCTTATAAACCATATTTCAAATAATCCCTAATATAACCTTACAATCCATATTACTGCCTTTTTGATTCATTGATTAATATGTGTCGTAAGGTTGAATCAATAGAGTGGACCTTGTTGCTCTTTACTATGTATGAAGGCGATGGAAGACCTGACTTATCTATTTCTTCAATGCTCCTTTGCAAAATAAATTTCGAATGGTGTATCTAAGATGTTGCATTTACAAGTGGATTGGAACTCCTCTTCTATGGCCAATTGTATTCGAGAAAGGATTATTTAAAATAAAAGGTCCATCGAAAGTATGCAACATGGGTACTCCTTTGATAAGGAATCAAATTTTGCATCCTACCAGTACTCTGGCTCGAATTTTGAGTAAAACCTTAGGGAGATAAGTTGAAAATATGAGTTCAAAAATTAGTTTTATTATTTTATTATTTTTTAATCTTTTTACTTTTTTACCCCAAAAATGGTGAATAATCCCCCATGGTTGACATCATCATCTTTAATCCTATTATTTCTTATAAATTTTATTTTGGTTGTACATTTTTCTTAAGAGGCCCATTTTAGACCTAAAAATTCCCCTAATGGAAGGGAATGGTGCCTCCAGAGTGGTTGTTGGATGCATATGCACCGCAGGTGGGCAGCCGCGTAAGGACCTAGGCAAAGTTATCCATCATCGTGTTTCTTTGTTTCACAAGGGCCTCCTCAAGCAATATTTTAATAGGATCTCCTACTCCATCATCTTTCTTTCTTCTGCCATGGGAGTTCGTCAGGGTTTTCGATGCTAATCTTGCAAGGGTTCAACTAGATCGAGCTCTAACTCCTTATACCCTGACCTCATTGGGGACATGCAAAGAAAAACAGGGAAAGAGCATACTGCTTTGATACCATTGATCTAGATTTATATTGGAATGCAATAAAATAAAAAAATATATATAAACACAGAGATGCAGAGGAAATAATACTTCATTTCATTAATATCAAATAACAGGAATATGCTTATAGACATAATGGAAATAAACTAGCTAGGGTGTTGGTAGCTTATCTCTGAGAAGAGATGTGGTGGCTACAAGCCCCTGAATTGTGTTACAATGAGGCTTGAAGGCCTATTTATTTTTGATAAACAATAGAAAAACCAAAAGACCCAAAAATATAACCCTAGGAGATGAAACACCAAAACTATAGGCCCTGTTTGGGTAAATTGGTACACCAATCTTCCCAGGGATGTAAATTTGGAGTACAATATTGTTTTCACGCACTCAATACCTTGTTAGAAATATCTATCTGAGGGCTACAAATTTTGAGTGAGCAACATTAGTCCATGTACCCATGTTGCTCTAATTTTCCCAAAAAATGTCATTTAGGGCCTCAAAACGGCTCTGGAAGTTTAGGACCCGGAAAAATGCTATAAATAGTAAGTTGTGATGAAACTAAACAACTAAAATAACCGATGGTGGGGGTTAAAATGGAATAGGTGGGTAGCCACCAATATCGACTTAGATCATTAGGGCCTAAAAAAAGCTCCATCAGTTCTGGACCCGAAAACTTGCTAAAAATAGTAAGTTGTTCTTAAAGTAAAAAAATTAAAGAACCGATGGTGGGGGTCCAAATGGAATAGGTGGGTGGCCACCAAAATCTACCTGGATCATTCCTCCCCCCTTAGGAAGAAATGGTCCCCAATGCATTGAGACCCTCCATGAGATGAGGCAGATTCTATTGAACTGGGTATTGGATTTATCGAAGATGTCGTGGACCCGCTGGCAGACATGCTGGATGCGTTTAGTAAATTTGGTTTCTTTATCAGGTTCTGATAGTACATGTGTGGATTCTGTCTCTATGGTAGTATGAGGTATGGAAATATCAAGCGACGGTATGCCTAGGGTCAAATCAATGGGGTGTCTGGCCTGCCAATGTAGAGGAACCTCTGTGGGTGAGAAGAAAATGTCCTTGTATTCCTCCATGCCTTTTTCCAACTGTTTCTCCCATGCGAGGGAGCCCTATTTCGAGGCTATGGCCATAATCTTCTTCTTTCCTTGTGGGCGAATTGTAATGCAAATAAATTTCGTAGTTTGGGTAGAAATCTTACTACGTTGTTTTGCAATAGTTAGAGAATTGGCAGGAAGCGGTACTACCTCTGGTATCCTATACAAGCTATTTCCCAAAGTAATAATAACACCACAAGGCCTAGACTCATACACAACATTTCACCTCCATAAGTATGGTTGTCCCATTAATACATCAGACACACTAAGAGGAGCAACATCACACAATACTTCATCTATGAATGGCTTGATATTGAAAGGAAGGCGACACTGCTGGCGGGCCCAGAGATCTCTTCCGTCATGAAGCCACCCAATGGTATATGGATGCAGGTGTGATAGGTTAGTAGGTGAAGATTCTTCACGACCTCTATTGAAATGAGGTTCTTTTGGCTTTCGCTATTAACAATAAATTGCAGTGGAGAACCCTTCACCCACATCTGTGAATGGAAGAGGTGCTCCCCCTCCTCTGGATCCTCGAGATCGTCCCCTTGGAGCTTGGTGGTGGAAAAAATGGCAGTGGGATCTGCATCAATGATATGATTCCCTTTGTCATTGCCCTTCTTTGGTTCTGACTCAGGATTAGAACATGCATCTTATTTAGGTGCCTTTAGTTCGGCCACCAATGACTATTTGGCCCGCCACTCGTTTGTGTTGTGAGTGGGGCTGTTATGAAATTCACACCACTTCCCCGTGTCCTTCTTTGGATTTGTGGTGGTGTTTTGTGTCTCCCCACTTTCACTCTGCCCCCTCTTCTGTGGTTCAAGGGCGCCTTTCCCTGGCTTCAGATTCGCAGATCCAAAGTCGCACTTCTTTGGCTTAAATTTATGCTCGATCTTGGCAGCATAAATATATGTCATGCCAAGAGAGCTAATGTCGAGGAACTCCATTTCCTCCTGAATGTGTCTATGCAGAGAGATGTGGTACTTGAGCACAAAATATCTCTCTGAATATTTATTACCGAATTTTGTGCGTAGGGTATGGAACCAATTCGTCAATTCGTGCACGTCTTGATCCCTTTGTTACCGCAGCGTGGTACATTAGATGTACTTTTCATCATAGCTCCCCACAGGGTAATATTGTTCCTTGATTCCATCTTGGAAGGAATTACAAGTGGGTGTAACTGAGAACAGAGAGGGTTCCCTATCTTCCTTTTGCTCACAGTAGGTTTCCCACCAGTCTTTGACATGGGGGGCGACTTTGAGGCATGAAAAAATAATTTTTTCTTTGTCGGAGAAATAATTGACCGAGAAATACCCTTCTAGAAAATTCAACCATATATCTATGGTGTCTGCATCTATCTGGCCTTCAAAAAAAATAATGTAAAAGTTTATCTATACCTTGAAGGGAGTGGCGCCTTGAGAGTGGTTGTTGGATGCAGATGCACCATAGTTGGGCAATCGTTGAAGGATCTGAGAAAATTTATCCATCATTGTGTTCCTTTGTTTCTTGAGGGCCTTCTCGAGCAATATTTTGATAGGATCTCTTGCTCCCTCATCTTTATTTTCTTCTTCCATGGGAGGTCGTCGGGGTTTGCGAAGCCGATCTTGCAAGGGTTCAACTAGATCAAACCCTAACTCCTTATACCCTGATCTCGTTGGGGAAATGCAAAGCAAAAAAGAGAAATGGTTGAACGCTTTGATACTACTGATCGATATTTATACAGGAAAACAATAAAATACAGAAATAGATATAAACACAGAGATACAGTGGAAATAATACTTCTTTTCATTAATATCAAATAGCAGGAATATGCTTACAGATATAGTGGAAATAAATAGCTAGGGCACTGGTAGCTTATCTTTGAGAAAATATGTGGCAGCTATAGGCTTCTAAACAGTGTTACAATGAGGATCAAAGGCCTATTTATTGTTGAGAAATAATATAGAACCATAAACATAAAAAAACCTAACCCTAGGAGATGAAGCGCCAAAACTATGGGCCTCGTTTGGGTAATTGGTACATTAATTTTCTTGGGGAGGTAAATTTGGCATACGATATCCGTTTGACGCTCTCAATACCTTGTTAGAAATATATATCTGAGGACTGCAACTTTTTTGTGATAAAAATTGATCCACTGACCCATGTTGCTCCCAGGTTTCCCCAAAAAATGTCATTTAGGGCCTCAAAACAACTCTGGAAGTTTAGGACCCAAAAAGCTGCTAAAAATAGTAAGTTGTGCTGAAAATAAACAACTAAAAGAACCGATGGTGGGGGTTCAAATGGAATATATGGGTGGACACCAATATCCAACTAGATCATTAGGGCCTCAAAATAGCTCTGGAAGTTCGGGACCCAAAAACCTGGTAAAAATAGTAAGTTGTGCTGAAAGTAAAAAAATGAAATAACCGATGGTGGGGGTCCAAATGGAATAGCTGGGTGGCCACCAATATCCACGTGGGTCACCTTAATACCCCATGGAATAGGGGTTAGGTGGTGTAGATGGAAAGCATCGATATAAATTGATATGGGAACCCCCAATAGTAGTGATAAGGTGATTAGGTGCCCCATTATCATATCCCATAATCAGTAAATTCCCTATCCCCTTAACCCGAGAGCAATAATCCCTTAACCGTTATAGTCATAACTCACAAAAAGCTAACCCCTTGATCCTTTAAACCCTAAAACACTAACTCCTTAACCCCTAACCCTTTACTTATAATCCTTGAAGCCCCTAAGCCCTAACCCCTTATCCTCTCAAACCTAACCCTAAACCCTTTAGCCCTAGCTCCTGAACCCTTAACCTTTTGACACTTATATCCCATAACCCTTAAGCACTTAACTCCCTAAAATCCCTAACCCCTAAGCCCATCGCGCCTATCCCTTAACACTTTAAGCCCTTAACCATTTTCATTATCCTCTAACCCCTGCACCACCTAGACCTCAACCCCTTTACAGATAAATCACTTATCCCCTAACCCTTTACCATTTACCATTAACCCTTGATGCTTAAACCCCTAAACCACTTAACTCCTTGAACCCTTAAACCTTTATCCCAAAGCACAGGTGATCAAAAACTAATATTCTTGGTAATATTAGATTTGTGTTGACTAACCCCTCAAATGAAACCTCCGATCATCACTTGGGTTGAAGGAAAAAAGCCACAAGGTCCCCAAATCCGATCTACATTTTATGGAAAATCACATTTCTCGCACTTATCCTCCACACATTTTCCTTCAAAGGGAAAGAATGTGGTCTTCTAATGTCCAAAAATTCATCTAAGTTCATATGAATAAAGTAAGGTTCATATTTATGCATGACCCAATGTAATTCATGTCCCCTCAAAAGAAAAAAAAGGATATGAGGATGTCTCTTTACCTATCATCATCTTTTAACACTAGTCCATTCTCGTACCAAATGTAAGCGTAAAAATCACATACTGGTCTACAATACTTCTCAAAGGTTCTATCCACAACATGCTCAAAACAACATTCAAATTCCCTTAGTTTACTCCAAGTATATTTGAAAGTGACATAAGTAGTCCTCAACTACATGAATTCTGCAATATCCAACCTATCCATATCTAAGTTTGTCCCATTTTGACTTATTATTTAGTATGAAGAGGTTGAAATAAAACACTCATGAATGGTATCATACATTTTGTCCCTTCCTTTGTATAAGTGGTAGTTTGATTCATTATGTAATGGATTTGGATGTAGATGTGGGTTATAAGTGAGGATGGACCTTTCTTCATGTGAAGTTTTCCTATTGAAATGAACCTTATTCTCTTTGAGTAGTAGTAGTTGGTTTGGTTTATTACTATCCTACTTATGAACATCCACGTTCGTAGAAGGCAAGGACTATTGGCATGAATAATTGAGTTTCTTGTGCCCAAAGTTGACTCCATCTTATAACCTTGGGAAGTGCTTGGTTGGGTCTTGTGATATTTTTAAAAGTAGCAACCCCCATATATTTTGGAGAAGTGAATCTATCTCTAGAACACTAAATAATCCAAAGACCAGTGTATTGAGACTTATGGATATGCATATTTGTTGTGAATTTGTCTCCAACTCTTCTACCATGGAACAGGAATCCACAAAAATTTCTTCCCTTACTAACTCCTCATCTGAGTAAATTATTATAATAATTCAAAATTTTTACATGATCACCGAGGATACCCTTAAGGTCATACATTGTGGATTGGTACAATTCAAAAATTCCCAACTTGTGTTAATGAATAATGTTTGTAAAGTGCAATGATAATATGTATATGTCATTCAATTTTTTTTTTTATGTTTGAAAAAAAAATTCTTTACGAATTGTAGATAATTTAATTTACAAATTAAATTTTTTTATTATTTTTAACTTAGAAATTAATTTATTATTTATCTTAAAACTTTAACCTTTCGATCGACTCCATTTATTTCCTTGTACCCTAGTTGACCTGTACTCTGACACTTCTAGGTTCCTCCCAAACCCTAGATGGGTTTCCTTGGAATTTTCATCTCTGTTGATAAACCTAGCAGTAGATCTGACAGTGCTGCATGTTCTGGTGCTATATTTGGTAACTATTGCCGCTTCTAGATCCCACTAACCCTCATTTCACACTCTGGAACTTCGACGGAGCACTCTGCAACTCCCCTTGAGCTATGGCCTCTCTATTGGGAAAATAATTCTCACCTTTCCAGTGTTGAGGTATCATTATCCATTTCTGTCCACTCTTTATCCCTGATGGTCTTTGCTGTGCAGATTAAGAATTTCAACTGAATATGGATTGGAATTAATATTTGTGCATCTCAGTCAACTAGTTTTAGTGCAGAAGGCAGGTAAGCGCATGCAGTTCTTCTTCTTGTTACATATTGTATGTTTGAACCAATTCACATACTCACAAAAGGGTTTAACCTCTGATGTTCCCTTTATTTTTAGTTGGGGTTACAGTGTTCAACAATGGTTTACTTTTGACTGTCTGAGGCTTGAGCCAAGACCTTACCTTCTTCAACAGGTAATAATTTATTTTCTAAGGGCAACTCTCTTTTTTATTCAATGTTCAACCTAGGGTTTTAGGGTATCACCCTATTTTGGTTACTGGCTTAATTTATTTTTTTCAAAATGTTTTCTTGCAGGTATACCATTCAAATTGAACATGTCAAGAATTTGTTTTCTTCTACAACCAAGTAGACTTATCCAACCCCAGGGAGTGTTGGATATCTAGGTTACCTTGAACTGAATTTCCTGTTCTAATTGATGGTTTGATACCCTTCAGTCCAGTAAAATTTAATTTATATTCTCCCATTTCGACTGCACATAATAGAGGTGTATTATGGTTTGGTCTTGTTTCTACTGCAAAATTTTAAACCTTTGTACCATTTCGAGGGTTTTTCACTGTT
Organism: Pinus albicaulis; assembly: GCA_034641835.2. Taxonomy (NCBI): domain Eukaryota; kingdom Viridiplantae; phylum Streptophyta; class Pinopsida; order Pinales; family Pinaceae; genus Pinus; species Pinus albicaulis. The sequence continues at coordinate 1,105,697,597 of CM076570.1, read as the reverse complement.
AAGGATTGTGATTCTTTGTGTTAAGGATTTTATTTCTTTTTTTTGTTAAGGATAGAGCTCAAAACAACTTTCAAATCTCGTGCATCTATCTTTTTTTTTCTGCAGGATCAATTTGATATTCATGTTTTTCCTCGTTTCTTTCTTCTTTCTTCTTCTTTATTGAAATTTTCGATCTCTGAATCTCCTTTAACACTGACCTCCATTGCTATCATGTGGGCTTCCATGTGTTGCATGGTCCTGCGTAGCTCTGTTTGTTATTTCTAGAGCCTTGTTGTCACTACGGTAGAGGTTCTTCGCGCTCCTCTACCACATCCTACATGAGCCATTGAAATTTTTTTGTCTTCTTATTGGCTGCTTTGATACCAATCTGATGCAAGCCAAAACCCCTTTCTTATTTAATGCTCAAAAGCACATCCACCATGGCTCTAAACCTGGTCTCTTGAAAACTGTGTTAAATCTTCGACGACCTCCTTTATCTCGCTCGAACTTACTGGTGGGGGAATTAACCCACTCCAGCATCAACCCTGTAAACAAAGTAAAGGAAACCATATACCTTTCCAACCACTGTGTATTGTTCAGAAAATATTTCGGGGATGTGTTCCTCCTTTGATCTTGCTTTGAAGTAATAAAAGAAAGGAAATTTCAATCAAGTTCGGCTTGTCTCTTGCTTGAAATCATGCACACAACCAATGAAGGAAATTTATCCCTACCCAACTAACTTGCAGGGTATAATTTAATAGAGAAAATAAAAGGACCTTTGCGCTATTGGGAAACACATTCCAAAAACATAAATATGCACAGAAAAATTGAATTGGACCTTCAAGAGATGCACATAATGTACAAATGAGACAAGCTCCTTCAAAATATTCCACACTGGACCTCTTGATGCTCTGAGTGAGCTACAAAGGTAATTTTATTATCATTTTCACAATATCAAGGAAATTACAATTGTTTTTAGGCGCAGATCCTAAAACCATGTATCTATTCACCAACTTCACTAACATAAGCTAATTTAAGCCTTGTTTTGTTCATTACATGGACTAATAATAAAAATTCCATTAATTAATACTAACAAATATCTAAATGGCCAATCAGTCCTTATTACATGCCATATCCCTTGAAATTCCTAATCTGATAAGAAAAATCATGAGGGTCCAACCCCTCTAGTAACGTTTGACAGTTGAACACATGGTCCTTTGAAATGACTAATGCTCTTGTATCAATAGTTCTACTTGCGTGGGGATTAAGGAAAATAATTTATAAACTATTATATTCCATTAAATTTGAGATCAAATGATGGACTTTAATGTTAATCCTGAACTTAGGGAATCTGAGATACGATGGAAATGACTTTAAATTTTATCGTGAAGCTCTGAGCATTTTCAATAAAAACTCTGTAAATTAAGCTCTAAGTTGCTTTAATATGTTCCTTTGATATCGTATAAAACCCAATCCTCTGTGTTGGTGAAATTAATCTATTCTATCATGTCGAAGCATATTCATAAAATGTAAGGCTTGTGTGTGGCTTGGTGAAAATAAACTATTAGCTCATGTCAAATTTGAAATTAAATGGTGGATTTTACTGTCAGATATTAAGGCATAGAATATGTAATGAGACCGGGATAAATTCCAACTTAGGATGTGTGATAAATTTCAAATTAGTTAGGGCATCAGAGATGTGACTAAGATACATTTCAAATTAATTAAGGTATCCAAGATGAAACCGAGATAAATTTAAAACTTAGTCAAGGTACTGAGTTGCGATCGAGATAAATTTCAACTTTAATTCATGAATCTCCAATAATTTTTTATGAAAAGGTTTTAAAATAAGTTTCCATGTTTCAAAATGGTCATATAAGTAAGTGGGATACTGTTTGGTTTGGGCATGGCCCTGTCAGTCTCAGGGATCCACACTAAGTTTCATGGCCTTATGATGAGATGTGTCGCATTCTTAAGTGCATTGGAATAAGGGTTTATGTATAAGTGAAAGGATTTTGTGGAGTTAAAATGATAGCCGCTGATTGAAAGTTTCAAGTTGGCAATGACTAGGCATATCAAATCACAGGGATTCATGCATAGACTGATGTCATGTGTGGGCCTTTCATGTATTTTTATTCCTCACTTTTCCATTGAATATTGGTGAAAAGCAGGGAAAGTGTTTTTTTTCTTAGTCATAGTTATAATTAAACACATTCAAAACATGGGAATGACACCATTAACTCCAAAGGGGGTAAAATTTAGTTCATGGTAGAGCAAAGGAAAGTGTGGAAATATCGATGAAAATAAATGAAATATGGTATGGAGAAGCCATCAAAATGCAAAGATAAATATAGTATGGAAATTTTTTTTTATAAATTTAGTTCTAATAAGAAGAAATCTATTAAACTACAAATTCTCTCTTCTCTCTCTCCCCTTTGTTTTTGTTCGGCAGGGGTATATATTTTGAGGATCGAGGTATATAGTGCATAATGATCTGATTAAAGTGTATTTATTTCTCTCATTGGCTTTTGTGTGATAGTTGGAGGAATAAAATTCTTTCCCATTATTCTAATTCAAGTTTGTCATAGTTGTTGAAGATGAAAATGTTTTATTTCTTGCCCAAACCAAGTACCTTTTCCACATTTTTAATGCTGCAAACATCATTTCAATTAGTCACTCTCACTTTTTGTATTTCATTTTCATTTTAGCTAACTTTTGTTAGGATTGGATATGCTCTATTTTGGATTTGTTAACATTTCTACTTTTATTTCTTTCCCAATTTTCCTTTTGAGGTAGTATATCATGCTTACCTATTTTTCCTTTATATAGTTTCTCTTTTAAGTAGCCCAATTCATATGAGATGGGATTCCCCATTGCATTTGAAATTTCTAAAAATGTCTTTTTTTATGGCCAAATTCTTGATTCTAATGTATTTCTCTTTGGTTCTAAACAATCATGTGGCATGCATGCTTTCTATTTTACATTAACAATATTCTACTATATGGTCTATTTGTTGCTTTCAATCAAGTGCATATTGGATTTGTTAATTATGTCATGTGTTGCCTGCAGTTCATTGATATGACATTTGTGTCCTTGGGAAATTTTGGCCTTAGAGAATGGATTCTTGCATCTCTTTTACCTCATTGATAATGATATGCCCATACATGACCTTATGTTGCTATTTTTGTAGAAACTCATATCAGATTGCTAATAGAATATAAGCAATCAATGAATTCCTAAGAATTTCTATTTGCTTGAGTTTGCATCAAAGGACTCAAAAAAGATACAAATGGATTGAAATTTGGAAAATAATACTCCTGAGGAAAGGGGCAATTTGTTTGTTTACACTTGTCCCCTATCTTTTGTTGTGCAAAATTGCACTGCACTTTTTCAGATGGCATGTTCTTACTATATTACTAATTGTAGCTAGCTAAAGTATTAAAGACACTACTTTATATGGATGGGGTTGAAATAAAATATACTTAATTTCATATTGTAAGGTTATGACATATCCTCTTTTTTTTCATAAAGCTCCTGATATGCCTATATAAAGCTCCTGATATGCCTATATCTATTTATGTGGTTTTTGTTTGGGCTTTGTTCATGCATAAGGTGGAGAATCTTGTACTTTTAAGGATATTGTTTTTTAGTGGTTAGTTGTCTAATGTAAATGAGTTAATATTTTCTAATGTACATGAATTAATCCCTTCTTTTCCCCGTATCAAACAGGGAATCATATATAAATATTTATTAGGATTCTTTCGTATCTGAGCACATCGCCAAATAACTTTTACTAGACAGGATTTTAATGTGTTGTATTGAAGTTGATTACGGATTATTCCCTTTGAACTGAAGTGTGTTGGAGTTCCTAAATAAATCCAACCTATTTCAATAGTTTTTGTTAAATTTTCAAGAGGCAAATCAGGGAAACAATGAAGGGCATGACTGACCTAGGAATTTCCATTTTGCATGACTCATTCATGTTATATTAGTTCTGTTGGAGTTAGTTCTTGGATATTGACATTTCAATAGTTTAAAGGTTTTACTGAAGGTTTATACACCTCAATTTGGAAGTAGTCTATGGGCGATAAATTTTAGATGAGTGGGATATTGCAAAACTGAAGGATGTCAATAGATGGCATTTTTTCCTTTTATTCTGCATTATTATTTATAATGAGCACTGAAACTCACATGTTTGTGGGTCACAATGAAAATGTATTTTTAGGCAGTCTTAATTAAATTGATATCATCAACTACAATATTTCGTTATTAATTTCCCATGTCTTTTTTCAATCATATGATTGAAAAGTAAATCTCATCAACTTTAATATTTTGTTATTAATTTTCCATGTATTTTTTCAATCATATGATTGAAAATTAATTTTTAATATTATCTTGATGTGTATGAAGTGATAAGCCTCTGTAACAGTTTCCAAGGATCCTTTCCTGGCTTTGAATACTTTCAATAAAGAAAGGTTTCTCTTTAGATTGAATTAAAAATTTCAGCCCATTCTTATCTATCATGTTAAAATCTCACAATGTTATTTCTATTCATATCTTTGACAGCTTCTTGGAAGGAGCAGTGGCTTTCAAGTTGCATCTACACATTGACCATGTACAAAGGGCCTTTGGATGTGGAGTGTTCCACTTAAGAGGACTGTTCTAGATGGAACTGAGTACAATATCTTACTTCTTGACAGTGAAGGCATTGATGCATATGATCAAACTGTAATCATTAACCCTATTTTCCTTATTCTCATTACATATAGTTTGTAATAAATTCACAAGTATTGCATTTCACAAAGGAAACTAGTTTATGTTTTGACAGTTTCTTTCAAGGTCATCGAGATGGAAACTTATAATTATAATCATAAACTTACTAATTATGGATGTAAAATGAGGTAGTTTTTTTTTTCTACCTTAATGAATTGTTAGAATACCGATGCCATGCAGCATCAGAAGCACAAAATTATGAAGTCTGGGTTGTGGTGTGAGAATCGTCGAAACAATGAAAATATTAAGCATCAGACGTGGTACCAGAATCAGCGTCGCAATTCTGACAGAGCACTTTCTCACGTTGGAGTTGCGATGACCATATGGAACCGTCGGACAAGCGATGACTACCTCGTAACATTAGTAGAGTGACTAACTTATGGATGCATCGGAAGAGTGAAAAATACGTGCCACCATCGGAAAAGTAACAACTACCTCATAACTTCGGTAGAGTGATGAACTTTTGGATTCGTCAGAAGAGAGACAAATTCTTACTAATGTTGGAAGAGAAACACAAATATGGAACAGTCAGAAGAGTAATGCAAAGTTGGTAATGCCAGAAGAGCAACGACCACTTGGAAATGTCGGAAATAGTATCGCTCTACCAATAGTTACTATAAGTGTCATAATTGCAATGCAATTGAAAACGACGTTTTTCTTCACCTCAAAGTGTCAGTTTTGGGATGCCTATGTGTTGCAAGAGCAACATTTTGGCCGTAAACAATTGGGCCAAATGTGCTAGTGTAATGCAATGAAGTTGTGTTCCTACTGAATCTATGTTTTTATGTATATTTATGTATTTTATTATGTTCCCCCATAATTTTGGATAAGTGACCGTGGGTGAAAATGTGAAGCTGGGTTACACTTTTTGCCCTTTTTTGAGAAAAAAATTTCATTTTTTTCGGTTCTTCAACTTTCTGCAAACTATAACAATTTTTCTGTGTAGAATTTCATTTTACGATGAAAATAAAAGTTGTGAGAAATTTTGTTAGATTTCTATTACTTATTTTTTGGAATTTTTTTATGCAGATTTGATATGTCAACTTAGCGTTTCTTTGAGTGTGTGTTTCTTAACAATCAGAGGATTCATAAGAAGTCATGTTATTTCGCAACGCTGTATTCATTGAAAATTTGTGTTTTTGAAAAAAAAAATGTGTTACAACAATCTAGACAGAGTCTAATTTGTTTTCGTCATATTCACAAAGCCAATGGATGCATATCATAATTACTAGAATTTTTTGAACTGGTCCAATACGAAAAACTGTGTATTTTTGATATGTTTCGCGTGGCAACAAATTTCTTAACATATAAGTTATAAACTAAAAATCTAAAAGCTACCCATTAGAGCCAACGGACCAATGTAATGCCCCATAATTTTTTCAATTTTTTTTACAATGTATTTTGGGAGATACAAAATTTTGATTTAACTGAATCACAATGACCCTTAGAAATTGTTTGCAATCATTTTATTAGAAAAATCATTAAAATTAATAAACGTTTACGAAATTCCATAAAAGTTATATTTCCTGAAAGTAGATTCAATTCTGAAAATGCTTGTCTTGGTTCCGACAGTTAATTAACAACCTTTCATGAAGTTTAATCAGTCCAAAGTTGCAGAACCGTTTTCAGAGCCTGGTTTTGCGTAATTGGTGACGCGTTAGTTCGGCCGAAATTTTCTTCCAAGTTCGGCCGAACTATGTTTTCCGCTTATGAGTTGTTAAAACTAACGTCTTAATAGTTCGGCCGAACTTCTAATCAAAATTTCGGCCGAACTATTGTGTAATTCTCTGTCGGCCGGAAAATTTTGTGGAGCCCCCTACAAAACACATATTTCGCGTCAATATAAATTGCCGCGAAATGATTCACAATTTTCGCACATTTCGCACTTCATTTCATTTTACAACTTGGTTTGAATTCAAAAAATTTTCTTCAAAGTTTGGATTTAAAGAACTTTTTTGGAAGACATTTTTTGGAAGCGGAGTGATTTTTCTTGGAGGTTCAAAGTTTGGGTTTAAAGAACTTTTTTGGAAGACATTTTTTGGAGGCGGCGTGATTTTTCTTGGAGGTATGTACGTGTTTTGTGTTGAAATAAATCTTTTGAGCTTCTTTGTTCAAAAAAATTTCTTCAAATTTTGGATTTAAAGAATTTTTTTGGAAAACATTTCTTGGAGGCGGTGTGATTTTTCTTGGAGGTATGTACTTGTTTTGTGTTGAAGTACGTGTTTTGGATTGGATTACATATTTTTTAGAAAAGATTTTTTTAAATTAAATCTTTTGTGATATTGTTTGTAATTGAGTTATTGTCTAATTTTTTGAAGGAAATTTTTTGAACCTCATACCCTATTATCATGGGAAATCGAAGAACTTGTGTGAGAAAATTTGATCGAAAAAGAGACCCTGAGGAACGTAGAGAAGAGACGAGACAATATCGCAAAAGAAAGTTAGAAGCTCTCTCAAATATTGAAGAGGAAAATCAACCTCAAGCAGAAATTGAAGCAGGTATGTAAATGTAAATATTACGTGATCTATTGATATATATTTAAAATTTTCCTAATGTAAAATGTGAAGCTTAATTTTTATTTGATGAACTAGTTTGAAAAATATTTTGTTTGATGTAAACAAACAGAGATATTCCTCAAAATATTGAAGAAGAAAATCAACCTCAAGCAGAAATTGAAGCAGGTATGTAAATGTAAATATTATGATCTATTGATATATTTTTAAAGTTTTCCCAATGTAAAATGTGAAGCTTAATTTTTATTTGATGAACTAGTTTGAAAATTTTTTTGTTTAATGTAAACAGACAGAGATACTCCTCAAAATATTGAAGAAGAAAATCAAGCTCAAGCAGAAATTGAATCGGGTATGTAAATGTAAATATTATGATCTATTAATATATTTAAAATTTTCCTAATATTTGTTGACATATTTATTAATTTAGTTATTTATTGAATATGTACTATTTTTTCAAATATGTACAGATGAAATCACTATCGATAATGAGATGTTAGAAAATGTCGACACTCACACATATGGAGATAAAAAACCTGACCATGTTATACGATATCGTGTCGATAAAATTTTTGAAATGTATTTCAAAAATGAGCAAGTGACAGTTCAAGCTCAAATGTTGAAAGGTCTCTTATCATCAAAGAAATTTAAAGAAGCGACGACACTATTGGGTATTCGAAAATCAACCAAAGATAAAAAAAAATGAAAGAAGAGGTGATAAAAAATGTGAGTAGTGCTATAGAGTCAATTAAGAGATCTAGAGATAAAGATGTTTCAAATATACGTAGAGGAATACAAATGGCAATGGTTTCACCAAGTACTCAAGAGAATCGTTTGAATCTAACATCTATGGCACGAGCACTAGGAACCTCGCGAAAAACTCTGCACAAACATCGAAAATTTCGACTGCAAATAGATGTAAATGATGAACTCGCTAGTTGGAGAGCTATTTGTAGGCAACCATACAAAGATAGACTTGGAGAAGATGTTAAAAATAACATATGAATATTAAAAAGAACAATTTCGTGTTTCACCGACCCAAAGACATGATGTAAGAAGAATAATATCAAATCAATACGATGAACAGAAAACATCTTTGGAACCATCAACAGAGTTATTCAACAAGTTCAAAGAAGAGAATCATCAAATTCAAGTTTTACCCATGGCTTTTATTCAACAGAAAATCATGGTATGTAAAACTTATCACCGTACGCGGCATTTGAAGAAGCCGTTATCATGTGGAACGATATTTATATGTATCTCCTGATTTTTGATATTATAAGGATCACTTCCTCTTCCACTATCCGTAACTATCTCAAATTCTATGTGAAAGAGAAAGGTTAAGTAAATTGATTAAAGTAAAAGAATACGTGTTGGGTAAAACGAATAATATTTAAATTTGATCAACTTCAAAGCAATAACATTTAGATGAGAGAAATGACTCAACTGCTGTCCACACAGTGAAATGGAAGAGATATGAATATATCAAAACACATCTATGTGCATAGTGTTAAAAGAATCAAACAGGAGAAGACTAAATTTTTCCTGATACTTTTTGAGAAAATTTAGTAGAATTATAAATACACTCCAGCATCTCTATATTTTATTGCATCGAAATTCAAAAATCTCAGTAAAGTCACTGGTGAACATTTGTCAAAGGATTGACCAAAGTAAAATTCACATTTGTTCCACAGCAGAAATTCAACAGTAAATACTACCACCACTAAGTCCTGCTGCCCATATTCTATATGAATAGATGTCATAACAAAATGTCGATCATATAGAAAGCACGATAGAAAATCGCACAACATTAAAGAATATCACTTTTATATCATGACGATCGTACATATGATACATGTTTTGTAATAAATATTGTTTTGAAGAATTTATGATTCATTGGAAAATCGTGGAATAAAATTCAATGAACATTGGATATGGTCACTAATAGCCAACCCAAATCGTACGATCATTTTTTTTGTCAGTTGTTCTACAGAAACTTATATATTATTAATATTGTTGGGGTCTTTTTTTTTAGAACGCGTTAAAAGGAGAACATACTTATGTGAGCAGCGTACAAAAACTAGCATTAAAGATATCAATGCGAACCACTCCACGCCTGCTTCCTTGTGAATGCTGTAAAGTTGTTCAATGGCAAAATCGTCGAAGCTACACAGAGATTAACCTATCGATATGTTTGTTGTTGCACATTCAATTTAATTTTGAGACAGAAATTCAATTTTTAAAATATCAGATATTTTAATATACAATGATTATTTTTAATTGCATTTTGATATCATGTATTGCAAATTTTTTCTAATTTTCCACATAAAGTGGTTTTTCTATATATTTAAATCGGAGACGTAAATAGGATCACCTGGTTCACCGAAAATGACGTTGAAAACAAGAAGACCAATTGTATCTAATTCAAACAAAGTTGTCCATAAATGTGTTTTATACTGATAAAAGAAAATATTCTTGTTTTTGTAGATGTTTGCACAGACAAAGGCAAAATCCAATGACGTCAGAAAACAAAACAAGTGTGAACTATCAAATATACAGAGTTTTTAAACGCACAGAAAGGAAAAACTTAACAAATGAAGAAATGTAATCAGAGAATTTATACATTAATTCCATGGTGACTAGAAGTCACATCTAGATAGAGAAGAAGACATTTTAAATTACTAATGATTTAAAGACTACAACAATTTAAATATGCATAATTAAATGTTAAATTATTCTATTGTGCAAGAGATGTTTTTTGTCAGAATTAAATTTATTGACAAATTTGTATGAAAATGTGTGAAGTATTATTTGATGCGTTGCAATGAATTCAAAATGAAATGATATTACAAGACTATAATGACCGCGTATTTCAAGATAATAAAGGGTCTATTATACCGAAAGGTTATTTTTTCAACAACCCGTCAAAGTGGAGACTGCTGCTTAAGACGCAACCCGATTCCATGTTGTCATGATAGTCACTTGGTGTGTGGCAAGACGATAAACAGAGAAGTCTACACCCAAAGAAAATCAAAATTAAGAAATGGAAATGTCAAAATCCCAAATTGAACCATTTATTATATTTAATTCATTAATTTTTGATATGTCCACACAATTCTACTATTACTCGGATTAAATATGTTTTAGAACTTCCTACATCAACTGGGGAAAAAAATTAGTCAGTTATGTTATTTGTGGTTTGGCATATGTTACAAATTGTTTAAAAAGCATACGTTCTAGCATCATTCCATAATGCATACATGTGCACTCATTAAAAATGCTATATGTACGGATATATATATATATATATATATATATATATATATATATATATATATATATATATATTCTGGGAATGAAATTAATTGTTCTTGTAATAATTTTTTTCTTGTATAAGCCTCCCACCATATGGTGCAAATTATTTCACTTTATTTCGTAAGGCCTATCTTGCCCCATATGGCCTAGCCTCCAAGGGACGAGATAACAAGTGGTTGTCCCCACTTTACCAATTTTCTAACTACAAGTTTACTCATTATGCTTTCCATCTTACATGATGTCCTAGCCAAAGACAGATTTTCTTTTGTTTCAAGTTTCCGTGAAAGCTGTCATCGAATGACCGCCTAACTCTTGTAGTAAACACCATACCTATCTCTCTCGCTTCAATATTAACAGGTTTAATTATTATATTGAAAATTGCTTCACATTGTCAATAATTTTTTATGCTTTTATACTAAAACTAATAACACTATTAATCCAATGTCTTTACAAGGAAGTTGCATCATCACACACAATTATATCAAATTAGAAATCAATACATACGAAATCATTGGAATATCTTGTTACAAGTAACATAATTTAATTTTTACTGTATGTGCAAATGTAGGTTGAAAATCCATCCAAAACCAAGTTGTAGATTGAAACCATCCAAAACTTAAGTTTTAAAACCTTTTGATTATATATTAAAATTATTAAACATTAACATTTAAATGTTGGAAGATCACACAAAAAATGTAGATTGAAACCATACAAAAGTCGAGTTGCAATGCCATGCTAATGAGAATCAACTATCCACAAACTATTTAACAAATTAAATATCACATGCTGTTGTTTTGAAATGCAGTTGTCACCGAATGACCTCCATTAGGAGGATATAAATACTAACTTTGTAAGATCATTTCACATTCGGAAAATTCAAAATGCCTGTAGGGGACCCACAATCTAATTTAAAGTATCATTCACCCTAGGGAGTGTAAAATATTCAATGTAGGTTGGTGACGATGCTCACTCCTAGCTTGAAGTAGGCTGGGCTTAATGACCAATTATTTAATGAATTCTAATGCACTAGACCAAAGTTGGTTCAACCATTTTCATTTTTCACCCAAGAATGTAATATTGACTATCCGGACAAACTGCTGGAAATTGAAAAGCTTGACATGGAGATACTGTTGGTGAACAAAGATCAAGAACTCTTTTATGAAAGGCTCACTTGAAGGGAGAAGCCACCACGCTGCAAAGCAAAGTCAAGAACATGGAAGATAAGATCAAGAGGGACTTTCTTGATCCGAAACCTATTGGTTTTCAATAAAGAAAATGCATGTGTTGGCACACTTGGAAAAGAAGACGACACTATGAGGATTACACCGCTAAAGGAGTCAATATATGTCGTATTGGAGCAATTAGCTAATCTGAAAGTTAAAAGAGCTGAACCAATTCGTTAAGACTCAGATCGGATTCTTCTATGGAGCTCACAAGGAGAAGATATGTGAAAAGTAATCACAAGCCAAGGGCTATTCAAAGACAGCTGAAGAGGAATGTTGAAGAAGATCACAAGTAAGGCGGAAGACAAGGAGGAGGAATGAGTGATGAAAGTTCCTGGACTTGAGATTCGTGTTCACAACCGTACATGGAAAAATTCTCTACTTTGATAGACAAAGGGGTCCATAGCTTCCTACGAAAGGCAGCTTCATCTCTAGAAAGATAAATGCTTAGCACCTAGAAAGAGCCGAGTGCCGGGGCGGCGCCCTCAATTCGAGGATGAAAGTGGTGTTGGACTCCGTGTCATGAAAGGCACACATGTGAGAGTAGGGTCATTAAGCTTGGAAAGACAGACTTAAGAGTCATTGACATGGATGGATCATCGATATGTTGGGACGAGACTTCAGTTGTTATAAGCCATACCAATGATGGACCGAGACATTCTCTTAATTCTTGTGACTGTCTTAAACTATTTCGAAACTTTCCCCTATTCTTATTGTCACCCTTAATATTTTGTCATCTTTCCGTATCGATTATATTAAAAAGAAAGTATAAATTACAAATCGTAAATCATTTAAATATTTAGCTCTAACTCTTGTAGTAAACACCATACCTCAAGTCTCTCTTGTTTCAATATTATTAGGTTTAATTATTATAACACAAAATCGTTCTACATTGTCACACTCTGCGCTTACACCGAAATCAATGAACACTATTAATCCCACTGACTTTACAAGTAATGTACCATCATACATGCAATTATATCAACTCGTAAATCAATACATATTTAAACCATTTAAATATTTAGCTTCCACTCTTGTAGTAAACACCATACCTCAAGTTTCGCTCTCCAATATTATTAGGTTTAATTATTATAACACAAAAATCGTTTGGCATTGTCAATAATTTTTTTAATACACCCAAATCACAATTATTATTAATCCAATGATTTTTAAGGGTTAAATGCACACTATACATGCAATTATATCAAATCGTAAATCAACATATTGTAATGAAATCAATGGGATCACTTTGTTACAAGTAACATTTCAATTTACCACATGTGCAATGTAGGTTCATATCATCATTCATGTAGTTTTAAAAACTTCATGCCATGCCAATTATAATTCAACTATCCAACAAAACATTGAAACATTAAAGTTACCATATGCCATGCCAATTAGAATTGTCATCCAACAAAAAAATTTAACATTAAATATCACATGTCAAATGTAATTCAGAAGGACAAACATTACTTCACATTCACATGCTGGGTAAAAGTACTATAAACCATCCAGAACATCAAATCAATGAACACTATTAATCCAATGACTTCAACAAGTAATGTACCATCATATGCAATTATATCAAAATCAGAAATCAACATATACCGTAATGAAATCAATGGGATTGTCTTGTTACAAGTAACATTTCAATTTCACTACAAGGTGCAAATGTAGGTTCATACATTCTATCATTCATGTAGTTTTAAAAAATTCAGATGCGTGTTCATAATTTCAACTATCCAACAAAAATATTTAACATTAAATATCACATGCCACATAATTATAATTCAACTATCCAACAAAAAACATTTAACATTAAATATCAAGACACAAATGTAATTCGTATGACACATTATCACACATTCACAGCCAGTACTAAAACCATCCAAAGAACACCTAAATCAATGAATACTATTAACCTAATGATTTCACAGCAATACCATCATACATGCACTATATCAAACGAAATCAAACAGACATCAGAAATGAAATCATCAGATTGTCTTGTTACAATAATATTTAACCACTAAGATGTGCAAATGAAATTATTCACTATTCATGTAGTTTTTAAAAACTTCAGATGCCATGCTAATTATAATTCAATTCATCCAACAAAACATTAACATTAAATATCAACATGTCAAATGTAATCAGAATATGTTATCATTTCCACATTCACATGCCAAAAGTACTAAAACCATCCAAAAATTAAATAAAACAAATTATATAATAGTCACTAAATATGTCCAAAAATTGTAAATCTCACTTCGATATCAAACCCATCAAGTTTAACAAATTTTAAAACCATCTAAATTTTGAAATCAAATTCAGAAACTCTGTCCATCAAAACGGAGGATCTAGTGCCTGGGTTCTTTATAGCGCCTATCCCCGTGAATAGGAAACCATCATACACAATGCAATGTACTTGAACATTAAAATCTGAAGTTTTAAAAATGAATGAGTTCATATATATATCTAGAAATTCATGTAAAAAACAAATATAACAAAAAAATCATGCAATACCTCATAAGGTTCCCTCTCCAGCTCAGAAGAGGTTATGCCATAGAAACATTCCAAGGGTAACTCCGTACAATATACATGTACAAGCAAATATAAATATATATATATATATACATAAATAATTTATATAAATTAAAACTTTCAAATGAAAATGCACATATGAAACGTATTTAACAAATAATATTAAAAAAGAAGCTAAAGACAACTTGTTCAAATGCCGTGATGTTCCTATCTCCGTCGCTAGGAGTCCTCGATTAAAAATCAGACGAACCTAAATTCAAAAAATTTTAAATAACTCAAAATATAGATCTTCTCTCTATGTACCCCAATTTTTAATGCAACTTTTGAGTAAGCAATTTCTTGAACTTGTGAAAAATTGTCCATATCAGAGACATCTCCCAATGAAATAATGTATATCTCCTATGTTGAAGAAGGTACAGCCCATCCCAAAAACATCGACTTAATTGGAATCGTTAAAACATTTAAAATCAAACTACATATATACATACATGCACATGTGTGGCAACAATTATTTATTTTAGAGTCACTTCTAAAAAACACTAACATACATGTAACAACATATCATGATGGTCAAACCTATCCGCATCGTTTTGACAGTAGGTCCTGTAAACGTAATATTAACATTTTCATCACGCATCACGTTCGAGAACCGCAAATGGTGTTTTTGTTGACATAATCATACATTTTTGTTGTATTAATGTACACATACAAATAAATGTATACATGTACATGCACATGTATTTATTATAAATTAAAATACACATGTATATGTAAATATAATTTTAAACCCTAAGGTCACTAACACACATCGTCCTTATGTCTTCTTCTCTATTAAAAATTAGGTCTTGCGATCATTGCGACAATTTATTATGTTCGGAGATCTTCAACATTCATGTTGTAAATCTCCATCTTCGTACGATAAACAAAATTGGAAAGTATTTTCAGGTTTTTGCTTACTTAAACAAAATATCACCCACTCAATCCGCTATGGAACATTTCATCATAATATCTTCTTTCATTTAATTTATTTGAGAAGTCGCATCCATCTCTCCATCGTTAGGTTTCGACTCGAAATGGTCGACTCACCAATGGCGTCTCAAAGCAGGCAACTCCACATCTCGCTTAGCGCCCTTACGTTTAGTGAGGACCGACCTCTCCCTACAAAAAAATTCTAAAGGAAGGTCATCGTAGCTTCAAGCTCACACTCAAAAAAAATTTACAAACATTGAAAAATAAACAGAACCTCATCGCTCCACGAAGCCTAAAAGGGCACGAAGATGTCGATCATACAAATATTTTTCTTCGTCCGGGTGCTGAAATACCGCACCTTCAACATTTTTCTTTTTTGGCCTTTCCTTATAATTAAACACACTTAGCATCACCGAAACTTTTTGTTTTATGTCCTCGCCATTTATCGGGACCTATCATCGTTTCTTTTCTTCTTCTCTACCGCTCCACAAACGAATTGCTCGTTGAACTCAAATTTCTTTAACACTTTTACCATTTCATTTCAATGAATGTGTATTATTTCGAGGCTTTGTCTACACTCTCGCAGTAGAGACAAAGCTTCTAGATCTCTTTTGCAATTTTGCATGAAGGCTTCGACACCTTTGTATGCATTCCGCCATGTTCGTCCCATGGTATACGTAATCTCACCCGGATAAGTTGTAAACAAGTTGACAAAACCTCTTCTTCAATGTAGCGGACCCGCCCAAGGCTTTTTGACCACCGGCTCGAACATTTAGCCTCGCATCAATATATATAAAATTTCGTATATTAGAAAAAAACACGTGTAAAAAAAAGTTGTCAAATTTAATGAAAAATATTGAAATCGAGCAACTGAAGGCATGAAGCTACATCATCTCCAACATGACCCTGGCCGAGAAATCCAACTCCCGCAATGACGCCGGCCGAGAACCGTACCTACGTGACCCCGTTGAGAAACCGTAATCATTGATTGGCCTCTCTAACAACATTACCCCTCTTCCCGCAACTTGCTACCACCATCCCTCGACCGATTGAACCCGCTACGTGATGGAGAAACCCTTTCTCCCCCGTCCCTAAAAAATTAAAAATATGAAACTTATTAACAACTAATTTCTACCCAAAGTTAACAAAAAATCAATTCCAGGTGTACACACATGTATGGAGATTTAAGATTATATTGAATATCGTGTTCATCCTCCGATCCCCGAACTCCATATGGATTCATCACTTTCGTCTTTCATCCTCCATGATACATATCTATTGGTCGACATTCACAAAATAGATTTCAAAAAATCAATTTGTAATTTATGCACACAAAATTATGTAGAACACAACTTTCTGAAAACAATAATCGACTGCGGTGAAACATAGGAACTAAATGAGAAACCTAAGGAAAACTATGGTTTCAAGTCGAACCTTTCAGAGAGGTTCCAATACCCTAGAGGAAAACCTACTTAAATGTTAAACCGTATGTTCTATATTTCTTTAAGGGCATTTCTCGCCCTCGTATTCTTTCTTTCCCAATCAAGGTTTATAAAATAACATGAGAAGCAACATGAGACTCTGGGAAATAATCATTTTCATTATCTATATGGAAGGCAAGAAGGATTGTCACAATTTACTAATTTTTTAAGAATATATCAAATAAATGTTTTGAGAAGCAATATGGTTTGCTCCTTATATTTGGCACTGTAATTTAATAACGTTTATAAACCCCATCCTTACAATTTTTATAATTTCCATGATGATAGTATTTGAATTTCATTCCCCCATATTTCTTGTTAATGATTATAACCTTAAAATGATTAGTATTGGTTTGTCATCATCATCTCAAATGACCTGGCAGATGCGAAAATTTACCATATGTCAATCATCATCACTTCACACCATCTCATACATGACCCTTCTACATATTACATGAAAGTGAATAAGATGTCATCCTCTTCACCTATCCCATGAATGATTGTGACAACAAAAAGAATAAAATAATAAACTAGTAACTCGTAGGACAGTTTCTAGTTTGTCCCTCCATCCGCCCTATAGCTGTGATTTCTCACCTTTCCACTTCCAATCCCTATTCTCGAAATCATTGTATACAAAACAATTTTATCGTATAGCCACAATTAATATCACATTAATAACTCACGTTGTTTTTTATTGTAAAGTCCAATAACAACAATGTTAATTGAGTTTAGTAGCATATACAATTTCTTTTGACTTCCAGAAAGTTTAATTTATTAGTAGAATTTAATTCACTAAAATGAATTTCAAAATAAAATGTTGGAAGAGAAAAAAATAGGCAATCACCGGATATGGAGTGGGTGGAGGAGGAAAAACTAACAGATCTCTTCCTTATCAAACTTCTTTATTCACCTAATGTCACAATCAATCATGGTCTAGGCAGTAGGGGATGACCTACCATAAATTCAATCACATAATGTGAGAAGGAAGCCATATGTAGATGGTGTGAAACGATGATTACAAACATGGTAATTTTTCATTTTTGAGATGATTAAAACCAAGCACAGTTTTATTAAAGGTTATAATCATTGGTGCCTAATGTGGGGTGGACACCGGAATCAAGTTCGTATCAAAGTACAATTTAATTGGCTTTAGCTTTAAGGTTAGTTAGAAGAATTCATTATTGTTTTGCCTTCACTTCTCCTCCGAAATGAATGTGCACGTGCTTTTGAGAGACATTAGAGGAATAAGGTCCAAATTTTTGATGAAAATGTGCTATGAAAGTAAAGGGTTTTAAAGACAAGCATGTAAAAGGCATATTTCGAGCCAAAATGTCTTCAAGAAGGGCCTAATTATTTGGCCTCGTTATGGAAAACATGGAAAAAGGCTCCAAAATGGTGAGTGCACACAGTTTGCCCAAGAAGAACTTTATTTTGCATAGTTGCACCTTGCTTGTGTAAAGTTTGTGTTCATGATGAATGGAACATGTACATAGTTTACCTTAAAGTTGTTGTGTTTTATGGTACAAAATGAAGAATTCTCTCTATTTAGATCCAGTCTTAGATTGATCACAGGGGTACTATTGACAGTGTCACTACAAAAAAGATGAGATCCGCAGGCTACCTCGGCCCTTGCTGACTTCTCACTTACAGAACTTTTTAGAAGTGCAAACACTATGTGGCTACAGCCATTCAACGTTGTTGCCAGACATGGAATGTGTCTTTCTCGTTAAAAAATAGTTTCGAGGTAGTTAATCTTCACATGTCACCAAGCAAGTTTACACAAGATCAACCTTCCTTTCTCTCAGAAAATAATTATGTTCAGTAAAATGGGAAGCCAAAATATAAGGACAATGATTAACGTACTTATTATGCATGATGGGAGAACCCCAGCGCTTTTCTCGTTAATATATTTACGATCTCAACATTTATCATATCGATGTTAGTATTTCGACGAAGAATACATCAAGCTCAAATCTCATGGTCGAAATATCATTAATACTTTTGTATGCATATTGAGATTATTAAGATATTAACAAGGGAAAGCGCTAGAGATTCTCCATCATGCATAACCTACGTTGATGCTTTTTATAGTGAAAAACTCAAAGAACCAATCCAGAGGGGTCATTTTATGGGGGTGAGAATTCAGGTATTCAACCCTTTAGAGTCATTTTGAGGCTAAACATATCAAAAATAAACGATTATATAATTTAAGTTGAAGGCCCATGAGATAAATATGACTTCTATGTATACTTGTAAATTAAATTATCTATTTATTAAATATATGAATAATAATTGGTACTTAGTATTCAAAGAGTCCAAATGCTCATTCAAGACCATATGTATTCTCAACTTAACTTAGCTGGGATTTGCAATACTATATTTGAGTTGGACAGCTCCATTTCAAGATATTATGGTTATCCAAGAGGGGATATAAAAAATGAAAGAAGAATGGAAAAGAGGATTTCATAATCGATGAGGGTCAAGATGATTCACATGATGGCGTAACCAAAAGAAGCGCCATTGAAAATGTTTACCACATGCTTAGATTTCTTATCCAATTAAGGCTTCAGTATGTATTTTTTGATGTTTCATGAATTTCTTTGCAACTAAAGCATAAAAGTGTTGCATGAAGCAAGATGTTGAAACTAGAGTTATGTTGACACACTTAAATGTAACAACATAAATTGCACATGAGCTCTATTATTTGTTCTAAGAGTCAGCTTGTTTGAAGAGGCATGTTTTGTCAACTTGTGTTTTGGTTGATGGTTTCGTACACCAATATGTAAGAGTATATGGACATATTCACATGATGTGACTTTTTTTTTCTTTTGAAGGAGAAAATGAGAGTGTCAGCGAGCTATGTTTCTCGTACGATGTGTTTTCGCTTCTCGAGGAGCCTTGTTTGTATGTAGACGTCACAAGATTTTGTTAAGGTCCACTCTTGAGCGAGAGCCTCATGATTGGTTAAACTTATTCATGAGAATCAAATGGGAGTGCATCCTTATTTTGAAAACAAGTAGGATTCTAAGCTACTCAGGACTCAAACCATCATTTTTAAATTTTAAATATAATGGTGCTGTTTCAATGCTCGAATCCACAACCCTAGTACTTGAAATCACTAATCTAATTACACATGAAATAAATAGTTATTTTCTTCAACATTAAAATATAACTAAAAACTAAATTCAAATATATTTGAAAGAAAAGAAGCGCCATTGAAATGGTTTGCCTATGATGGTTAGATTTCTTATCCAATTAAGGCTCAGTATGTATTTTGATGTTTCATGAATTTTCTTTGCAAATTCAAAGACAGCATGTTGCAGCGGAAGAAAAGATGGAAAGTATGTTAGTATACCTTCCAATGCACAAATATGGAAATTTGTGGCATGAGCTCTATTATTTGCATTTTAAGAGCGTCGGTTCGAAGAGGCATGTTTTGTCGACTTGTGTTTGGTTGATGGTTTTGTACACCAATATGTAAGAGTACATATATATTCACATGATGTGAATTTTTTTTCCTTTGAAGGAGAAAAATGATCCGTTTTCGCCTGATGAGCTTGTTTGTGACAAGACGTCACAAGATTTTTGTCATGTCCACTCTCGAGCGAGAGCCTCATGATTACAACCACCTGTGGAGAATCAAATGAGTGCATCCTTATTTTGAAAAAAAGTAGGATTCTAAGCTACCGCCCTAGGACTCAAACCATCATTTTTAAATTTGAAATATCATGGTGTGTTGTTTCAATGCCCTAATCCACAACCCTAATACATGAAATCACTAATCTAATTAAAAGAAATAAATAGTTATTTTCTCCAACATTAAAAATATAACTAAAAACTAAATTCAACATGGTTGAAAGAAAAAGAAATTGAACTTTAACATTCAATGAAATTTCTAAATAATAACATTGAAATTATAAGTTTTTTCTTACACAACACATTTAAAAGCTAAAATTTTTAAAACTTTTATGCTTCATTGCCGCCTAATTATTCATTCCTAATGTATTGCAATAAATCAAGTAGTTAATTAAACAATCATAAACCATTTCAATCTTCTTTCCTTTATGTCTTTGAAATATCAAGATAAGGAAAAAAAACTTCAGTATCATACATCAACTGTATAAGAAAACATATCAACTCAACCAAGAGCTAACATGAGATATCATTCTATAGGCAAACATTCAAACATGAGCACTGCTACATGTCCAACAAAAGAGAATTTAATTGTAAAATCGACCCAAATGTTTCTCCAAAGAAAGTATCAGACAAGTTAGATTTTGTAATAAATTTAAAAAATTAAAATATTACTTGAAATATGAATTTGGATGTGAAATAATCATAAGCAAATTTGTCAAAAATTATATATTTGTTTTAACTCCAATGTATCGTGGGGTTTAAATCTATGATACTATGGAAATAGAGATCTATATCCAAAAGTATTTCTTTCAATATCGCTGTAAATATACATAAAGTCTTAATATTCTCATAATTTAATGAAACAATAATTAATAATCCATCTTTGAAACCATCTAAAAAGGAAATAACACATGTGGAAACCAATAAGTACCATCAATTTACCAACCAACCAAATCCCCACCGATGGTAAGTAATAAAATACATATTTTATCTACATATAAAATCAACATTTAGTTGTCCTCTTAAAGCACGGAAAACTGCAAGATGAAAGTTAAGAAATTCACGTACGCAACTTAGGTTTCCAAGAAAGAGGTGTAAGAAAAAGGAATAAAATAAAATAAAATAAAAATAATTTATAGCTCCTGCAAGGTTCCAATTTAGGAACCAAAGCATATTTCTTTGTCAAGTTTGTCCTTAGAAAAGCTACAACATGAAAGTTACCTAGAAATTCATAAATACAAGATTCTAGGTGTCCAAGAGCTAAAGGATAAAAAATAATGTAAAAAATTGAAAAAACTTGAACTCGTAAGGGTGTACACAATGTGAAAGGTCAAAAGTATATTTCTCAAGGCCATTTTGAAGCTTAGAAGAGAATCAAGATGAAATAGAAGATTCACACCAAAGACTAGAAATGAGTTTAAACAAAACTCAAGTTCAAGGTCTACAGAAGGCATGAGAGGCTTAATATTAAGCAAAAATAACTACCCAACATTTCTAGGAAAACAAAATAAAGTGAAATAAAGAGTCAAATAACTAAAACATTGTTGTTTTGTAGTCCAAGATATAGTCAACAATATAAGTGCGTTACACAAAAACAAATGTAAACACAATGGAAAATCAAACATATCCTTGCTATCAAATCGGAATTTTATTTTAAGATGGTAGAACTTAAGTCTCAATTGTAATTGATTCTTTTGAAGTGTAATTCCAAGCTCATTAAGCATACTAGTGGACCAAATTTTTAAAGCAACTAGATTCACAACAAGAGACACACAATGTGCCCTTGTAGACAAGGGACTAGACAAACATAATTCAACAAGACATCCCAACCTAAAAAAGAAAATGACATAATGGAAGAAATATATCAACATTTGAGGTCCTTTTTCATTCCTTAACAGCCAGGATGACCTAAACTTGAAAATGCTAGAGATTTTCGCACCTGATATGAACGTGACCAAAAATTATCGACTTCAACTGTTTGGTGACCAACTATATAAAATGTAGGACTACAGGGAAGTTTCTAACATGAAAGATGTAATTTCATCTCAATTAACAATAAATAATATGTTTTATTTCTGAAATTAAATATATATATATGTGTGTGTGTGTGTGTGTGTGTGTGTGTGTCCACGAATGACCACAAGGTTGGGTCAATAGGATTCAAAAGTATAGACAATGTGATTGTATATTTATATTTCAAATTAAAATCAAAATTTTATAAAGTGCCTAAATCTTCTTCAAAGATTAACATTTCTAAGATTAGTGGAATCACTAAAACAACATCACAAAAATATAACAATAGAATATAAAAGCCTATTCTACAGTTATCCCTTCATCCTTGTAACCTAGATCTGGCTTAAACATTAGCGCTTTAGGAGGAGATCCCATGTCAGGTCTAACTTTGAATATGAGTTGTACAAGGACTAACTAACTAACGATACATGTGAGAAAGAGATTGAAGCAAGAAGTATATAAATGAAAAAGTAAGACAAGGGAAAAGCAGTAGCAAGACATGAGAAGAGTAAGAAAACGTTTGGTAGAGCAAGAGTAGAGTAAGACAATATGAGAAGAGTAAGGCAAAAACTTCAGATAAGAGAGTAATACAAGAGAAGAGTAAAAGGCACAGAAAGAACATTTTTATAAATTAATCCATTAATTTTAACATGCATGACTGTAATACTACACAACAAATTCATAATAATGTTATCATTTCCTATACCAAAGATTAATTATACACCGAAAAACACCAACCTCACTGAAATGTACATGGCATGCTTGAAGATGAAGTTGCCAGGCGTTTTTATTGACATGTATTTAACAACTACAGTAGCATGGTACATGCTAATGTGACATAAAATTCAGACATTTTTGTTGAAGTTTTAGGAATGTCTTCACTATTTGCGCTATGTAGCTGAAATTGCAGGGAGGAAAAATTAATGTGATTTTGACATTTTAAGTGAATGAACTTTTTTTTTCAAGAAGAACAGATATCATATTATACAAGACAAAGAATGTATTTATAATGTATTATACAAAGACAGATAGTCTTCCAAAGATAAATGAATAATTATCGTATCATGACCGTAGAGATGTAATGAAACCTATAATGAGAAGAAACCTCGCCACTTCAAGAGTTCTCGATGTGGGACTTCAACTTGAGACCTATATGCTATAATGTAGATTAAAGGTAGCATATGTATTGCACTTTAAAGAGATTAGGACAATCAATGTGGTTATTTTTCAATTCAATCAAGAGATAATAGTCATCAATTAGGTCGCACTGTGTTCTAGGTCCGGGTGCTCCTGTAGGCCGAGAGTTGCGGTACTTAGGTTAGAATATAGGCCGCATTTGAAGAGCTTCTAACCACTCCTAGCCCTTCAAGAAAGGCCGAATGGTCTAGTATTAAAAACGTTTCTACCGTGCACATGTAAATAATTAGTTTGTGCATGTTATAAAAAAGGTTGTGTTTTAGTGTCCACAGATATTCTATGAGGGCCTAGGCCCTAATTAAGCCTCAAAACATTGCCTTTGTTGGAGCCACTTCACCTCGGTATCATAGTATTAAAATGATCCTCAAAGGCGATTAGTGTTCTAATAAACAACCCCACAAGATAGGTCCCCCCACCTATAAATTCGTATTTCAAGTCCTTTTAACCCAAAATGAAAACAAAAGTGATTCTGACCAAAGAACACTTCAAAATTTTCAAACTTATGCCTGCTGTGGTCCCAACTCGTATTACGAAATGTATAAAAATGCATTAACAAGATACAAAAAAATGGCCACGTATTTTCCACGTCCAAAATACAAAAAAATGCATTAACAGCATTTTTCCACGCTCCACCATAATCGAAGAGCGTTAATTGCAGCAAACACGACAGGGAGTCACAAGTATGTATATTAAACGACGCAGGAGAAACAACGATGTAGGTGCTAACCTTCAGCATGGCGACAAGGTGCGATGGGTAACTCCGCACGGCTGGCGCCCAGGTGCGACAAATGTACACACAAAACGCGGGAACAATAAAATCGGTAACTGTTAATAACTTCGCGGCGATTTATTTATAGAAAATAGTTCGGCCGAACTATTTTAAATGTAAAAGTTCGTGCTCAATTTAGTTGCCGCTTTTCTTCTCAATCTCCTAAAAATTACACACCGCGCCGTCAAGAAGCTGTCATTTTAAACAGACCGCGTAGTCTTGGCCGAACTTTAAAAACAAGTTCGGGCCGAACTCTATAAAATGTTCTGCACGAACTATTGCCAAAAAAAATTTCAACCCGCAATTTCACAAAAGTGTAAACTCGTGTTCACTTCCGCCTATAGTTTTCATATTATTGTATCACGTTTCAGCTCATCCAAAGACCCGGTGTTTTACTACTTCCACTCTCCTCATACTATATCTTGGTAAATTTTCCACATTGCTTATAGTTTAGGTGTAAGACCTTCGAACTTTCCTCAAGATTTGGTCTTATCTAGCCGATAGTCTTGTTTATCATCCAAAGGTAAACATTGATTGTCAGCTTTAAAATATTTCTTTAATCGTATAATGTTTTTCTTTAATCATAGCGAATTCTCTTCCATTGTTTAACAGAAAATAAATTTCACCTATTATAAGCTTGTACATATTCTGTATTTCCGTACAATTTGTTTCCTTGTTTACTCGAATGGGATAGTAATAATATGCATTTAGGTGCCTGTAATCGCATCAACTTCCGGATTTTTTTGGAAATATATATAACCTCTCGTCATCTCCAAAATTTCTTTAAATTCTACATACTTAGTCTTATTTTCATAAGTTATACTTTTAATCCCTCGATTTCATTTTAGTTGGTAGATATTTCGGGTGAACGGGACCACCATTACGATCGGCGTACAATCGAGATTTGAGAGACAATTAGTCTTGGGTTAGGTTTTGCACTTTTAATTTTCGACCATTGCATTTTCTATAGGAATTTTTGTCAATGAAATATTTGCTCCTAATGTTTTAAATATATATATTTTCTTCTATTCATTTAGTCATTTCATTAACTGAATGTTTATTTGCTAAATATTGTATTCACCGTAAATTTTATCTAAGCTTTCTGAAATCGAATTCTTATGTCTTTTTAAGGCTTACTATTTCTAAGTCAAAATGCCCACCCACATGTATAGATTCTAATGTAGATTATTTTAAAATATTCTTTATAAAAGCAGAAAGAATTTACCTAACTTTAACACACAAGTGCCTGACATGACTTATGGAATTTATAAAATTTGGAACATGCACAATAGGTTATTAATACTACATAAAATATTATTATTCTTTGCCTACACCCTTTATCATATAATTTGTTGCATTTTCACAGTGAACAAACACTCCCGTGCAAACCTAGATTAGAGTTAATTCAATGCAAAATTTCACTAACAGCACATGAAGCACGTCCGACACACAAGTTGTAGTTGTGGTCCTCCCACCCCTGAGAGGCGATTACGTCCCTCTCTTGCCCCCATGCCCCCCCCCGAAAGGTTCGGTTGATAGTGGATATCTCCGTTGTGACCCCGTGACGCCTAGTCAAGTCGTACCAAAATACAGTCTGTGGATTTCTATGTTTTTCCACCGGGTTCTACCACCGAGAAAATTTTTTGCACTTCCTTAGTCCATGAACATAATGCTACCCCCACCGGACCGCCCTCATCCTCGCAGGAGCAAGTAAATTGTTTCTAACTATCCTCAACTACCTTTCCACCTCTGGAAAACATTTACCATCAACTTTTACTTTTTATGAAGTTATTTTCCATAATCGATTTTGGGCTTATTCATAATTACACCGCTAATGAAAATAAATTTCTATAAACATAAATCATTCCAATATTTTCTTAAAATAATAATTAAAAATACTTTAACGAATAACAACTAGCTATCATTAATGTAGTTGTCACAACTTCCGCCGTGGAAGCAACACCATCCTCGGTGTTTCACTCTAGCTCGAAAAGAGTCAGTAAGCTCACGCACAAATATTTCATCCTCCCAAGTAGCCTCATTTGGACCCGAAGTGCTTCCAACGTACTCTTAACTCCGGCCATGACCGCTTCCAGCATACCCCCTCCTCGCCATGTTGTGGCTCGACCGCAAACTCGTCGTCCGGCTCGTTCCAAACAAAAAGTTCCCCAGTGTCGAAATTATCATAAATAAATCATATTTGGTTAGGATTTTTAATTCTATCCCACTCCGTATATTTTACCAATGAATTACGTGCTTGAATCTCCACATACGTTCAACAGAAGACACATTAAACACATTGTGTGCTTGTATGTGACCTGGCAAAGCTAGCCGCGAGGGCCACAGTCCTACCCTTTCCAAAATTCTGGAAGCGGGTCCACAGTAATCCCAGGGAGCCAACTTGGCACAAGAGGTCCACCGTGCCAGCAATCTCTCGAAGCCATCCCCACATACACATGGTCTCCCACTTCGAATTCCCCGATAAGACTCTTTTATCGTACAGATATTCTTTCGATCTTGTGCATCCTTTAAATTTTGTTCCTATCTTCTTTACTTCCGATCTCCATTTCAGCCAAAGATATTTGGTCCCAACATGAATTTTGTTTCGGGGCTTCGCTCCAATTTATAAAAGTACAGAAACGCTCCCATACAAGGCCCTTGGAAGGAATTGGCTTAAGGGGACTCGATAACCATTATTGTAAGCAAATTCAACAAGATGCAAATATTCTTCCTATTTGGTTAGCCGTCGCATCATATACATGTAGCATGTTCTTCCAACACTTGGTTTACTCGCTCTTTTTTGGTCGTGCTCGGGGATGATAAGTTGTACTAAAGTTTATTTGGGTCCCCAAACCCGTAAACGAAGTCTTCCAAATGCCGAGGTAAACTTAACATCCTCGTCTCTAGATAACCGTCTTCGGAATACCATGCAAACTCGAAAATTTCCTCAACAGAATATGTCTCTGCTATCCGTACAATCTTGTAAGTAGACCGACAAGCATAAATGTACATATCTACTCAATCTATCCACTACCACCATGATGGATTCATTTTCCTTTTTTTTTCACCGTAAACCTCGTAATGAAGTCCCGTGACATAACTTCCCACTTCCATTCGGTATCAAGACAGTCTGTGAATAACCGCCATGGGATGTCGATGATCCACCTTAAGTCTCGTCGACACTCCAAACATTTATTTAGATATTCTAAAATATTTTTTACGCATACCAAGCCAGAAACATACTTTTCTAATTGTTGTCAACATTTTCTGATATCCTCGAGACCGACATGCCAGTTGCTTCTTTTCGTTGTTCACTCATAATCAACTCTTTTAAGTCCACACGGTTTGGTACATAACACCTTTCCTATAAAGGAGTACATGATCATTATTTATCTACATTCTGCATAGCTTCTGTCGTGTCTCTTTCTATTTGCTTCTGAGTAGGAATTGATATTCAGCCTCTTTTTGTGCTTCTTCTTTCACTTGGTCTAAAAATTTACTTTCCAGCCTGATTGTATAATAAAGCTCATAAACATAATGCATTTTTTTACTTAAAGCATCAACTACCCGCCTTACCTTTCACACGCCGGATGTCCAGATTAAACTCACTTAGAAAGGCATTCCCATCTCGCTCTCGTTTGGAGTTTAAATTATCTTCGCTTGAAGAATTAACTGTCAAGCACATCTATCTTTTTAATATTGCACTACTCAAAGAAGTAGTGTCTCATACCGGACATGTGGCCACCATTGCTAATTCTAGATCATATGCTGAATACCTTTTGTTCATGATCTCTTAACCTTTGACTCATATGCTACCACTTTGCATTTTGAGATAGGATTGCCTCAACACCCTCATCGGTGGTTCAGGACAAACTTCAAATTCTTTGTTCGGGTCAACTACCCTCGTACTAGCAATGGTCAAAAGTTGTTTGTAATTTTTCTGTCCACTCGACATCACAGCCCACTGAAAACTTTTCTTCCTTTCTCCCCAAAGAAGGCACAGGGAAAACAATGTTCCGGAAAATCTCGAATAAACTTCCGATATGCCCACTAATCCCATAAAGAATTGAATGTCCGTCAGCATTCGGGGTACCGCCCATCCACAATTGTCTCGATTTTCTCAGATTAACAATCCCTTCTACCGAAAATGACATGGTTTAGGCACCGGATTTTGCTTTTAAAGAAATCACATTCGTTGAACTTAGAGTACAAATCGGTTTTTCCTTAGCATTTCAAGATGAATCCTTAAATGTTCTCTATGTTCTTCCTAGTTTTTAATATATTAAAATGTCATCTATAAATATAAGTACAAAATTATCCAGAAAGGACGAAATATTCCATGTGTATTATCTTACATAAAGGTTTCTGTGCGTTTGTTAACCCATAAAATAATCAAAATTCATATTATGCTTATACCTAGTACATAATGTTGCCCCGCAAATGTCTTCATCCTTGATTCGAATTCTATGGATATCTCGATCTTAAATCTATCTTTTTGAAAACATCGTGTCTCTTCGC
Source organism: Pinus albicaulis (assembly GCA_034641835.2). Classification (NCBI taxonomy): domain Eukaryota; kingdom Viridiplantae; phylum Streptophyta; class Pinopsida; order Pinales; family Pinaceae; genus Pinus; species Pinus albicaulis. The sequence goes on along the minus strand of CM076570.1, from coordinate 1,105,668,669 downwards.
CTGATCAGACCATCAATCCTTGGTAATGGATACTTATTTCAATTATTAACTTGTTGATTTGTCTATAATCCATGCACATTCGCATGGTTCTCGTCCTTCTTCTTCTACTTAACACTAGTGCTCTCCCCAAGGGGTTAACACGAACGAATGTAAGATTTGTCCAGCGCTTCCCGAATCGCATTTTCAATTTTAATCTCCGGGAACATTCATTTTGTAAGGACCCAACAGACCAGAGAGCTCCCGGCATTAACTCATGGTGAAACTGTTCCCCGCTCGGTGGTAATCCCGGGAATACTTTTCTGGAAAAACATCCATGAAATCTTGCACCACCGGTATGTTTCACCGCAGGTGCTTTTTCCTTGGAGTTGGCATATCCCACCGAACAGAATATATTTGACATCCTCTCTACACATTTATTCATTTGGGATGTTGTTATTGGATGTAGCTATAGGGCCTCTTTTGATTCCTTTAACTCCTCGCGTGTTCCAACTTTCATTTTGTGAATAAATAATATTTTCCTTGAACCACTATGGTCCAATGTTTTTCTAACCAATCCATACCAAAGAAACATCATAGTAACCTTACCTACAAGATGTTTAAGTCCACATTCAACCGTTGTTCGTTAACTTCTATTATATTGTTCGGGTATCTTTTGTGTTAAACACCTTTTCTTTTCTCTCGTGTCATTTTACCAGCTGGCTTAAAGCTTGAATTTTTTTGTTCTTCTAATTTATACATTTCCACTATTTTGGACACCAACATAACTTAGACTTGCACCGGGTCTACCAAAATATAAACAATGGAGAGCATTAATTTCCACTTCCTTTCAACCTCCAATCATCGTTACCTATACCTGTACGTCGCATCCTCCAACGTCATGTTGTTGGCGAGGAATGTTTTCGTGCCACATCACCCATCGTGTTGCCTGGAAGTTTGCAATCGTGTCATTTCTTTCTCACAGGTGCTTTCTTTATAATAGTGTGCCTCTGTCACCCCCAACAATGTAGAGGGTTCGTCACCCGTCCCTGCTCGTGCCTGTTGGCTGCCTCCGCAGGTTTTTCTTTCCACGTCACCGGGATTCTCCGATGATTTCAAGCAATTTCACCTATAACCTCACACAAAATTTCTAAAAGTTATTGTTTTTGCCCTTTGAAGTGTTGAGAATGCGGGCAGCATAGATGGAGCTTAGTGAAATGGTCGCCTTCACTAAGTGTGGGAGTTCGCAGCAAAATTCCGGCGCAAAGTTCATTTTTAGACCATGCTCCGTTTTTAGACACACTATACAATTTGGGAATTCTACTTGGAGACTTTTTTTTGAGTATGCGGAGCATGTCGGTAAAAAATAGATGAGACCCTAATTTTTAGACCTGTGTTATTTTTAGACCGATCTCCTAAAATATGGAAGTCAAATATTATTTACCCTTAATAATATTTTTGACCATAAACAACATAGCTACTTCCTCTTGGCGCATCAGCTTCTTTGGAGTCACAGGTGGCCTTCCAGCAATCGACACAAGGAATCACGGGTTCCTTTGTGGTTTGATGGTGATTCATGTTGGTCGTAGTTAGACTTCGACAAGGTGAGTTTTGGGAGGAGTTAACGGATAAGTAGTGGAGTTGTGTTCGTTTTGTTTTAAAATGAACTAATGATTAAGCAATTCAGCACCAATCAACTAGATATGAGTGAGTAAAATTAAATAATATTTAATTTCATTAAATATTAACTCATTAGTCGTTCCAAGAACACTTCTACCACTACAGCATGACTTGTACCAAAGGAGACCATGGAAGAGAAGGAAAGGTATAAAGTCAATGCAAGCCAGATTTGTTTCGTATGATATTTACCATACTTGGAGGAATTTTCCATGACAATTACGCAATCAAGGGAAGGGGGATTCTTTAACTTGAACTCTCTACACAGTGCCATGATTGCTAACAGAGGCAAGGTAATCATGGGAGTTTGAACTTTACTTGTCTGTGCCTGGGAACATTGTGAGTAGCCTTCAAGAGAGAGGCACCCAGGTACTCTGTGAGGAGTATTGTACTTGTTTGGTTACTTGATTTTCCATTATATACAATAGTCAGTTTTCACTATAGGCTTCATACATACCGAGTTAATGTGTGATTGAATTGATGTGAGATTGCTCGTTATTTCGTACGGACACACTAATTGTAGAAGGTTATGTGTTATGTATGCAATCAAAATCATATATGACCAGGTTATCAAAGAATAAGTGATTTATTCACCTAATTTTCACATGGTATCGCAGCGAGATTAATTTTCACAGATTCATTACGGTGATTGCAAACTTATTTCTGGGCATATTCCAGACATGCTTGAAGCCTCCGGATTCATCTTTCTTCGAAAGTGAAAGGTCCGGGTAAAAGCTCTCAGCAAACAATCGATTTGGAAATAATTTGTTTTCAAGTATAGATCGGAAGCGATAGAGCTTGGAGTTTGGAACTAATTTTCTCGTTAAGGTTGTTCTTCTTATGCCGTGTTGAAAGATGTCTTTCAATGGTTTAGCACCGACACAAGTCAAGGCGTCAAGCACTATACTTACGGAAAGATCGAATGGGGCCAGCATAGAAGACAATGGTCCGAAGGAGTTCGGATGCGGATGTCCCAAAGCCCACCGATGCAAAATTTCTCCCAGTCGATGCATGGCAAAAGCGCATCGCGAAATGTCGGGCAGATCCTCGTTGCGTGAGGCGTCAAGGATCATATTGTATCTGGGTACTGGCATAAAAGGCTACTCATGAAAGGGAAAGCTTCACGGATCTATTCCGCAGTAAGAGTGACCCAAAGGAATGCGCTCAAAGATAAGCTCAGGGAACATCAAGATGGAGTATAGCGCAAGGTGACGCCAAATACTCTCATTGCCCACTCAATGCAAGATGAACCGGGTGTGAGCATCGTCGATGAAGAGGAAAGGCCGACCCGGTGCTCTTCGGGGCTTCAAAGGCTTGGCACTCATATCAGGATAGTGTCAATGGTCGGGAGAAGTCGCCGGGATGGGAGCGCCTTTGGGCCATCTCAGGAGGATAAGGAGGACTACCGAGATGGGATCTTCACTGTATGAGCTCATGAAGAAATCGCGCTTTGGTGTCCAAATAAGAAAGGGAAGTGGGTAAGAAAACCTTCATTCGAGCTAAGGGTGTTAGCGTGATATGGCGGAAGCAAGAATGTTTTCGTTCATGATTGGCCGACATTATGCCACAAATTGTCCAAAATAATAAGGTGAACAAGTGAAGTGAAGATTCGCAGATGGAGAAGCTTTGGTCGCGGCCGAGCTGACTTTTTCATCGATTGCATGCTGGTTTCGGCGGTGATGGGATCGGTGTGGTTTCGGACAAGCGGCCAGCCTCATGACGGGAGACCGGGACGAGCCCCTGCATCTCAGACATGGGCACTGGGCAGCACATCGAGATGGGCGAAGGACGGCAGACATATGCATCGGTATCGGTACCGTATCCTTTCGCAGGGAGTCCGGCAACTTTGTCTTGCATGAGCGGCACCTGGATCGAAGAAGAACCCCGATTTTAGCGGGAAGTGTTGGAGGACAAGGGTTATGATGGTGGTTCTCAACAAGGAAAATATTTCCTCAGTGAAGACCACACTCGGAGAGACCCAAGATAGTCTTAACTCGTAATCCCTATCACTGGCAGATGGATCGCAAAACACAGCATGCACACGGGAGATGTGGTGAGCTGGGATGATGAGTGGCGCAACTATGGCACAAAGAGAGCTAAATACCCTCACCATGGAGCTTTGGAAGATTCGCAACAGTATTTCTACCGGATTTCCTTTAAGGGGCAATTTTTCATGTGGGCTTCTATCAAAGGTGTGTGTTTAGGGCGATGTAGCCATCCTAGAAGGATAGTCGTTACCACTTACTTATCCTTGGAGAGAGCCACGTACGCAGGTGGTCCTTTCGCTGTTTTGTCAAAACAGTGCTGTCAGTATTATGTGATCTTTGTCGGGCGCATTTTCTCGAAGGCCGGATCTTCTTCACGCAAGAAGAGCCATTCGCGAAGTTCTCGTGAGTTTAAAGCACTGCCTAGGCGAGTCAGGAAGAAGGTGATCGTCGAAGGAGGAGGACTGCAAGGTGAATTCATCTCTACCGACCCGAAGGAGTTCTCACAGTCACAGAGGGATTCGTAGAGAGCTCATCGCACCCCATAAACCTGGCGGTGGGGCAGGGTGGTCGAGCCGAAGAACAACGATCGTGGGTGCCGCACGGCGATGTTGCAGCGGACTGTGGCCTACCCCTTCACCAGGCTTATGGCATGCAATACAAATAGTTATGTATGCAGAACCGTTGTCCTCACAAGGTTCTTGGCAGCGAGCACACCGTAGGAGGCTTATTCGTGGCAGAGGCCCCATATTTCCCATTTGCGTGATTTTCGATCTCCGTTCACATGCATGTGACGACACAAGAAGGAAGCCGGGATCTAACCGGCCGAAGTTGAAATATTTGTGGCACAACGATACACCTCACAACTATCGGTGAAGTGAGCAAATGTAACAGACCCGTTGTGCGACGGGGATAAAATTCTGTGAGGAGAAAGCCACAAAGAACAGCTGGGAGAGGGAGCTACACTTGCATGTGTGTATGAGGAGAGTCACAGCCCCTAAGGAGGCTTTCCGATGTGAACGCCCACAAGAGAGGTTCGTGAGGTGGAAGAAATTCATCAGCACAAGCAACCATCGCAGGGAAGTATGCACCACAAGGCCGGTGCCACCTGCTCGGGCGCAGAAGGTTGTAGGACCACCCACAGACACAGACAGACAAATACCGACGAGACACCTGATACATGGCTCTTATGAGTCACGTGTTGTGACAGCAGCCATCCTCTTCTTTGAGGAAGTCAGAGAGGAACCCGTATGGGTCGATGCCAGTGATCGCGGAACATGATTCGACTACCGTAGTCACAGTATGGACGAAGACCCACAAAACTGGGCCAGGTGTCTTAGCGGATCTACAAGGTGAAGCAAAGTGCCCATTTATGTGAGTACACAAGGCGCATTTGTCGCCCGTGGCCGCGGCATCGGTGATTGACTATGAGGAGACCGCAGTCCCGTCGTGCGACTTTTCCACACGGACGATCCTTGCTCTCTCACAGATGGGTGCCATTCACTCTATGGATGAAGACCCAAGCCCTCAACGGGAGCGGCCGAGGAAGAGGGTACAGAACACCTCGGGCGGCCGAGATCTTTCGGCAGTCGGCGGTGCCCGCCCTTGCAGAGCATTGCTGGCTGGCGGCACCTCGTGCTTGGCACACCCTTGACGTACGCCCGCCTGGCCGCTTTCCGGATTTCGTAGTGAGGCGACCCAAACCCTACTCGTATTGTGGTGGAGGGAAGTCGTCGATCATCGCATCGTATGCAGATGATCCGATTTTGACCGGGCGACGACATAGCTGACACGCAAGGAGGACCTTGCACGAGAGTTTGGAGATGATGATCCGGGCATCCTTCATTATTTCCTGACTGAGATTTGGGCGTCACAGCGAGGACTGTTGTTTCCTTGGTGGCAAGTATGCCCCGGGAGACTTCGGGAGAGTGTTCAACATGCAAGGTCACAAGCTCGTTGGACACCCTCTTCCGGGAGGTTGGAGGAAGGGGAGATGCTACTGGAGGAGTGTATACGCGACTGCCCATCGTACGCTGGTGGGGTCGTTGATGTATCCGGTCAATACTTTATCTGCGAGAAGTATGCACAATCAATGCCGTAAGCGCCAGGTGGTTAATCCTACCAAGCCTTTTCAGTGCGGTTGCCATTGCGCTTATATCGCAGGCACACCGGGACAGCACCATACGATGAGGACGAGTTGATGCGGCAGTTGTTTTGCACCGCACCATCACACCGCATTGTGTTCGCTGAGGACCGCGGATGCTTTCATATGCCTCGACGAGGACCAGATGCCGACATCCGACGAAGGCGCCACCGGTGAGCAAGTTCGAACCTACGAGGCGGATAGGGATTGGCAGATAATCCATATCTTGCCGAGAGGGGAGTGTTGAGAACGCAACAAGATGATGGAGCTTGCTGAAATGAAGTCGCCTTCACTCAAGTGGGCCCGCAGTGCAAATTTCGGCGCAAAGTCTATTTTTAGACTATGTCTATTTTGTATTAGCATGGAGCACACTCCAATTCTACTTAGATTTTATATGTTACATGTCGGTAAAAATAGATGAATTTAATTTTATAACCCAAAGCATTTTGTATCGATCTCCTAAAAACATGGAAGTCAAATATTATTTACCCTTACATATTTTTGACTGCAGTCATAGCCATTTTCGGCGCACTCTCAGCTTTGAGTTGCGGAGGTGGCTCATGCAATCCATACGCGAAATCACGTGGTTCCTAGGGTTTGATGGCATCTTTGGGAGTGCTGGCTTCTGGCCACTGGCAAGGGTGAGTTTTCGAGGAGTTAATCGTGGATGTACAGTGAGTTGTGTTCGTTTTTGTTTTAGTTGAACTAGTTGGGGATTAGTTAACCAATCAATCAACCAGATATGAGGAGTAAATTGTTAATATTACCCATTAAATATTAACCATTAGTCACCTCAAGAATACCCCCTGGCCCACTAAGGCAGTACACCGGGCCTGAAGGAGACCAGGGAAGAGAAGAAGAAAGGGTGAGTAAAGCATTACTGGTAGATTTGTTTAAAATGATATTTAATACACTTTATGAAATCTGTCCACAATTACGCAATCAAGGGAAGGATTCCATAAATCCTCGAACCCTTCACACAGTGATTGCGCAACAGTGGCAGCAATCGTTGTGAGTTTTGAACCCCGTACTCGTTCAAAATCGAGCCGTATTGTGAGTAACTTCATGAGAGAGTACCGAGTACTTGTGAGGATATTGTACTTGTTTGGTTACTTTCTGATTTCTCCATTATAACATACACAATAGTCGCGGGGTTTTCACTATAGGCTTTCCTTGCTGGCATACCGAGTTAATGTGTGATTGAAATTGATGTGAGATTGCTTCGTTATTTCCGCATGTGACAATGTTAATCGAGAAGAAGGTTATGTGTTATGTATGCAATTCGAAATTGATATATGACTGTGTTAATCTTCAAAGTAATATGATTTATTCAAATTAATTTCTACATGAAGTTGAGTTGTTTATCCTTTCCTTTGGCCGCTAACTTTTGCCAAACACCCCTTTAGCCTTGACCATCATATTATCTGCTTTATGAATGGCTTCCATCCACATTTTGATTTACAAATTTAATTCGCTTCTTTCATATGTACAGCAGTCGCTTCGGTAAATATTTTAAAATCTTTGTTTCTTTTCTCAAGATATGGAATATATCGTAACAGAGGTGAACTTGTGATATACCTGGTCCATGGTCATTTGTCCGAGCCTCAAGTCATGAAATTATTTATCTTTCATCAGTGTTCTGTTAAATACGTCTAAAGTATTTCTCGTAAACGATTCTTACAATATCCTGTTCCTCAATGCTACGAACATCTTTCTACTTCTTCCCACCACATGTAGTGCCTTCTTTAACCGATATATGGTCAACCGTTTCAAAGCATACAACTACACACCCTAAAATATTTGTTCATGTTTATTAACCATGCCCTCTACCTTCCTTGGCTTCACCATCAAATGCTGGTGGTTTTATTTTTCCAAACTCCCCTAAAGATCTACTTTCCGCTTGTTCTTTGCTAATCCAACATTGATTCCCATTCACGGTAGTTTTTATTCTTGTTAGCTTCCATCAGATGGGCTTATTTCCACTCTAATGGTGTTCTTCGTTTGTTGTTCATCACCTTCTTTCATGCCCTCGTCAACACCAGTGTTCCATTCCTTGGTTTTTTCTTGGTTCTGCAGCTCTTAAGCATTCTTTTTCTCTCTGCATTAATTGTTCGTTGTCCCTTCGAACTTACCAGTTTCTTCCTCAGCTTGTTGTATTGTATTCAACAAGATGTTAGTTTGGTGCTACCGTTCTTCCATAGCTTCACTCATTTCTCGTTGATCGACACTTAACCGAACCCACATTTCCGTGTCTACAATCAGTTGTGTTTGAGGTTCCTTGTCTTGAGGTGTTGTTGTTTCTATTACCCTTCTCATGATGTTTGTTATACTTATTTGTGCATCATTTTGCACACAACATGAATTGTTAGTTGACCCTTAGGTCCCAACAGATGAACGTTGCTCCGATACCACTTGTAACACTCATATAAAAAATTACTTTCCTTAAAGATAATTGCTTATTTATCAACATCTTTTATCATAAGACCATCACATGAGTTAGTAACAACTCAAGCACACAATTTATGTACCAAATAATATTTTCGGTGGTTTACACCTTAATCACATAATATTTAAATTAATCTCCACTAAAATTTCTATTTGCTACATTTTATTGGATTGACTTAAATTTATAACACAAAGGACTTGTACTAAAAACCCTTTTCATGGCACCTTGGATATGAAATATGGATATTATTCTTCTAATACCAGTGTCCTTCAAGTTTATAAATCTCAACCATGCCACGACAACTTATAATATTATAATTATCTTGGTTCTAAAACAATTTTTCTTGTCGATAAAGTTTTGTGTTACTGGAGGATTCATCGTAATATCTCGACTATCCTCTTTATGTATTATTATAAAGCTGCATTCCAATTAAAACTATACATATATATTGTTTTCCTTATGACTTAGTCGTCATACTATGGCAATAAACACAAAACATACCGGAAATTAATTACCGAGACAGTAAGGTTTTCCATGATTCGCCTAACTTCCTATGGTCCTTCAAATCAGACCCATGGATCATTCGAAAGATCTATGGTTCATCTAATAGGTGGGAATGGTTAGGTAAATCACCTGGAACCCTACACACCTTTGGACATTATATTTTGACATAGTTTTCATGTCAGCTTGCCTTTCTTGCCTCCCAGGGTTTGCTTCTCTCGAAGTAGTCCTGAACTCTACCGCCACAGAATCAAAAATCCCATCTTCTCGTCGAGAGAGTTATAAAGGAGGAAACTCTCGTCGTAACATGGCAAAATTGGAAAGCTTAGAATTTGCAATGAGTTCAACCTCCGTTTCAAGCAAGTCGATGTCGCCGCTCTCCACCAAGGTAAATTTACCACAATCATGTGCATCTTGAGTTTTTCTCCTTTGTTGTAAACTCCCATATATTCTCTCTTACGTTCACCATTTGTTTTTTTTTTTTTATTATGTATGAAGATGAGACATCACCCAAGACCGAAACGTTGGCATGCTGTGCCACTCTCAATCCCGCATTAACCCTTTCTTGCCCTCGTTTATCAATAAAATATTTCATTCTCGAACACATTAGTCTTCTAACAATTTTCTCAACATTTTTCGCCTTTCATGTTACACGGTAAGTTGCAAGTTGGACCTCCCATATCGCTAAGCAAGTCATTCACTCTAACAAACTCACTTAGAGCACCCATTACTCGTTCACCTGCCATCGACAACTATCTCTCATTCTGCATTTAATAATGTTTGCGCCGCATCTCCGAGGTCTACTCTCACTCACGCGACCATCTATCCTTCTCGACTATGGCGATTAAAACCTCAGCTCCGGCCCTAGGAAGTTGTCCTGTCAAATTTTATATCTATATAGTTTTCATATTATGTATCGTTTAAGGCTTAGCTAGCCGCAGACCTCGAGGGTTTCGTAACATTTCCTCTCTCATACTTATATCTTGTAAATTTTCCGCATTTTGTTTATGGAAGTCACGAAGACCCAATCCTTCAAGATTTGGTCTCTATAGCGATGGTCCGGTTTATCATCCATCATAATAATACTGATTACAAATTGTAATATTTCTTTTAATCGTAGTACTAATCATATGAATTTCTACTTGCTTAATAGAAAAGAAATTATCACCGGGCGATAATCTTGGTATATATTCCGCCTTCCGTACAATTAGTTTCTTTGTTTACTCGAATGATATATTAACATGCATTTAGGTGCTTGGTAATCTAATAACCTCGGATTTTTTTTTGGAAACATATATAACCTCCTTGTAATTTTAATTTTTCAAACGCGTACTTAGTCTTATTTTCATAAGTTACACTTTAATCCTCGATTTCGTTTTAGTTGATAGATATTTCTACCACCATATTGTTTACTATCCATGTATACAATCGAAATTTGAGAGACAAGGATGCCAAGTAAAGGTTTTACCCGCACTTTGACTAATAGTCTTTCATAGGAATTTATGTCAATGAAATACTCTTCCTAAGGATTAAATATATATATTTTCTTCTATTCCATAGTCATTTCATTATCCGGAATGTTTATTTTTATTAATATTGTATTCATAGTTTTATCTAAGCTTCAACCCAAGTCTTACAAGTCTTTTGCGCTTTTTATTGTCTTTAAGAACACCTATCAGATAGATTCTAATCTAAATTTCTTTTGTAATATTTTATAAGGTGGAGAATTATTGAACTTTATGATAAAGGTAGCCCCGCACACAATCTTCATATTTATACGAATTCTGGAACATGCATAACGGGTTATTAATACTACATAAAATATTATTATTCTTTCCCACCTCATTTATCATATACCCGTTGTATCTTTTCACAGTAAAGAAACAGTTATGCAAACCTAGATTAGATAATTCAAAGGAAAGAGAGCCACCAAAGATACAAGCATTTGTATCCGATACATGTTGTATGGTCCTCCCAACCTTCAATAACGATGATTACATCCTCCCTCGTTTCCCTTATGCCCTTCCCCGAAAGGTACGGTTGACAAAGTGATATTTCCCCCGTTGTGACCGAGGACGCCCTAGTCCAACCAGGTACTGTAAATAAATTCGTACCTCTAAGTGTTTTTCCACCTATCTCTACCAGCTCTAGAAAATTCTACACTCTCCCTTAGTCCATGAACTCCCCTACTCCTCACCGGACCGCCTCTTATCCCCGCAGGAGTAGGTAACCTTATTTCAACCGTCCCCATCCACCTTCGAGTTTTGGAAAACATTTACCATCAGCCTTTACTTTTTATGAAGTTATTTACAATCGATTTTATTATTCATAATTTATCATTTTACACTGAAATAACTTTTAGCAAAACATAAATCATTCCGGCCTCTTTTCTTAAAACAATAATTGAAATGTCTTTAACTAGTTACAATCATGCTACATTAATGCAAATGTCACAAGTAGTGATGGTTATATAAAAGAATTATCCATAGCATATATTATAATGATATCAACGAATGACAATCAAAACACCTTTATTCTGCTGATGTTGATGATTACAAAAGAGGAGGATTCATGACATATGTGTATAGATTATATACAATGCAACAAAATGATGATAGACTACTAATGATAATGCACTCCCACTACCGATGAACTATTTGATGGATTGCATGGAGCATGCTTCTTTACCAAGTAAGATCTCCATTCGGGGATATCATCTAATCAAACAAGGCAAGAATAAATCCCTAAAATATCCTTCAAACACATGAAGGTCATTGTATGCTTTTGGGTATGCCATTTAAACTTATTAAGAATTGTACCCTCAACATTTCGTAGCTGATGAATTTATTTGTAAACCCCTCCTTAGGAGTTTTTTGATAACATACTAATCTATAAAAAATCATGGGAATATATGTACAATGATCTATAGGGACTCGAACAATATTGGAAGAGTAGCAAATAACTATATGAAACTTCAAGTGTGTTTTTGGGTTTTACAATAAATGGAATATCACTTGGACCATATTGTATCCATGAAGGTAAGAAAACCCTTAAAAAATAAAAATGTGATGAATGGCCAATCTTCAAAACATTAAACAAAATTAGAGGATTATAAAAATTGTAAAACCATTACCATAGTATTTTTCTCCTCTAAAACTTATAGGATTTTCAAAGTTTTCCATTATTTTTTCATTAAAATAATATTTGGTAATGTTGGTATTTCTCTAATAACATGATATTATGGATGTGTAAACCTCTAACTATTATCAGTAACCTTGGATAATTGAAGGAGTTTAATGCAATTTTATACTTAAAGTTATTCACTTGATCTTTGTAAGTGTTGTTTTAAATTAAGGAGAAATATTGAGAGTGAAATGGTACATTTCTTAATCTTTGTTATGAAATCAAATTGTAAGAATTATATATCGCTTTCATATTTTATTCAGTTAGGAATATTTTTCATTATTTTTGCTTCATATATGGTTTCATATGTGAATATTCCATTATTGTTCATGGTCGCACATTATTACTTTTGCTGTAATTACATGAATATGATGGCAATTTTAAATAAGGATTGTCACTTATTTTCACACAATCCAAAATCTATCTTGGATTAACTATGGAACATCAATGAATGAAAATAATAAGAAAACCATGAAACTACTTTCCATTCCAAAGATTGATATGAGAATGAGATGGTAGATATCATATAACGTGGATATTCTATGATCACTTTTGAATTAATTAAGTGTCATCCTCAAGGAGTAACTGACACGTCATATACTTAGAAAATGACTGGGCCATGGTTGAATGATTCTATAAATAAAGAAAGATTTTATTGTCTCTTGGTTCATTTTTATGGATGAATTGATAGTATATTAAAGGATATTAAAAGCAATGAATTTTTTAATAAATTAACAATATTTGACAAAAGCAATACATCAGGAGCATATTTAAAATTTCAATAGTTAAACTTAGGGTGAAGGAAATTCAAGATAAATACAGTCAAATCTCTTTATTGGAACCTAAAATAAAACCATCTATCACAAATTTTCTACTTTTGAATCTAATCCCTTTAGCATGGACCAAAGATGGCAACAAAATTTGAAAGTAAGTATATGGCTACTAAAAGAGTGGTTGAACCAAATACGTAGAGAACATCATGCCCCTCTCCTAACCTAACTCAATCTATAAGGTTATCACCTTAACAAATGGATGAGAACATAAAAGGGACCATGTTTCAACTGTGATAGCAAGTATAGTAAAGGGCATAAATATGGTGAGAATAAATTATTATACATAGGACATGAAGAGGTCGAAGAAGATCAAGACTTAAAATATCACAAGATCTAGATCTACAAGAAAAGAATCCAATGATATCTTGACATGCATTGATCATCATCGATACCTGCTAAAACCCAGATAGAATATATCAAAAGAAAAAGTAGCAATTATTGATTTAGAAATATTTAACTTCATTAATTACTAGCAAAAAAATCTCAATTTCTTTGTATTCTAGCACCAAAATTTATTAGGATTGTAAAATGTAAATTATATAAATTGTTTAGAGAAGTGCTGTATACATTATTAATAATATGGGGAGTATTTATTGGATAGTACCATGATTGCAATACAAATGGTGAAACATTTCTTATTAGGTCTAATGGTTATAACTAAAAGGAACAATGAACCTATTCTTATAAAGAGATGTTCTCATGTTGTTCAAAGAGTAGGTATCAATGGGAAATATTAAAGCTATTTACTCTAACATTGTTAAAAATTAATCAAAGGGGATACATTATGTAAATTCACATTTTTTTTCTCACTAGATGTTCAAAGATTCATATACTTCCGTCTAGTGGATTCTGTAACGTTATCAACATTCGTCAAAATTATTTGGAGAGATTCTAAGGGTCTTCCACTTTCTTGAGATCATGACCATGCTATTCTATTCGAAACCTAGAAGCAATACCACCTAACATTAGGCATTATATGTATCTATATGCATGGAAGAGTGAGATTGAGCATATGGTTTAAAAATTTTTTAGAGTCCAACATCATTCAACATATATAAAGTTCTTCTTCACTAGCAATGATGTATTATAAAACAATGGTTCACAGTAGTGTTCAGATTATAAATATATCAACAAAATGACCATCAAAATAAATGGTCTCTGTTGATGTTAATGTTTACAAAAAGGGATGATTCATGACATATGTGCATAGATTATATACACCACAACACAATGACCACCATTAATGATAAATTTCCTAATTCCTATCATTGATGAACTATTAGATGAATTGCATGGAACATGTTTCTTTACGAAGAAAACATTCCATTTGGGAAGGTCATTCAATCAAATAAGGGAAGAATATATTCCTAAAATAACCTTCTAAACACATGAAGGTCATTGTGAGCTTTTGGTTATGCCATTTAAATTGATAATTCACCTTCAACATTTCAAATAACATGAATTATATTTTTAAACCCTTCCTTAGAAAATTTAGTTACTATTTTTTTAGTTATTTAACATACTAATCATATAAAACCATGGGGTGAGCATGAAAATGATTTAATAGGTCTTAACACAATTGGAAGAGCAACAACTATAAGGAACTCCTTCCAAGTGTGTTTTTAAGCCCAACCACAGAATACGTGGACCATGCTGTATCTCAAGAAAAACCCTAAAAAATATAAAAATGTGATGACAGTGCCGATATCAAAAAAATTCAACAAAATTAGAGGATTACAATGGTTGACAAACTATTACCAGTATTTTCTTCTCTAATTAATTAACTAATAGCACAAACAACAAAAAAATTTTATAAATAAGGTATATACATACCCATATTCATTGTTAAATAGATTTTTTATATATTTTTTTATTAATGTTAAAATGAAACATATTAAAGCGATATATACAGCATGTGGAATAGACCACGAAAGTTCACGTATTTCACGAGATCCTAATAATTTTTTGCCGCCGAAAGTTGCAGCTTTACGATCGGACACAAGAATTTACGCCCACCACTGTAGTCATAATCGTGATCACATGCAAATGGGACATGTTTTGCGGATAACACGAAAGTGGAGACAAGAGAACATGTCTCGTGTGGAATGGGAGGGCAAAGCATAAGACATCGAGCGAATTTGGCGCTGAGTGTATTGACTTCACTTTCATTTAGTTGAACTGCATGGAAGTTTTTTCATAAAATTACCTTTAAAAAAATGTTTTATAATTAATTTATTAATTTAATTTTTTTTATTTAATATTAATTAAATTTGACATTTTCTTCAAAAAGTTAAAAGTGCGGGAGTCCGAAAATATCAAAGATTAATCAAATGAAATAAAATATATGATTACAAAATAAAATAAATAGAATTAAAATTTATGAGATATTTATAAAGTAAGAGTGTAATGATTTGAATTAAGTTACAAAATTAGTGTATTTATTTCATATAAGTGGAAAATAGAGATAAAAAAAAATCATATAATTTTTTTTAATGAAACTAAATGAATATTTTCCTATTAAATCTTATCAATAATTTTTAAGTTGAATTTTATCAATAATTTTTATATTTTTTTTTATTAATAATTTATATTTTTCATTAAACTCTATCAATTCCTTATGTTTTTTTTAAATTATAATGTCTTTTTAATTAGACCTCCATCAATAAATTGAATGTCTTTTCAAAGTCAGAACTGAAGAGTTAGAAAAAATGTGAGAGATAGGAAAGAGATCACAGAGAGATCAACGTTTTCATGGAGGGAAAAGCATTATTTAAAAGTATGTTTGGCAAGAAAGACAGGGACATCGATGGGATTCTGAAAATAGCATTGACTTCATTATTTAGTTGAACTGGCGAAATGCAGCTCTGTAGCAAGTTAAGAAATTTGGGGAAATTTCTTCCCTGCTATAAAACTGTTTTTCTTTACCCTTAATATTTTTTTATTATAATTCAATAATTATTATGTTAGTTATTGGTACTCGTCCCTAGCAGGATACTAGCACCGACATTAATTTGGCTGTTTGCAAAAAATTTTGATAATTTTTTATAAAATATTGAAATTTTTTATTGTTTCATTTATTTGAATTATTTAAACTTATTTTTCTGAATTTTATTGGTCCATATTTTCAACATGTTATTGCAAAATGCTTTAAACTTCAGCCATTCATTTTTATGTTAGGCCGTTTAAGGTAAGGCAACGGTTGTAGGCTGTATGAATACGAATCAGGCGTTCCGTGCATGTGTTTTAAATGTTTGCAGCCCAATGGATGACATGACGCCGAGAGGATAGCTTGGTATAAATACCAAATCTATGACACAAGATAAAGAGTACAAGTCTGGCCTCCTATGAAGCCGTGTTACATTGGTCGAGACAAGTGAAAGGTGTTTTCCGAATTAGGCAAACATTTCATGTTGCCTTTATTCTGTTATGATCAACAGGTTCTCGGGCGTCGCATCCATTAAATGCATTATTATTCACTCAGTAAGAAGGTCAGTATGGTACATCGTGAAAAAGCTTATCGGAAATTACTCAATGCGTACATTCTCAGTGCGTATATCATTAAAAAATTCTCGGAAATATATACTCAATGCGTATGACATTAAAACACTCTTTCGGAAATATATTCATACATATAAAAAAAGAGGATACTTAAATTCACAAACCCTGTAGTTTTTAATTTTAGTTAAGTAAAAAAATACAACACGTTGATTATGGAAACCGGGACATTCACCAATGCTACAAGTTTCAAGCATTGCATTACAAGTTCTTCGAGAGACATTTACAGAGGTGAAAGCTTGCTTTTTACTAACTACCAGGAAGTCATTCTAGGTGGTGTTCAAAAATCCTTATTACTAGATTGATAATTTATTCAATAAAATTCCTTTTCAAACTATTTATTTAAAAAAAAAAAATTATTTCAAAATTCCAATATTTTAAAATCTAATTAATTACAAATTTCAAAACATTTTAAAATCTAAGTGATTATTGAAATATTTAAAAATTTATATTAAAATTATGCCTTAGGTCCCAATCTATATAACAAAGTTAATACACCACTGCGAAGTCTACAATCATAATCTCCATGGATTTATGATTTTCTATACGGGATTGCCAGCATGGTTTTACTGGCCAAACTCAAGGGGAAACCTGAAAACGCAAAATTTTGATTGTACAGATAAAACTTCAAAGTTGCATTTCAAGCGTTTCAGTGGTGATTTGGTTGGAATTTCAATACAGATTTATTGGTTAAATTACGGTTTTCATAACTCTTCAATTTATTTTTATAATTTTAAGTAAAAATTTTAATGATTTTATAAAAATCTATCACATTAACAAACAAACCTCAAATCATCATGAATGATTGTTATGTGGAATAAGTTTATTTGATATTGTTATTAAAAAATCAAGTTACATAAAGTAATTTTATTACTTTCTTAATGGTTTATATTAGGGAAAATTTTGAATATTTTATATAGTTTAGGTTTTATAATATTAAATGGTTTACAAAACAATTTTGCATTTTCTTACATAGCTTTAGGTTTTATAATATTAACTTGATTATTTACATTTTAAAAAAATTATTTAATTTTTAATTAACTAAAGCAATTTGATGTATTTTTTCACTAACAAAAGCAGTAGCTTTAGCATAAATAGTACCTCAGAAGAAAGTTAATATCTATGCCTAGATATCATTAAGATTGTCTCTAAAAAGGCTGTGTGTCATAATAACATCTAACCTCAATTTCAACATGAAACTAAATATTGTTCTATCATACTTAAAGTCTTATTGAAAATGTGTAACTAAAAAACTTATTATTATTATTGTAACTAGAGATACTCTCATGACAAAGGCTTGTTTTGAGACTAATATAATTATAACCACTAAGTATCATAATTAATTCAAACTCATATTTAAATGACAAAAAGTCTACTCCAATAGAGACCCTTATAACTACTAGACATTCATACCTTCAAAATATACTACAATTACTAGACATCTTCAAATGACCTACTATAAACACAGGTAAACAAAGATTATTTATTATTGATACTCAAAAAGTACCTTAATAATACATCTTATCATCAACTACTAAAACTCAAAACCAAAAAATATTATATATTCAAATACTTTCTATATATATATATATATATATATATATAAATCCTCATCTCAATCACTTTTACACACTTCATATTATACTTAAATATATTAAAATATAATACATATTAAAAAAATAAAAAAAATTAGTAACTTAAATTGCGATATAAACTTCTTAAATAAATAAAATAAGTTAAATATTAATTACGTTTAACCAATACTAATTATATAACAACAATACAAAATAAATTAGTAATTGAATTAAACTGAGTAGCAAGAAATTCAAAAATAAAATAAAATATTTATTTAAAAAAAAAATTTATAGAAGATGTATAAATATTATGTAAATTAAATTTATAAGAACTTCATCATGTCTTAAATATTATAAAAATTATTGATAATAATAATTTTATGGAAACTTATTTTAAAAAAATAATTATTATCATTTATCATAATTTAACATAAATTTACATTAATAAAAATTATATAAATAAGAGTATTTTGGTAACTGCAGTTCAATATTTAATAGTATAAAATAATAATTAAACAAACTATTAGCACAAATAATTTAAAAGAGAAGTGGTAGATTGAAATAAAAATAAAATATCTACTATATATATTTATTAAGTATTAAATTTATAATTAATAATAAATAAAAACTTATTTTTTCAAACTATAATATATTTATAATTAGTTAATCTCTAATTGAGCTGTATGTTATCCATATGTTTCACAATAATGAAAATGTATACTGGAAAACACCACCATAAACACATCACAAACCGTTGTAACATTTCTATATATTTACATTATATGTAGTTGCTGTACTAGCCTTGTTTAGTTGAATGACTTATTGAGGTGGAGAGGATAAATGACATAAAAATAACACAATTATAATAATTAAATTCAATATTTTAAAAACATGGAAAATTGAAAAAAAAAAATGATAGAATCAAGAATTAAGAACTTGTAAGATACTTATAAATTGAGGCAATAATGGTTATATAAAATTAAGAATTTAAAGGTATTATAAAGAGATGAGTTTGGAAAATGAGTACTGAGATATCATATAAATGGAGGATAGAGATAAGAAAATTTAAAATTTTTTGAATAAAAGATAAAATTACATTTTAAGGATTTTCATGTTTTTAGATTGTATCAAAAGCTTCATACCAATTATTGATAATGAATTGATTTTATTGAGATGGAGAGAAGAAGAAATTTTATGGATAATCCAAAACATGATATTATTAGTCCTAACAGAATGTCTTTTCAAAGCTCGTGAATTGAAATGTTGGAAAAAATGAAAGAGAGTATAAAAAAGAAGATGGTGATATAGTTGAAACTTGTAAAGCAAATTATCAAATGAGTGTATTGAATGGACATAAGTGGAGGAAAATGAGTGTATTGACACAACATTAGTAAAGCATAGGGGTCCAAAAATGGTAGAAATTTAAATTAAATTAAGATAAAGTTGCATTTTTCAAGTTTCTAATGTTCTTATTAGACTCCATCAATCCTTATTATTTATTTACATTGGTTTGATTTCATTGGGATAGAGAAAGGGAGAAATTCTTCTTATAATAGCCAACATGATATTATTAATCCAAGTTGAACACCTTTTCTCAAAACTTGTGAGTTGAAGTAATATAGTTGGAAATGAAAAATAGACAAAAAGAAGATACAGGATAGAGTTGGAAACTTGTGAGTCAACATAAAAACAAAGTATTGACTTGACATAAGTGAGGGAATGAGTGTTTTGACTCAACATATGAAGCTAATAACAGTCAAGAAATTTTATGAAATTATTTTAGTAAAGTTAAATTTCATTTTAGGATTCTAATGTTTATATTAGACCTCCATCAATGACACAGAGCCATTGGTGCTGACTTTGATTTTATTAGGATGGAAAATGAGAAAAATTTATTCAGTGAAGACATTAATCGAGGTTGAACATTTTTTTCAAAACTGAGTTAAAAATAAAGTTAGAAAATTTTAAGATATAGAAAAAAATAAGATGGTATATGCTGAAACTAATGAGGCAATTAAAATAGTGGAAATGGTCACATTCACTCCACTAGCTTGACATGTTTGTAGCATAGAAAACCAAGAAATTTTCAAGAAATTATTTTTAGTAAAAGATAAAATTGCATTTTTTTCAAGTGATTCTAATGTTTATTCAAACTCCACCAATTTCCATGAGCTTGTTTATGTTGACTTGATTTTATTAGGATGAAGAACGATAAATTTTAACCATAAAGAGAATATGTTTTTATTAGTCAGGGTTGGAATATCTTTTCAAACTTGTGAGTTAAAATAATAGGAGAGAAAATTTGGAAGATAGGAAAAAAAGGAAGATGACATAAAGTTGGAAACTGGTAGAGAAATTATAAAGAAAAAGAAATTGTCACATTCACTCCACAGGCCAGGAAAAAAGATGGCATAAAGTTGGAAATTAGCAGGCAATTATAAAGGAAAAGAAATGTTTGAGATTCATCAGTATCTGACAAGTTTGGAGTGTATAGAAACTAAGAAATTTCAGGAAACTATTTTTTGGTAAAGATAAAATTGCATTTTTCTAGGTTTTTAATGTTTTTTATTAGACCACTAACTTTTTTCCACAAGCTATTAATGTTGACTTTATTTTATTAGGAGGGGAGAAAGGGGGACACCCACTATAAAAGAACATGTTTTTATTAGCCACATGAACATCTTTTCACAACTTGGAGTTAAAACAACAGAGTTATAAAATTTGGAAGATAGGAAAAAGAAAGATGGTGAGAAGAGTTGGAAACTATAAGTGAAATTATAGCAAAAAGAATGTCATTCACTCCACTAGCTTGACAAGTTTGAGTACAGGAAATTAAGAAATAATTAAATATTTTTTCAATAATTTTAGGGAAAATTTACATTTAATTTATTAAAAGAACAATTCATGTGCACAACTTGTTTGGTTGATATATGATTTTGGCTGTAAATTTTTATTAGAAATATGTGAAATTATAATCCATGCTCATAAGTTAAATATACCATCTCAAATCAAAACTCATAATCAAAATATATTAAGCATGGAAAAGTATTACTAAAAAAAAATGAAATATAAATTTGGGGAAAGTAAAACTTATATTTGATTTAAATTTTTGTATTTTCTTATAAAAGTAAATAATATGTGTTTTAATTAAGTTTTGTTAAAAGTCAATTTCAAAATAATGGTAATTTGTATTTCAGACTTGAATATGCTATATGCTGGGATTTAAACTTGTTTATTTTAATTAATTATTATGGTTTATGCACGGGAAAACTTCCACTCTTTTGAGATGGCATAACTTAGGAAGATAAACTTCTCTAGGAATTCATCACTCAAGGACCAAATGTATTTTCAACTCAATTGTACCCACAAGAAATCCAATATTCTTTGTGATCACTGTTTAGGCAACCTTAGTAGGGCTATCTACTTTTAAGCAAAATTTCACTCTCAGTCCTACACATGAATTCATGTATTTCCCAAAATTGCAGTTTAACCCTCCAAGAGGCTTATAAACTTGTATTTTTTTAAAAGTTAGAATAGTTATGATTATTTGGAATGATTTTTAAATCAATAAAATATTTTAGAATAGAATAATTTACTTGTTATTTTTCTTTTGCTCTTAATAGAATTGTTATTTTTTTAAATATTTAATTAATTTGTTAAAATATTATGTTATTATGAAATAGATTAAGAGTTTAAAATTACAAATGCACTTGTCAGTTAAACTTTCACCAAGGAGGATCCATAATCAGCAGACACTCCAAAAAAAAATTATCTATTTATGATATTTTAGTTGAAATTAGAATACATATTGAATAGTTAAAATGACTCTAAAAGAGAATGGTATACTCTTAGAATAGGCGCTATAGGATATAGAACAAGCTTTCCATAAAATAAACATCACATACTATTTATCAAGAATTCTTTCAAAAGGAATGAGGGGAAAATAAATAAGCATGACAACTTGTCAATCAAGTCTATCTTTTTTCTTTCTTCTTTGAATTCTATCCAACCTATTAGAGGCATTCTATCGTCACTTGAAGATTAAATCTTTGAAGCTTCAGTCCATATGTAACATACCTAATAAGATTTTTTTTTAGATTCTAGCTCTCTTTACCTTCCATCTAGAATCAGTCTCATATCTCTCAGATACAGCATGGTCCCCTGTACATCCCATTTGCAACCTCCAAAATACATCTTTATCAAAAAAAAAAAATTATGTGCCTTCATTTAAGTATTTCACTTCTATGAATGGACATATCTTCATAAATATCATCATATTCATATATCTCAAGTGTGTAGGCTCATATGTTTGCTAGCTTTTGTGTTTGAAGACTCGATCGTTTTTCTTCTTTGGGTGAATCCTTGCTTGAGGACATATTTCTCTGCATATTTTCTATTTGATAACAAGCCCAAGACCCATGTTATAACTTTATAATCCAAAATTGAATCCATTTTACATTGTTAATTTTTAACCATTCAATCAAAGACACTGTTAATGTCAATATCTACATAGATTCATGAATAAGTGAATAGACCTTGTTGTGCTTACTGAAAATTTTCTTTTACAAATTTTCTCCTAATGTGTTCTAAATATTAAAATTATAATGATAATAAAAGGAAGAGCTGTTATTCAAATAATCAAACCCAAATAGATATTGTGAAAACTCACATAATTGATGGATTAGAAAAATAAAAAATCTAGGAGAAAAGGAGTAAGGAACACTATCTTCCCCAAAACCAAGGCCCCTCTTGAATTTTTTCCCAAAATAATCATAATTATAGAAATAAACTTTGAAAAACTATTAAAAAGCAATAGAATTCCATTCATCAATAACAAATTGTTAAGAACATTATACCTTTTTACAGCATTACTCATTATATTTATTAAAAGAAAACAAAAATCTAACACTATAAGGATTAATTCCTTTACATTTTAGGTTTGTTATTAATGATTATTTTTATAACGCAATATACAAAATGTGGAAAATGATAATAAAATAAACAAAATCACACTCCAACCATAATGGAAAACTCAAGATATTCTCTGGGAAACTCTTATAGGATAAAACCTAGCTTAAAGGTAGTGCTGTTTCACTCTCTTTTGTCTAATGGAAACACAAAGTACAAAGGAGAGCGAAGTTTAAGTGGAGTTACCCTAAGATTTTTAGACTATGATACTACAAACACCAAGCCTCTCTCTCTCACATCTACTCTACTCTATTATGGAACAAAATTCAAACAAGAAAAATAGATCCCCTTTTCTTCACAGTGCCTTAATTATAAGATAAACCGATAGAAAAATAGGGGTTAATTTTGACTCTTTCAACTCTCAACTAGAGTTACAAATTTGACCCTTCTAGAGTCTTATTCAAATTTCCTATGTGTCTATCCCCATATACATGAATAACAGAGGCTAATGTGGCATCCTCTACCACCATTGTGGTCAAACAAAATAGGTCAATTTGTAGGAGGAATAACTTTTGCATACAAACTCTATTTGACATGATTCTTACACTTTCGAATTTTTGAAAGTGTAGAAAATTGTTACAATTTATACACTAAAGAAATAAAATTCACTTCCAAAAAAATTCATTTAAGGCCTAAATTGGCCCAAGAAGTTTTCAAACCACAAATCTCCAAATTGGGTCTCACCGATAAGTCTACTCCTATAACTTGATTCCTCCAATATTTCCACTTTGAAAGCATTGGGATTTATGAAAAACAATAGAATGGTATAATATGGATCACTCATAAGTTTTTTACCAATTTGTACGACTACATTGATGTAGTTCAACTAAGCATGGGTAACCCACATTAAATTGACAAATTAATACAAATGATTTAAGGGTTTGAAATGATTAATTTATCTCTAAATTATTAACCTCTAAGGGAGTGGCTCCTTGTCCAATTTATCTACCATAAGTGGAATTCAGATGGTTGGTATTTTGGCTCATGTTGGTGGATCCTATGATTTTATTATGTCCTTGTAGGAAAGAAAAAAAAAAAACAACAACAACCCCAACTCTCATGCTCCTCCTCATAACCATATGGATAATATAATGGATGAGTTTTTTCCAATGTTATATTCCCAAACTTGTGAAGAATATAAAATATATTTACACTCATATATAGTATTTTATTGATCATACTAAAGCCCCTTATTTTTCCTAAGGAAAAATTTGATGTTAACCACATATTATAATTGATTTACACATAACTCTTGTCTTCCCATTGAATAACTTTATAAATTATAGAATTTTGTCAAAGCTTTACGATTTTCCTCACTTATCAACTCCCTTGAGATGGAGTTGATATCATGCCTAAACCATTTAGTGGGATAAATGGGCCTAGCAAAGGATGTGAAATCCTCCCCTAACATTCTCCTGTGCACATAGAATTTTCTCATCACAATGAAAATAATCTTTGCTAGATAATTTTTTCCCAACTCTTATTGAAAAATAACATCCAAACATCCCATCTCAACATGAATAGAGAGAATAATAGAATAATAATTTGATCCTTTACTTGACCCTAGCATCCATATCATCCTCATCTACCCATAAACAATATCAACGTGACTTGTAAATGATTCAGGAAGAAACCAAAAGAAAACTAGAGGAAATTCAAAGGTTGGACGCAACTTATCCTTAACCTTCCTTATAAATAATAATAACCATATTTACACACGCTAGATACCCTTAACATACGAAATCTCTATGTGAATAATCATCTTTTGTATTTTCTTTCCACCAAAATACTCTATCTATAAAAAAACTTAAACACCTCAAAAAAATGGTGTCAACCATTAACCACCACGAGGATATATATAATAAATGTTGCAAGACATATTTTCCATTTTTTTTACTTTTATACACAAATAGTTAAGGGTGAATGCATGAATATGGGTTACACTTTTGGACGAAATGTGGCAATGAAATTTCAAAATTTCACTCGTTTATCGAATTGAAGCCCTCAAAATTCATATAAGAATTGTGAATTTTGATTCTGGGTAAAGAGACAAATTGTGGAGAATTATTTGTTTGTCCTAATGATATTTTTTCCAAAAAAAATTAGTGTCATATAATATTTCAATTTTTGATTAAATTAAATGTTTGTCCTTGCAAGTTTTCACACATCTTAAGAGGTATGTGTGTTCACGTAACATAACTTAGCGTAAAATGTGTGTGTGTGTGTGTGTGTGTGTGTGTGTGTGTGTGTGTGTATATATATATATATATATATATATATATATAGATATATGAATGAGCATGATTTACATGGATAGAGCTAAGATTTTGATATTAAAATTTTATTTTTTATGCAAAATTATATTTTTTATTATTTTTCGAAGTTGGCGAAGTAATATTTCATTTTCATTTTGCATACACATGTCCGTATACATTTTTTTAACTATTTAAATAAATTGAAAAACCAAGAGTACCCATTTGAAGAGAACTCACAAATGAAGATAGTGGTATTTTTTGAAATCTTTTCCTTGTGTATGTTTTATGACATTGATTTTTTATTCAACCTCTTTAAATTTTTATTATTATTTAAAATTTGGCTTCTGTAATCCATAATTTTTACAGAGATATCTTTTGGTAATAATCGCATAGGAAGGGACTTTGTTGACATGTTTCGAACCAACTAGTGTGGTTCATATTTAGGACAAGATGAGAGATCATATCGTTAAAAAATTTCAAAAAAAATTCAAACATTATGTTTAAAAGAAATTAGATGAAAATATCATATGAATTCAAAAATTTCAAACTCATGTTCCATTGGATAGAGGATTCTTTCATGAATCCAACATGATCAACTCCTCCACCTAAGGACACATTTTTCCTGAAGTCCACTAGGGTACAAAATGGTGTTGTAGGAAATTTTGCAGAAGAGGTGCTAAAATTGTGGATTTTAGAACTTCAAAGGTTTGGTCGAGCGCTTAAAGCACTTGATGGAGGGTTTAGTAAAACCTCGATCAAGAAATTTATGTGGTTAACGAGGCCTTGATCGAGCTATAGGGATTGATCGATCTATTATGCTTGATCGAGCCTCTATACAAATTTGTGAATCACATAATTTGGATTTTATAATCAATAAAGATCTAAAATTTAATTTTTACCACATTTTAAAATTCTGTATTTTATTATAATTTTTGCTATCATCTCATGTAGAAACCTTATTAAATTTAATATTAATTATAGATTTCAGATTTCTGTGGTGTGAGTTTAGAGTTTCTGAGTTCGGAATCTCCACAGTGAGCATTTTTGCGTCTACGTTTCGGGTCTAGAACAAGACCCATCATCAAGACAAATCCTGTTGAAAAGAGAGGAGGATAGATATCATAAATATACAAGGAGTGCATGATGAAGACCGACCAACCATAAAATAATCAATAATACAAAATTGTTAATATTAATATTAATAATTAATATTAAATATTAATATTAAAAGATGTTGATTTCTAATCATATTATTAATAATTAATATTAATATTAATATTAAAAAATAGTATTATTATTATTGCTAAATTAAATGAAATTATGAAATTTAATATTAATATAAAAAATGAATATCAACATATTTTAATGTTAATATTAGATTTATCAATTTTCGATTAATATAATATTATTAACTTTAATATAATATAAAATTTGTTATATTATAATATATATTAGCACAACCACATTAATAAATGTGGTTGATATACACTGTAGGTGTCAACAAAAAAATCATGAACCTAAAAAGAGTCATACATGCTGACTAAATATGTTAATTTTATTTATCCTATTTTTTAAAATTTAAAATAATAAAATGTATAATATTTTAAAATCCTAATGCATTCATAACCTAAAGCTACCTAAAGAAATAAAACCTAAATAGTTTCAATTGGAAGATAAGAAGCGCTCTATGTATGTCTCATGGAGGTAGCTGGAACATTAATATTTTGGAAAATTTTAGATAAGATTTCCATGGAAAATTATCATTTTCTCTCTTGGTGAATATACAACACACATTTGAAATCTTTCATTTTAAATGTGTATTATATTAAAAATTAAATTGTTGTATGACATAAAAATTAAAAAAAAATAAAAAAAAATAAATATATATATATACACATAATATTTTAATTGTCAAAGTATTTTAAAATTTTTTAAATATAGAGGAGAGAGAGTGGGAGAGAAGGGTAAGAGAGAGAGAGGGAGTGACAAGGGAGATGGATAGAAGGGGGAGAGAGAATGAGAGAGGGAGGGAGATAGGAAAAATCTAGGGAGAGAGAGAGAGAGAGGACTTGATAGGGAGGGCGAAAGAGATGGAGTTGGAGGGGGAGAGAGAGGGAGGCAAGAAGAAATACAATAGAGAGAAAAAGGTTGAGAGAAAGAAAGGGGATGACAAGGAAGATGGAGAGAGAGGGAGAGAGGAGAGTCGGAGGGAAGAGAGATAGAAGGGGATACATAGGGAGAGAAGGGGAAGAGAGAGGTAGAGGGAGAGAGAGAGGGGGGAGATATAAATAGAAATGGATAAATAATGTGTATGTTTGTGGGGTGATATAGAGAGATGAAGAAGAAGAGACAGAGGGAGATAAAGATATAGATGGAAGGGGGGAGAGGAAAGAAGAGAGATATAGAGGGAGGGAGGGAAAGATAGATAGTTATGAAGAAGGAGAGTGTGTGTGTCTGGGGGGGTGAGATAGAGAGAAAAATAAGGAGACATGGAGGGAGACATAAATATAGATGGAGGGGGAAGATAAAGGGAAGAAAATTGCTTGCACTGGATGCATTGATTTCAGTGTACAAATGTTGATTTCTAATCTTATTTGATTTCTTGCACTGGATGCATTGATTTTTGTGTATCCGTTAATTTCTAATTCTATTTCATTGATTACATTAGATGCATTAATTTAATTAAATATGTTAATTTATAATCTTGTTTGATTGAGATTTCATCAGATGCATTGATTTCAGTGTAGATGTTGATTACTAATCCTATTTGATTGCTAGAACTAGATGCATTGATTTCAGTGCAGATGTTGATTTCTAATCCTATCTGATTTCTTGTAACATTAGATGCATTGATTTCAGTGTAGATGTTGATTTCTAATCATATTTTAATGTTTGCATTAGATGCATTGATTTCAGTGAAGATGTTGATTTCAGATTTGATGTAACTAGATGTATGGTGTATATTAATTTCAAGGTAATTAGTTTAAACATTGTAAATTGATTTTAGTAAAGCACAAAAAATTTATTGACAATGTGCAATATGATAGAGATTTTGTAGATAACCTAAAAAAAAAAAAAATCGAATAAAATTTGTATTTTTAATTTTTACATCTCCACATCTTTTAAAATTGAATATAACTTATTGCAATCATATTTGAGTTTTTAAAAATTGAATAAAACTTATTTCAATCATAAGGAATTGATTGAAACACTTGGATAACTACTTGTAAATTTAGGAAAGTTGATAAATTTATATAAAATTATAGACACATTGTCATATATTGTTTTTTGACCTATATATTAAATTTCAATATGATTGACTTATATTTTGTTGTGACTAAGATCTTATAGATAATATCAAAAGAAATAATACTCAATAATACCTATTTTTTGTTTACAAGACATCTTTTAAAATTGAATAAAACTTATTTCAATCCTATTTGTGTTTTTTAATTGAACCTTGAGATAAAAAAATGATTGAAATACTTAAAAAAATCGTCCATGCAATGGTATGTGTGTGGGTCAGAAAATTTTTCATATATGTGTGTGTGTGTGTGTGTGTGTGTGTGTGATTTTATAATTCAAATAATTTATTTTAAAAATTGAATTGTAATAACATATGTTAGTATGAAATCTTAACGCAAGTGTATGAAAAGAGGTCACTTTAGCTGCACATGACAAACATCCCTAACAACAAAAGTGGCTATTCAACTTCTTAGATCTACAATAGACGGTCGAAACAAATGAAAAATAAACCTAGATCTGTGCAAATAAAGTAGCTTAAAAAAAAAGAAATAAGAGTTTCTCCAAAATATCGAATGGACAAGACAAGAATTATAAAGAAATTTTTGTACTATCTAACACCTGGGAAGGGAACATAGAAATTCCCCCTCAATGGGATGGGTTCGTGGTTGTCCTCAAGTGCTTCGGCTTCAGAGTTTCTCTCTCAATGGTTGTAGAATATCCAAGATGTGTAGAACTCAAAGGGAGCTTGATAAACAAAAGAAGATAAAAAAGAATCAAAGATAGACGATGATAAGAGGATCAAAGTCTGAACAAGATAAAAGGATCAAAGGTAAAAAATGAATGGAAAACCCTTCTATTTATAACAAAACATTGAGTTATCCTTGATAATGGTGCATAATAAAATATTATTAACCAAAATCTAGATCTAACTGCTTGGAATATTTTATTATATTTTGTTGGAGGGAAAATGAATTTAAATTGGTTAAATCGATATATTTAGAAATAATAAATAGATAAAAAAATTATTTATCATTTCGATGATGGGATCAAGGAATACTTAAAAAAATAATGACTTAATTAATTATTCCTATAGAAGAATAAGATCAATAATGATTTATCTAATTATTTCTCATTAATTGGGTTAAATATGACTAGGAATATAATTAAACAAAGGTTAAATTAATTATTCCTAGAGGAAAATCAAATAAATAAGGATTTATTTAATCATTCCTCATGGAGTTTTCTATTTTGGGCCAGAATTAACTTAATAAACTATGGTTTATTAAATTATTTATTAGTGAAAGCAATTTTAATATGGTAAATTTGGTCTTACATGGTGTATTTTGATCCATCTAATTATACATGGTTAGATGACCAAAAATTGGTGTAACAGATTGCCCCCCAACGTGCGAGAGTTAGGAGCTAATCGTATGACCCAAGTACGTTGTAAGAACACAATCACTAGACACCGAAGGGGCGTCATAGAGAGAGAGATATGTAGGCGAAGCAAAGAAAGAGAGGGTAATAACCTTGAGGGGCGAGACCGACAACCGTAAGTCTCCTTTAATGGTTGAGTACATGTATGCAATGAGGTGGGGGAGGCATACCTATGCCCGCCGAGATAAGAAATCACAAAGAATAATGGTTCGCCCAGTAAAATTAAACTGAGCTATAAAGTACATGATATGCTGGCGTAAACATGGGCCAGAAAAAAACATAATGAATTCCACATACATACTGCACCTTGGACAACAACAAGGATTGAATACAATAATATATGAGTACATTACATATAATAACAACCAGAGAAGTCCTGATAAATAGGAAAGGGCTCTAAAAATATAAATGGATCATCTAAGTGATACATGCATGCTAGAGGCACTGCAAGCAACTGGGGCCGAACCCATCAAATATGCGGAGCTGCATATGAGGTTGTAGAAGAGAATGAGGCCATCCAGACATGTGGGGGGCTACTTGAAGGGCCACCACTTCATGAGGTTTGAAACATCTCACACACACCCAGGAATCAGTGGATCAATCTGTTGGATCACCGAAATATCGAGTATACGAATCTTCATCATGCTGAATTGGAGCGGATGAGAAAAAATCAAGTCAAAGGGAAATAATGATTCCATTTTCCTAATCTGAGGCACCGAAAAATTATGGATTCTGGAACTAAGATACATCGCCCTCTATACCTGTTTTGTGGAATGAATATGTCGATGTCGACAGAATGAGGTCCGCCATAGGTGAGGCAAATGAGGGTCCTCAAATAAGGCACGAGGGAATATAGTAGAGTGACTGATGGACTGACACCGGGGATTATGATGGGGGAATACTAAGTAGAAAATATACGACTTCCCTTATAAGAGCATAAAAAGCGCGGATGTCCTGGCAGCAACTAACTCGACTCATGAGGGGATGGGGGATAGTGGGACTAGAGGTCGAAACAAGCTACACAAGAGAGGGACAAAGTATTAATGGATGGAATACTGTGACAGGAGGCAAAAGGGACTTGATACAGACTCCATGAATGCGATGATGACTCAACTCGGATGCTCTGAACAAGTGTGACATGATGATGCTACCACACATGATAGGCCTGATGGGGATCATAAAAGCATGAGCGAAAGATGGTTACTCATGATGAAAATCGACACAATCGTCGAAAAGTATGAGGGCTAAGTGGTGCCCCAAGTACAAGTGGTGCAAGTGCAAAAATTTGATTTTGAGAGGCGCAGAAGTGACCCTTCGTGTAAAAGGCTTCGGAGGAAGTATCATATCACCAAAACATTAGGGGACTCCGGACTCGGCACTTCCACCGCCGAGCATGGGGATCATATGGTAAGTGACAAGTTGTTAAATTTTATGGCATTTTAAAGTTTTAGAATGATGTATGTGGTACCGATTCGTTACTTTTGGTATGTAGATATAGACAAGTGAGAGACCGACTGTGAGATATGGGACACCCGAGTGCCAAAATGCGCAGTCTAGTACAACTACGGGAGCCGACCCCCGATCAGATTTGGATTCACTATTGAGCATGTCCATCATAGATGCGAGCTATTGATGTCCAAGGTATCAAAACACGGCCGGGAAGATCTAGATGACCACTACATTGGAGGCACGTGTTGGTCTACCTCAGAGTGGCGAGGGGTCATGCGGCACATGGCGATAGACGATTAGGGTATGCGTGATCCGTGGGCCGTGTGAGCCGAGCCATTGGCTTGGGACCCTCCAAATAGTGACTAGATGTAGGGGCATGAGGTGCCCCCATTTTTGGCTTTGTAGCATGCTATGGGCATGCTTGATGTATTAGAGTAGGGGACTCCAAAACATATATGATTTTTTAGACACATACTATGGATATGTATCTTTATATATGACAAGCATGTGGCTCGCCTTTCTTAATGTTACCGTCTTGTGTTAAATGCATCCGATAAGTGCCAATCTAGAATATTGTTTGCAATGTTATCGACATAGTGATTTTGGGCTCGACGTATATGACTAAAAGTAATGGTTTCAAATTCACGCATTAAGAGATTCACTTCGTAAATATATTCTAAAAAGGGACAGGTTTATGCACAAGATAAACGCCGACAAATTGTTCAACAAGAAGCAAGGAATCTAAACTAACATGAAGGTAAAGGATGTGATGGTCAAGGACATCGACTAACAAGCCTATCAATGCATCATATCTTCGGCATGATTATTGGTGGTAGATCCAATACATACACCGTTGGAAAGGACTAACGAATGTATGGGGGTAAAATGGCTTTGGCCGCCGAGGCTAGATTCCGCGAGTAGCGACTTGCACCGTTCTGCATAGCCAATGTACGGTTTGGATGAAGGATCCATCATAATCTGGCAAGCCACAAGACAACAAAGGAGAAGATGATGGACAATGCAAGAATCCTCAATGCATGTATGTAAATAAAAAACGCATGAGGGATGCTATGGGTAAAATTTATGTGCCCCTTACACTTGATAAAGATATGGTCGATACATGGTGTAGGGAAGTTTTCATGGGGACAAGCTTTGTTTAGATCACAAAATTCCATACAGACATCGCGATGGTGCCCGATTTCTTGAAACGGAGATAGGAACAACCATCCTACTTGAGCTTATTGATTTCGGTTTTGAGAGCCTCTCATCGAGAAATGTGTCTGTCCCAGCGCACAGGTAGGAATCAGGTTGTGTGTCGATCCGATGGTCAACGATACAGAATCATGCCCGGGCCTCTGGTCAGGACTCGGTAGAAACATTACATAATCTTTTGAGTAGCTTTATGTAAGCCTCAATTTCATCCGGGCGCAAGGTGCCCCCAAGGAAATGTTTTCTTTGTCGAAAGCATCGGGTGCAGTGAATGGGATTTCTAAACCGTTTGAATTTAGCAAATAAAGTCTTTAGGAATCCACAACATATTGGTCAAGGGACTATTGCGGAAGTAATTACGCACGGTGGTGCATATGATCCCAAGGAAGGTCGTGGTAGTCATTGCTTCCATAATGTCTTCATCAGAGGAAAGATGGGGGATCGGTAGAAGAAAGACCACATGACACAGTGGGGGCTACTCCGACGGATCAACGCTGAGAGATATGGTTCACATGTGCATCGCTACCAGGTAGATGAAGAGCGTAGATTAAACATATACCGATGTTGAGCTTCCAAGGTGATCCTCGAAGGAGGTCTGCCGAAATGTCAGTATGGGAACTCCCTGTGAGGGGGTGTTCCACCAAGGATCTCATGGATGATGATAGATAAAGTGATGGTGGCCATATATTCCATCATCTCGACATTGGGAGAGGTATGACAAATGTCCTCCGGTTCTACCCAAGAAGAACACACAAGTAGAGTGGTATAGGATCCACTATGAGTGGCTCTATTTTGCTAACAACTTCAAGGGTCTTGCGAAAGTCATCGAGATGGGGACAGAGGTGAGAATAGTGGCCATAAAGATCACACAAAGCACAAGTGTGGCTTTGCGCAACGATTTGAGTTTCTTAGATGAATCCTGTGGCAAATGGACCTCCAAGATATCGGATCTCAGAAATGACTCCGTTGAATGGCAGCTTAGAGTGAGGAAGTCTTCGTATTTAGCTTATGGTGGCATGCCCAAGAACATTAGGAAAAGGGAAGTGTTATGCATCATTGGAGGCTTAGGAGGAGCAAAGATTTGTTTGGGTGACCTTGTCCTTGGTTCCTTCTTTCTAGCTTTACCCCCTCCACCAAGGCTTTTAAAGAGAGTAGATTCCCATGAGGTGGCGGTGGCGACCGAAGCAAAGGTAGGGGTCGTGGCGACTAGTTGGACTCCGGGGTCAAAGCAAGATAAGGTTTGATCTTGTCTATGCAAGGTTTTGGCTAGGGGGTCGATGTACCAAAATAGGATCCCCAGTGGTCAAAATTAGGAAGGCTCAACGTAGCCATAATAGGTACCGAAAAGACTTCAAAGGGGGGAGCAAAGAAATGTATCAGATCGGAGTGTGATGGTCTGTGGAATGGCTCCCAATAGCAATAAGGCTAGGGGAAACCATTCCCTGCTGAAAATGAGGAAGAGACACCAAGAAGAGGAGGGTCCTGGTATCTGTGCTCCATCGAGTGACTAGAAGGAAGGTGGAGACTTGGGTCAAGTAAGGTTAAACCGTATTGCTTATGGTTATTCGAGATTCCATTGCATCACGAAAAAAATTCGATGAGTCGGGATCTCGCATAAAGAGGAGGGGGACCAGGGAATGCACCAAGTAAGGTGGAATTTTTATGGAATCCAAGTGGACACCGGTAAGAGGTGTGAATGTTTTTTTTCTCAAACGACCGAAGAGATGATATATCGGGGAGAGAGCCGAGACTTTAGTTCATAATATGTCAACTAATCTATGGTACTTAATCTTTCCATTGAGAGGAAATCACATTCTACGTGAACACAGATGACAAAAAACATCGCATAGGTATAATCATAACTCCAATAGGATGTTTTAATCGAGCAAAAATTAAACACTTTAATGTGTCAAAGAAAATAGTCTTTCCCGCAAGAGTAACAGACAATTGCGAACATGCAAAGGGGTTGAGAAGAGTGATCGTCCCAAGCATGCAAAGTGATAGTGGAGGGGACTAACTCGGTGATCCGAGCTGCTTCCAAAAATGGTGGGACACTGGCGTGTGTGGATGCCCCCTCGTCAATGGTACAACATGAAACATGGGAATTCGAATCTTGACAGCATTTGGAAGGTGACGGATGAAGGTAAGGGGGATGATCTGATTTTTCAACAAAGATGATCAAAAGATCATATGAATGATCCACAATGACTAGAGCAAGATAATAGATCTTTACGTTGTGAAGGGCATGACCGGAGGACTTATAATGTAGACATAACAATAGGAGATTGTGCTAAGTCATCTATCAATCCGTAGTTATGGGTTATTTTAGAGGAAGCAATTTTTTGGCATAATGGTCCTCTGGGATATTGGGAAGGACCTCTACACGTGGTCGGGGGATATGTAAAGGGACATTCAAGACAACCAGACTCTATGGAAGTAGTGGTTTGAGGCTCAAGCAGCAGAGAAGCAGTGGCTGAATACCCCACAGACCCGTAGTTTGAAGGTTGAAATCCATGGCATTAACCACGCTGAGAATCATCATTAGAATTTTTATATTCATAGGTACCAAACCGAGATGTTTGAGGGGCAACCCGACCTCGTAGGGGTTAAAAGACATACCCTCGTCGTGGGAAGGGATCGGTAAAACAACCGCAGAACAGTGCACAACATTGGGAGGAGCCGAAACCAAGGCTTTGTTGTCCTCTAGATGTCGCTTTGTGCTTCCCACAACCGACGCATTTGGGGTAAAAGGGTACAATCATGAGTATAATGGCCATGCACACCACAACAAGAATAAGGCTTATTCCGTATGAAGATACCGTCCTACTTGGTATGAGTGCTCCCTCTTGCCGGATGTTAGTATCAGAAGGAAGAAATGACGTCTTTGATTACCTTGCACTAGTTGATTTTGGTTGCCTTTCATCTTTTTCTTATAGTTTGGAGGTCACTACGCTCGCCGCGCATATAACTAACTCATAGGGAGGTGGATGTTAACACAGTATGATAATGAATAGAGGCCGGGGTGCTAATGCCTATATCTGAGCACTCAAGCTATTGATACCGATAGTATGAGGCTGAGAAACATTGGGGTAAAAAGGTTGAGCAACTACAGTTTCTCCCAAGAGATCTGATGATGCAATGGGGCAAATGTGCTTTGTCCCGGATACAGGTTACCTGGGAGTGAGATAAGTGCTAGAGGAGTTGGCTCCCTCCCCGAGGGAATCGTAACCCATGGGAGGATGAGTATACAATGTGAAAGAGCTCCAACGACAGCTCACATTGGTGGCATGAGATGCCCATGTTGGCACCACTGTGTCTAGGAAGATCTCGGTAAGATGGTATAAACATAACCAGATCAGCATAGATGAGGTCAATATTTCAAGGCGATTTGGAGAGCTACTTTCTCTTTCTAAGGAAAGTGAGATGTGCGACATCTTTACCGATAGAGGGAAAAAGCGCTCCGAGAAACCAATCCATATAAACACGGTCATCAAATGTGGGAGCTCAACATAAGCTCATCCTTCTATAAAATCTTTGACATGATCGGGTACATGTGCGTAAGTTTGACGAAATGCGGTAAAAAATTCAAAAGAGACTAGTATCATATCGAAGAGGTAACTCTGAAGTGTGATAGGAACGCTTTTATGGTAGAGTCATGAAAGTGGAATGAGAGGCAAGAGTCTTCGTCAACATACCACTTAGTAGGCCACCAAGGAGTAACACCTGTAATAACTCAATACGTATAGAGTAATTAGTAATGGAGTTGGATGAACACCACATGTGAAAGGAGCGTACATGATTAGTAGGTTCCTTCAAAGGTTTCCTTCAACTTTGAGATGTTATAAGGAAACTTAGTTGGCATAACAGTCAACCTAGATTATGGTGTATAGGGTCATTGACATCCGGCTAAAGTTAGGAGGCTCAAATCTACCATAAAGGCAGGAGTAGCCGGGATGGTTCCGCATTGGTTCCACTGACACGCTCCAGAGCTAGGGTTCGGGCTACCACCGCATTAGACCCGCATCTACATTGGCACCTAACATGGTGGGAGAATGAGGTAGAGGGGAACAGTGGTTCAAAATCGTAATGTGGGCCCGATAACGTGGACCGAGCGATAGACTCATGAAGGACCGACTCGACGACGACGAGGTGGAGTGAGTCTTCCTACCGTAAACTAAGGATGAAGGCCTAGGAGTCTCTCGGGATAAACACCTTAGGGGATGTTGAAGGCCGGAAAGTGACTTCCTCAACATTAGGGATTCCACCCTTGGCCAGGAGCTGAAACAAACCTTTTCCGTTGAAATAATGGGTCCGGATGGGGATAAAGTGACTATTTCCGTATAAAAATAGTTTAGAATAAGAGAATGAAATCAACTACTAACTGGTGCATTTATTCTAATGATAACATAAATTAAAACTAATCTAAGTATTTCCTAGATTGGATTCGATATATGATTAAGGCATAAGATTTCAAAAGCATGAAATAATATATATCATTGCATATTAAATGAATATAAGCTCAATTAAGAAACTAAATCAATTTAATTGATTTAGTTGATGAAAAACATTAATCAGATAAAATATATCTAAGTCTCACATCTAACAACATATCGTTCAATACATTATATCAATAGTAATAAGAACATATATCACTTCAATTCTTTATAAGAATGAAAACTAATAAAAATAATAAGTTTGCTACAATCTCATAAACATAAAACAATCAACATGGATAATAGTGCCCGTCGCATCATAGCTTTAGATCTAAAATGATAGCTTCAAAGGTTCATATTTAAATTAGATAACTTCTGCTCAAAGAGTAGTGTGATTTCCAAAAGAAATATTCTCAATTTCAATTTTCTAAATGTAACAGAAAGGGGTTTAAAATACTAATTAATATTACAAAAATAGAAGACCTGCAAAGAAGTCTTCTAATATTACTCTAAACTATAAAACTATAAACTAGGAAAATAAAATGGCTAAGTTATAGGCAAGCCTCATGATCGGTTTCCCGGATCACCCTAGTTGGTCCCGAGCCGGCATGCTTTGATCATGTGTTCAAGCCGGGGGGATGAACTCGACTTCATTCATCTCGTCCGTGAATATCGCATCGTTGAGTGCTCAAGAAGTCGAGGGCCGTTACATTGGAGAAGTACCTCAATATTATCGATTGGTTGTGAGGCTTTATTAACAAGTACTAGTAAATCTCCATATATTTAACCTCGTCGTATTCTCTATGTCAAGGGCTTTTCTATTTGATGTCTTCGCCAGGATTGTTTTAGGAAACCGAGCGATGACAAAGTGTCATTTGATGCTTCATGAATCAAATTCTTTGGCTTGTGCAAGAGAATATTTTATATATTCGAGATGTCAGAAGATAAATTCTTAGCTCGATAATAGCTAATTCAACACTTTTCATTTTAATATCCCAATCTCCAAATATTATATCTTTGATTGATTCTTCAAGACGGGGGAGATTCGGGCTTTACCTACCTTTGTAGTATCTTTCCAATCAATATATTTTGACACTTTGTCATCAATCTCTTCATAATAAGTTCCCGCATTGGAACCGAGTAACCAACTAGTCACCGGTCTTGACTTGCTCCCTTAATATGATTGTACTTCCGATAGAAAAAATCTTGCCGAGTTGCCATTAATACAAACTTAGTTGCTTCCTTCTTTACATCAAGGATTTCGGGCTTCTTTTGAGCTTTTCAATCTTTTGTTGCATTTGATGAATTACTTGATCTTTTTCTTCTTTAATCTCATTTTCCAAACTTGGAGTTTGAGACCTTCAAACTCGTTGTCGGAGATAATTAATGTTTGCCTCAAGTTCCTACTCGATTCTTTGTTATTTGAAAAAACTTGCTCTAGTTGAGCAATTTTTTGGTCCTTTTCTAAAATCAATGATTCAACTCGCCTTTCCTTGTCATTTTTTGCATTTGCATAAGCACCTACAAATTGAGACAACGGCTAGTTCTTTCCGGAGATGATCAATTTCTTTCCAAAGGACTCACATTAACATTGAGTCTATAGGCATTTGTGAGATTCTTTCTATTTTTCGCTTCTTCTTTGACTTGGTCACAACATCTTTGTGCCGGGCTATAAAACACATCCAAGAGGCGGTATTTCTTCAACTTTCAAGACTATTTCAAAGAGTTGGAAAATGCTAGAATGATTGCCATATCTTGGCCGGTGTTTCCCTTCCGTATTATTGCTTCCTTGAATTTGGCCTCGTTCCAAGAATAATTTTGGAAACCTCCGCAAGAATGAGGTTTCTCTAATTTCTTCTTTATTCTAGAGTTATCTATATCAAGAGGAGACATGTTGCATACTTTATTCTCCTATATGATTCATGGAATCAAGCACCTACCATAGGCATGAGCTTCGATTGAATGACATTTTACGGGCAAAGTACGTCTTCTCGATAGTGCTTTCTCAAATTCTTTCCAATTTTCGATGAATCTATCATCCTATTGAACATTAAAAATCTCTTCTTCTTGAACTGCATCGGTACTTGAGTAGTTGTAGCAACTATAATATGTTATGCCTTCGGCTCGTCGTTGAAACAAATAATCAAAATGAGCATTTCTCTTTTTCGATACACTTTGAATCTTTCTAAATCTTCTCGGGAATGAGAATTTCATTTGTTTTATGCGTACCAAGCTGGCAAAAATTCATGAATCGACATTCAAACATATCATCAAATCTTTATAAGGCTCGCTTGAAAATGCTCTCATATTGATTGAATCCATTATCTCTTAGAAATAATTATTAGGATCATAACTTCTATTAGGAAACACTAAAGTTAAAAGTTTTTAATCGACTAATTTCAAGACATGCATGATTGAAATTGTCTAGGGCATATGAACGCCAGAAAGGAAAAGTTGGCCAAATGGTCTTCTCGATGCCTTCTCATGTTGTTAAACCATGACCAACCGTTTGATAAGATATTTCTTTGGCTAACAAGCAATTGGGTGTAAATTGACAACTATGAATATGGATGACATACAACGGATGAGAGACTCTATGAGAGGGTGCTATATTGCAGAGACAAAACACATGGAGAAAGCACATGTTATGAGAGCATTGTCCGCGTATCTAGATTTGCAGGAATGGTAGAGGTAGTGGAAGGAAGAAGAGATGTTGGACTAGATATTCGAAGGAGAAATTTGGGAAGCATACGTGCATAGATTAGAAGAGGAAGATCCAGATAGTTGGATTGAGCTATAAGCAAAGGATGTGGAGTGGCCTTTGGCCTTCACATCCTCCCCTTCTTCTTATTCTAACATGGGAAGAGGCTCATTATATTTCTCTTATGGAAGTGAGTCCTCATAGCATTATGAGAATATTGTGGGGAGAGATGGACACGCTTAACATCAAGATGTTTGTCACTATGATGATTTATGGAGCATGCGTTCTTATGGAGGCGATGTTATGGTTGGATTAGCTACCCAACTAATCACTCATCACTTAGGGATCCAACATATCATTTTTCTGCATATTTTCACAAAGTTCGAGCATGGATAACATCACAAAGGAGTATCTAGACATCGAGATGATATTTTAGACCATTTTGATGTACATAGTAGATTTGGTGGCATGGAAATATAGATGTTGGAGTCAACGACATACTTTGCGACAATATGATGATGTTTTTTTGAACGACAACATTTTAGAGTGGTGGAGGATGTCGACCTCGAGTTGAGTTGAAAAGTGAGCGAGTTATAGTAGGCGAACCCTCAGGCGAATACTCGTACGTACCAATCCCGGAATGTGCGACGACGCAGACACTTATCAATGCATGATTGAGTTGTAGTGGGTGTGACTATGTGTGAAAACCTCCCGCACTAACCAACTCGTGCATTTCCAGCGGAAGGACACCTGCAGGCAGGAGCGCCCACTCCTTGGGCGAGTTGTGTAGCGGCGTACGAGTTGTGCGACAGAGCGCGTGCAGAATGCGTCGTAAGGCGCATGCCCATAGTAGGAAAGGAGTCATGGGCCCTATGCGAGTCATGAAATATTGACAAGACGTGTTGGCAGTCATGTTGGGTGCGCTCTACACTTGGTGTGGCCGACGCATGGAAAACACCGCGAATATGTTCGTTAAGATGATTAGTCGAGTGAACACATGACCTCGAGTGACCGAAGTGTGAACACACATATATGGTGGACAATGTGTTGTTTTAATTATGCAGCTCACTACACATGGAGATGGGCCGACCTATGAAAGATCCGTGACCCTTGTTAAATGGGGACCGCTTGGAAGAATATATATATATGGCAAAGACCTTAACCTTAAAGCATCAACCATTCATGCAACCAAGTTCGAAGGGAAACACAACAGATTGAAAGAAGGGCGAACGTAGGCAAGCAAGTGCGGGAGCAAAGGACAACATGAGCGAGGGCTGAAGTTTGCCGAGCTAAGGAAAATTGGAATTCATGGTTTCTGCATCATGCAAGTCGTGTCATGAAATAGAAGCGTGTAGGCAGACCATGACGACAGAGGTCGAGTTAGGCTCTATCACAAAGGCGTGCAACGCATAGCATCTAGAGAAAGAATATCTAGATAACGCGCTTGTATAAAGGCATGTTTAACCGTGTGATGGGCATGGGTGGACTTGTGTTTTCTGGTGACTCGGCAACTTCTTCATAAAGGCGTGCAAGTGTTGAGTGGTGACCCAAATACACGACGTACATGCAAGAAAGTTTGTAGGGTCGTCGAGGCATGCAAAAAGTGTTGGCCTTTGCACGACAATAGGAAAAAATTTCAGGCTGGCGTGACAAGGTTGTGCGAAAAGGTCACGACCCGAACAAGAAATTCGGCAAGGCGGTTTCGAGGCACGATCGCACCGTGAAGTCAGACTTTGATTTGGAAAGTATGCACGTTGCATGATTGAAACTCGCATAGTCATGTATTTTTAATTTGATGTAAATTTAATTATAAATAAAACATTAATATTAATACTCTATTTATAAGGGAGTACCCCTCCCCGAGTATGTATGGAAGTAATTGCATGGTAATTAGCTTTATGGCTATGTTATTTCCGCCTTTATGGTGAACACTTGATGATAAATTAACTAAGCATTGAAGATAGGGTATAGTCTATACACTCAACTATTGTTAAAAAAAAAGTAAATAATGCCACACACATATATGTGGTTGAAAGAATACCACAAGTATAGGGTCGTGACACAACCAGCATTCCTTTAGAAATTTGGGTAAATCTCTTCCCGGGATAAAAGTGAATTTTTTTTTTGATTTTATATGTTTAATAATAATAATAATAAATTACTATTATTTATACTTAATTAATTCATTGAGGTGGAGAGGATAAAGTTTGGTTGATAAAAACATGAATTACAATAATGAATTTATTATTTTTGGAAAAATATGGAATAATTAAAAAAAGTGGCTATAGAATTAGGAACTTGTAAGGTACTTATAAAGAGATGAGTGTATTGACTTGACTTGATCATAGGAAAATGAGTGTTTGGACTCAACATATGTGAAGAAATACCAATCAAGAACTTGTCCCTTTTTAAAATTGTGGCTAGCACCTCTGGGACGGGGAGCCATGGCAAACAAAGGCTAGCAGTGTGGTGTCACGCGGGCGTGCGCACCATACCGCCAATTTAAGCAATTAAAACTTCAGCTTGCAATGGCCGGGAGGTAGGTACTCTTCACATGCCGAGTAATAATGGCTACGTACTAGCGCCAACTAATCATGTCGACATATACATTGGAAAAAGTGGAGCATTTGGTTAAGTTAAGAAGGGAAGAGGAGGCAGAGCATTGTTTTCTACTGACAGACATTCAAGGAGGATCCGTGGGTAAGGAAGTGATAGTTCGTAACGACTCGCATTCTTTATATGTTATGGAGTCTGGTTGCTTATCATAATTTACCTCCTTCTCACCGTAATAACAATGACGACCGTAATTTCATGGGTAGTTTAACGTATGGTTTGTATGCAACTGCTATTATAAGGTAGTATCTTTATGATTTCACGAAGACATATGATTTCTTCTCCGTATGTCATTAAAGTAGGGTATTTTAAATTGTCTAATGATGTATTGATAGTGATTCTAGTTATTCGGCTCCTGCCTATCGACCCGTGCTGTGAAGACCCATTTCCCTTCGTTTGTCTTCATTCCGATTTCTTGGGAAAATTACTCTCAAGTTTTGGTTTTGTGGTTATTTACTAATGAAATCACATCTCAAACCTATGAGAGTGCTCACATGGGGTGCCAAGATAAGCTAGTTTGAGTCCGTAACCTCACCTCTCCGTCCACCGTAATTGGGTTAGTCAGAAACCCTCACCTCTCATGTTTGAGAGGAGTGGTCTCAGGTCCACTTCCGCTAGTTACCTTAATTTTCAGCAGTCACCTAGCCGCTGAATCTCGTCCGTGGTCCGGGCTCCGGTAGTAGGAGATTAATCGCGTTTTTCTCTCCTCGTCAATCGTCCGTGGGTTTGTCTCACACAAACTTCCCTCTTCATTCTACTTGGTCTTCAAACATGTTGGTTCTACCACCTTTATCAAGGCTTGCATGGAAATCGCACCATGATTTCGACTATGACCATGGTGTGGGTCCCTTAAGAATTCCCATGGATACTTTTATTGAATTTGTCACCATATATTGTGCTCGTTACAACTATTTGTGTTGTCATTTTTCTTTTGTTTGTCCGTCCAAAACAAAAATGGTAAAAGGTCAACCTATCAAACGTCACTTAAAGAAAAAGGGAAGCATAAGCTTCTAAAAAATGATCATTGGACTCTGTGCCAGTTACAGTTAAAAAGAAAGATATCATGGAGAATCTCTTCGATGCTACTCCTCAGATATCCACCACAGACCACAATATAATTCAGTAAAGTTGGGAGAGGAAAAGGGAAGAGTATGAAGAAAGAGCATGTAGAATTACAGGAGGATATTATGGGTTTATTTTCAGACTTCAGAAAACAAGAGGGAGACTACCTTTTTTTCACCAAATTCATCCATACTTACCGGACTCTCAAATGTGTATTGGCCAAGGCTTTGCTCAAGCCATGCAGCATATGGAATCCCCAATGTGGTTTCAATTATGTAGGAAATTAAAAAATAAATTCAAGAGATTAGAGTAATTTCAATTTGAAGTGCTACAACCCGAATTGAGGAATTGAACAACAATCTCAATCTATGCAACAAGTTGACATGTCGGGCTCCACCGCAAAAGTCCCAGCACCTATTGACTTTTTAGATGGTTAAATCATGGTTTTGAATTTTCCAATGAATTTATGGCTAGCTTTTACTACTAGCCATGATAATTTTTGATAAACATAGTAAAATGATATAGCGACAGGTGACGAAAGAAACTGCTTTCTTAATAGATGATGTGTTTTAATGCTTAAGGTGGCCACCAGACTCGGTTTCCTTCAGTGTTGAGGCTACAAAATTTTCATATGTCGCAACTCGGGTCTTTTTTTGATAAATAGAAAATGGTAAGGTACCGCGAAATTTACAAAAAAAAAA
Source organism: Pinus albicaulis (assembly GCA_034641835.2). Classification (NCBI taxonomy): domain Eukaryota; kingdom Viridiplantae; phylum Streptophyta; class Pinopsida; order Pinales; family Pinaceae; genus Pinus; species Pinus albicaulis. The sequence continues at coordinate 1,105,624,722 of CM076570.1, read as the reverse complement.
AAAAGAAACTAGTGGCTAGTAATGGTCTAATTTTCATCTCCATTTGACATTTGTCTGCAGGATTTTTTGACATGGGTCATCTCAAATCCCCAGGAAATTGGTGGGTGGGGAGCCATGTGTGGCATGGATTCAAATTTTTTAAACGTATTAAAAGGAATAATCATTTTGCTAAATAAAATTTTCTTATATATAAATAAATGTATAAATAATAATGAGGAATCTATCATGGAGGAACTTATTAGAATTGGAATAATGTCAAACCCTAGGAAATTGGTGGGTTGCAGAGCTCCAGTAATCAAGGGCCTAATCTACTTTTTAAATTTATTAAAATTCAATGCAACCTAACAAAATCTCGTAATACACTAGAGTAGTTGATAAACATTAAGACTAAGCATATGTCAAGCATATTCTCGCGAATCAATATAGGCCCCTCAATTAAAAAATAAACAAAGTCAAAGAACCTCATCCACTTAATTTGAATTAAAAAGTCTTTGGAAATTAAAATTAAAATTGAATAGTATTTTTTAAAAATAGTATTATTACATGATGAGAAATTTTCATTAATTTTATGAATTTTTTTTAAAGTTTATAAAGGTATATACACTTTAACTTTTGAATTTGAACTTATAACATTTTACCAAAGAAACACATATTTTAATCATATATATATATATATATATATATAAGACAATTTACCGCTTTACATTTTATACTTATTAATATGAAATTGAGATTTACAATTTCAATCTACATACAAAACACATATATGCAAAATGAACAATTCAATAGTGTGAAATTTTTTCAAACTCAAGGGAAAACGGCCCATATCATATACTTGTGAAATTCTCTGAACTGAGTGAAGAGTGTTTACTTATTGTTTCAAATTAAAAATGGGGAAAATGTTTACTCAATCATTATTAAAAAGTAAAACATAATAACAAAAATATTAACAATTTTAACATTCAAGGATAAAAATTTATCAAATTAACTCATTTTAATTAAACTAAATATTTCCATTAAAAAAATATATATTATAAGTATTCTATTTTTTAAATATAATTACTTTTTAAGCTATTTATAAAAAGTTTCTAGTTAATCCCTGATGCGGGTACCACAAGGGCGTATTAATTCGATGGGCCGGCGGGTCAAGCCCTGACCGCCGCCATCCGCCCATGAGTACAACGTGTTAAATGGCCTCGTGGCCAACGCAACGAATTACTGCGTTTCCCCCCATCTGCACCGCCGTTTCGTCCCGGCAAGTTCCCGGCTCCCGCCGTCTCCGGATGTGGTGAAGCATCCCTCCGCATGCTTGAGCGGGATTCACAAGGCGATGGCTATCACGCTTGCAGATTGATTCGCTTGGGAGGGACGGCTTGGAAACCCGTGGCGATTCGGCGCGCTCGTGGGTGGTATCTATGTTTTAAACCGGCTCTTGGCTCCCACCATGTATCATTCCGTTGTCAACATTTGCAACAGTTCGCCGATGAATTGTGAAAACCAGAGGCTTGCAGCATTTCAAAGGGAAGTGAGGCTTGTGGTTTGCTCGCGCGGTGGAAGGTCGTTTACGTGTCGCATTTGGTGCGGTTCCAGGACAACCTCTCGCGAGGGCTCGCTCCTCAGCTTGAAGGACTCTCAAAGCCACGCCTCCCGTCATCATGCCCGCACTTCGCCACCGCATGAGAAGGGGCCGGGCAGCTCGAGGAGCCGTCCTTCTCCCCGGGGCCCCTCTCTCCCGACTCTTCTTCCTTCGGGGGGAAGGCTCTAGTCATTATCCTCGCACTCGTTCGGTCGAGGAGCTCTGCGGCCACCGCCTATTTCCGGGTCCCTCACACGCACAGCCTCGCCGCAGCCCCAAACCACGCACGCGATTCACCTTCAACAAGAATCTCAACCGCCCTCGCATTACCGCCATCCTTTCAAAGGGGTTTTCCCTCAAGATTTGGTTCCCGGGGAGGACTCGCTACCTTCGGCTCCGCCGCGACCGTCCGTGCTCCGGCACCGGGGCCCGCCTTTAATCTCGATGGGCGCAATCCCCGGCGGGGTCGGCCCGTCCATGATGGCCGATCATGGGCCGCTGATGAAGAAATGCCATCTCATTGAGAATGTCTCTCAAGCTGCTCCGCCGGCCCGGACGAACCCCGCTTCAGCTCCGCACGCTCTCGGATGGTGCGTAATCGAAGAGACGCCGGTGAGGACGAATGGCTCCGTTGTCCGGGTCATCCCAATGTCTCTCGCTTTCCTCCAACCTACGGTTTTTTCTCTCGCTTCTCCGGAAGATTTCATGTTAATGGCCCTTTTTTGTGTCTCTCGGGTTCGAAAGCATGATACAACATCGGCTATACCGCCGCGTGGGCATCGATGGGCTTTTAACACCGTTTTTTCGATGCCGCCTCATGAGTGCTAGCTTCGACTACGGTCCGTATGTATCATCACGAAAGAGACAAGATACTTACTTAGAAAAAAAAGTTTCTAGTTAATCCAATTCACTTTCAATTAGCATTATCTTAAAAATCACATTTAAATCTTTATATTGATAAAAACTTGATAACCTCACTTTTTACAATTATATTGCATATTTAAATTACTAAGAAATAAGAAATAAATATGCATCACATTGAAAATAAAATATAAATAAGTAGGCTCATGCATCGCATCAATTACCTAAGGGCATAAAAACTTTTACAAGAAAATAGTCTTTATTTTATTAAAATATAATGAATTATCTTCATGTTGGGACTAGGAAAGGTACAAGGTTTTTACATAGGTTGATTCTATATTTGTAATGTGTAGGAATATTTATTTATATCTTAAATAAAAACTAAATATATTCATTTTAGATGTGGTTATGGAGTTTCATGTTGAAAAATCCATGATACCTATGATCGGATTCCTTTTAGGTAGAATGGTATAAAATGCTTAATTTGAAAAATAAATGGGCTTAATTTTGATTGTTTTCAAGAAATTTATAGTTAGATCATAACCTAAATTATTTTTATAACATAAAATGTCTAAATTCTTGGTCAAGTTCATATAGAAATTACAACTTTGGGGATTCTTAAGATAACTCCCTACGTAAAATTGCTTTAACTCAATTATGATAAAGTACCACCTTAAATTGGTTAAAACCCGAGACGCATTTGGGTATTTTTTTTTAGGAATGACCATCCTTGACATAAATAATTCTTAAATAATATTAACTTTACATGGTCACTCATTATTGTGTGACCCACAAGTTGTGCGAAGGAAACCATACTATTTCTCGAAAGATGAGAAAGAAAGAAGAAAATGTTAACGTCCACAAGGCTAAATACAATCCGTTGGACCCTTTTAGAATGGAAATCCTGGAAAAAAAGTATGCACCTCAAGAGATTTAATCCCGGTTTTCAAACTCATGTGGTGAGATCATTTTTTAAGGAGTTGCCCACAATGCTAGAGAATGAGTGTCGACGTTTCGAATCCCAATAGATCCATCATCGTGATATTTTTGAATCCCAACAAGGATTCATCATCGTGACATTTTTGAACTCAATTCAAAAAATGTCCCGATGATGGATCTCGTTGGGATTCGAAATGTCGACACTGCTCTCTAGCACGGATAATCCTAAGGCTTCCTTAAAAATATTTAATCCTCTTCAAATGGATCTAAATTGGTTCTATAGCATGTGGGTAACTTTTATTTAAAACTTAGCTTTTTGAATGCAGATAAATGGATACAATGCCTTGAAATTTTACGTATACTTGAATTGCGTAAAACGTACCACATAAATTTGCAATTCCAACAAATATTTCCTAGACAAAATTAAATTTAAATTTAAACTGAATTAATGGCTCGAAAATGACTCAAATTAATTTAAAATATTTATAAGGATATAGCTAAAATTATAGGAAGCAAGCCCTCTTCGTGCTGATTGCGTAATATTCCGGAATTTGAAGGCCACTTTCTGAGTGAAATATGCTCTTTATTTAATCTTATTATCAACACACATTGACTTTAGCTACTTCTCCGTGCAATTACATTTTTTGTGTGCCATTTCCCACCTAGGACCTATGCAGTAATGTTTCTCCTCATTACCTCGCATGTTATAGCTTGGATATAATATTTATATAAGATTTTGACATAGTGGTATGATTGGAAAAAAATGATTTAGCCAAGTGGTTTGAGCAACATCCGTCACACAGCATCGACACAAGTGTGAGACTATTTCTAATCTTAAACATATTTCCTCCTCCATCATCCACCCTTAGGTTGCTATCTTTCATTTTCTCGCAACATTTTTACAAAGAACATCATAGCCATAAACGAATTCCTTTATGTAGACTTTATCAATTTTCTCTCAAAACAAAAAGGAGAGAAAATTTGGAAGATAGGAAAAAAGAAGAAGATGGTGATAAAGTTGGAAACTGTAGTGCAGGCAATTATAAATTAAAAAAATTGTCACGCACCCACTCCACATGCTAGGAAAAAAGAAGATGGTGATAAATTTGGAAACTAGTGAGGCAATATAAAGAAAAATAAAATGGTCACATTCACTCAAGAGTTGCTTGACAAGTTTAGCAAGGCATAGAAACCAAGAAATTTCAATTATTTTAAAGATAAAATTGCATTTTTCTAAGACTTTAATTTTTTTATTAGACTCCGTCAATTCCCATGAGCTATTATTGAATTGATTTTTTATTAGGATGGAGAAAGGGGAATTTTTTTCTTTAAAAATTACATGTTTTTATTAGTCAAGGTTGAACATATTTTCAAAACTTGAGTTAAAATAAATGAAAGTTAGAAAATTTGGCAGAGGAGAAAGAAAGATGGTGATAGAGCCGGAAACTAGTAAGGCAATTATAAAGGGAAAAAATGGTCACATTCACTCCACTAGTCGTACAAGTTTGGAGGCATAGAAACCAAGAAATAATTAAATAGTTTTTTCAATAATTTTAGCGAAATGTTACCTTATTAATTGGTATCAATTCATTCGTACAACTTGTTTGGTTGATATATGGTTTTCGTTTGTAAATTTTTATTAGAAAAAAGATAAACATTATAATCCAAGGTTTCAAGTTTAGGGCAATTTCATCTCAGCAAAGTTCCTCGAAATATATTACATGGAAAAGGAGTTAGCCCAAAGAAAAAATGAAATATAAATTTGGGGAAAAAATAAAACTTATGTTTGACTTAAATTTTGTATTTTCTTTATAAAAGTAAAAGTAAATGTATTTAATAATTTTGTTAAAATAACTTCAAAAATAATGGTAACTTTTATTTTAGACTTGAATTAAAATATGTTGAGATTTAAAAAAAATTATTTGAATTAATTTATTAGTGGTTTATGTGGAGGAAAACTTCTTAATTTCGAGATGGCATAACTTTTAGGAAGATAAACTTTTAGGCATTCATAAGTATGTTTAGGTCACACATTAGAACCAAAAGGTATTTTCAACCGAAATTGTACCCACAAGAAATCCAATATTCTTTGTGATCATCATTTCTTAGGTAACCTTTAGTAGAGTTACCTATTTTTTAATAACATTTAACCTTAGTCTCATACATGAATCAATGTATTGCCTAAAATTGTAGTTTAACCTCTTCCTAAGAGGCCATAGTAAATTTTCATTAAAAAAATTAGAATAATTATAAATATTTAACTTTCCATTTTTAAATGGATAAATATAATTTTAGATTAGAATAATTTACCGATTATTTTTTCTCTTTTGCTCTTAATATACATGTATAATTTTTAAAATGTTTATTTTATTTGTTAAAATGTTATATTATTATGTAAAAACTTAAGAGCTTCAAAAACTACAAGTGCAATTTGTCGTTTAACCTCTACCAAGGAGGATCCACAAACACACACTCCAAAAATTCTTTATATATGATAATTTTAAGTTGAAATTAGAATCTATATTAGCTTGTTAAAAATGACGTAAAAAGGAGAATGGTAAGACTCTTTAGAATAGTGCTTATAGGATATAAATCAAATTTTCTTCATAAAGAATTACCTATATTATTTATCAAGAATTCTCCAAATGGAATAGAATAGGGAGGAATAAATAAACATGAATTTTTTTCAATCAAGTCTATCTATTTTCTTCCTTTGATTTCTTTATTCAACGACATGTGTATGTTTCTGTTAGCACTTGAAGATTAAATTTTGAAGCTTCAAAACTCGTAAGTAAATGACATTCCTTAAATAGTTTAATTTCTTAGACTTGAGCTCTATTTACTCCTCCAACTAGAACCTTTAATCCCATCTATCTCTCAAGATAAAGGATCCTCTAGAAGTTACCTACTTCATGACCTCTAAAATATGATTTTTATCAATATTTTTTATGTGCCTTCGCTAAGTCTTTCACTTCCCATGAGGAATATATCTTCATGTAAATCCCATCATCTTCATATATCTCAAGTGTAGGCTAATATGGTTGTTAAATTTTGGGCTTGAAGACTTGACCATTTTTCTTCTTTGGGTGGATCCTTGCTTGAGGACAGCTGCTCTCGCATATTCTCTATTTGATAACAAAATAACACCTAAGTTAGATAATTTTATAATCCAAAATTGTATCCAATAACATTATAATTTTTAAATTCATCTTACAAATATAACTGCTAATGCAATACTTATGATAGATTCATGAATAAGTTAATATGCTTATTAGGTTAATTAAAATTTTCTGAAATTTTCAAAAATGTGTGGTCTCAATATATTTAAAATTATAAGGATAATAAAAGGTAACTAAGATACATTTAATCAAACCTAAATAGGCATTTTGAAAACTCACATAATTGATATCAAAATCTCCAAATCTAGGAAACAAAGGTGTATTGTTGAATATAATAAATTTTCCAAAACCATGGTCCATCTTTTGAATGCTTTCCCCAAAAATAATCATAATTATAGAATTAAATCTTTGAAAACTTAAAAGGAAATATAATCCTGTCTATCAATAATTATTGAATATTACAATAATAGACATCATCACAACATATTTATTAAAAGGAAAACAAAAATCTACTATGAAGGATTAATTCTTTAGATCTAGGTTTGTTATTAATGATTTTTTTATGCATGCAATATATAAAATGCAAAATATACAATAAATAAATACAATCACACTCCAATCACAATGAACACCAATATATGCTTTGGGAAACCCTTATAGGAGAAAACCTAGTTAAAAGGTAAGGTTGATCTTCTCTCTTTTTGTCTAGAATGGTAAATAAAGCAAGGACAAACAGGAAAGAACTTATGTGGAGTTACCTAAGAGTTCCTGCCTATGGGATACGTTAAGCAAAACACAAGCCACCCCCCCCCCCCTCTCTCTCTCTCTCATCTACTCTACTATGGAACAAAATGAAAACAAGAAAAAATATAACCCCTTTTATAGTGGCTTGATTATAACATAAATCAATAGACAAGTAAGGGCTATGTTTGACTCTTTCAACTCTCAAATAGAGTTACAAATTTGACTCTTCTAGAGTCTTAATCAAATTTACCATGTGGCTAGACCCATATACATGAATAAAATAGGCTAATGTGGTATCCTCTAGCACCATGGTGGTTAAACATAGTAGGTCAACTTGTAGGAGGCATAACTTAGAAGACAGAAACTTGATTGTTAACTATTCAGACATAAATTTGAAAATTTTGTATGTATATACCATGGTTACACTTTGATACACTAAAGAAATAAATTTTACTCACAAAAAATGTCATTTAATGCCTCAATTGGCCTAGGGAAGTTTTAGACCATAAATCTCCAAATTCGATCTCATTGATAAGTCTTACTCCATAAGTTGATTCCTCCATTTTTCCATTTCTAAAGACAGGTGGATGAAAAACATTATAATGGTCTAATCTAATCACTTAGAAAGTTTTAAAAATTTATATGACTACATTGATGCAATTCAACTAAGCATGGCTAACCCACATTAAAATGACAAATTACTACAAAATTTCTTTAAGGGTTTCAAATAATTCATTTATCTCTAAATGACAACCCAGGGGAGTGTGTCCTTATACAATTTCTCTACCATAAGTGGAATTTAGATGGTTTGTATTTTGGCTCATGTTGGTGGATCCGTTGATCATTAGTTAACAGTTACCAATTTATGTAACCTTCAAGATCCGTGTATCGAATGTTGCGACAGATATGAAAAATTAAGGGATGATTAAAGAGAAACTGAGGTAAGACAAGTCACGTGGGCCTAAAGACCGACAGTATGTAAATGCATATTCAACATAAAGGAAGGCATGGTATGTAAAGGCATGTGACAGGTGACAGGGACTAAAACTAAATTATTAAAGGCTTGCCGTTTAGTTATAAACGTTGTTAGTCTCCATAATTTTTTTGCAAGCAAATGTATTAACAGCTGGTTTCATGAATGCATTTCCTCTCGAAAACACAAGCCTCCTTGAAGCCTCCATGTGTCTTTTATCCTTTGATAAATTTTTGTTGATTCCTATTATAAAGCCTCTCTCGTTTGTGAAGAAATGCCCAAAGGCCCTTTTCCCTCTTATTTTAACCCCCACTTACCTTCTACTTGGTTTCCCTTCTATTTCCCTCTCTTACCTTTCGAATTACCTTTAATTTCTTCCCTTACCCTTTGTTGGCCATCATTCCCCTTTATTCCTATACCGTACCCCTTCTTGCCTTTAAATCCGTTGAAATGGGCTTAAAACCCACTTTTAACTTTACTGACAGGGGCCTGGAAACCAATTTTCCTTTAACCCCACAGTATTTATAATAGAATTTTATTATAAAGTTCTCATATGCTATAACCCGCCGTTTACAATGATAGCTGCAAATCATGTTCACAGCGATCGATCCATCACAAATATTTGCAACGCGATTTGATCGCGTTGCAAATATTTGCGATGCGATCCCCCACGATTTCCCCCACCGCAAATTCTCGATCGCAACCCGCCGGGACGCACTTACGTACATCGCGCTCATCATATGTATTCGATTGATCCATCGCAAATATTTGCGATGCGATCTCGATCGCGTCGCAAATATTTGCGATGCGATTGCCCATCGCACTTTCCCCATCGCATTTTCTCGCCGTATTTTCTCCCATCGCACTTTCTCTATTTGCGATTTGCACCGCGCCCTTGGGTCCCACCGTACTATACCTTCCACCTTTTCATATAATAAAGGGTCTTCCCTTTGTAAACGAGAAAAACATTATATTTTAGTTTTACAAAGGATTTCCCTCATCGCATCGCGAACTTTGTGTTATCACTCCGCCCTCCACTCCCGTCTCCCTTTTTGCGATTTGCGATTTGCGATTGCGTTTTAGCCCCGGTCCCACATCGTGCTATTCTTCCCTCCCAATTTATTGTTTTTCCGATTATTTCTTGTATTTTCACCCAAATGCTTAACCTTTGGGTGTTACACTACTAGCTTTTTCTTCTCGCCTTTCTCCATTTCTTCGATGTTTTCACTATTCGCCATTGTTCCTCCGTTCTTATTGCATTTCTCCACATCGCGCGGGCTCGGTGGATAAGTTTATTTCATTATGCAGAGGTCAGCGTAGAGGCTAGTTCAAATGCCAAACGAGACCGGCAGGGCGGATTAGAAGGATTTGAGCCTTTAATTGAAGATTAACTATAATCCCGCATTCAAAGACTCAAAGCATTGGGCTTGGGAGACTTAAGCACGCAAAGAGTCTGGCTGAAGCTTAATATCACCGTAACGTATTTTCTCCTTAAGTACACCTCCCTACAAGAAAATCTCCATGCCTCCTCGAGCCCCGAAATGATTAATTACACCGACCGGAGTTCATTTAAGATAACAAAGGGCAAGCAGGAGGAATGAGAAACCTTTGTAGATCTTCCACCCGAGCTCATTTATTTCGTAATGGCAACAGCAGCTCCAAACGCCGGGAAGGACTCCAATCCAACATTCGAGGTCAACCGACCCGAGCGTAGATCTCCAAGCCAATCTGGCTGTATCACGTCGTTGCGTATAGCCATACACAAGGTAATGGGCTTGGCTTCCTCCACCATTATGTATTAATAAGACTCATTTAATTGTTCACCTACTTCGTTTCTTCCTCTTCTCTTATAAGAAATCCCTGAACATATTGTAAAGGGTTGTTGTTTACCATGCGGCGTTGTCAGCAGAGGGATTCATTCTCGACTCGTTAGAACAAGCCGTGGGGGAGGGAGTAGCAAGAGGGTTGTATGAATAGCTTCTGAGGAGAAAGTCCGGATCGTATTAGCCATTGAGCTTAGTGTACATGATCGGTTTTGCATCAATTAATCAAAGCACTTTTCAGCCAGATCCCGGTCTATTACTATTGGTGATGTTTTTTCCTAACTCCGTTTATTACATTTTCATACTGCTTCATCTTTCCGGTAGGGCAATGAAGTATAACATAGGATTCACCCTTGTTAGGTGCCCTATGTTTCCCGCTTTCCTCCTACCCGTAATTTTTTCTCGCTTTATGTGTTATCTAAGAGCGAATTCCGTTGTGGTTTAACCAAAGGCAAAGGGATGTTATCGTCGGCTGATGTGTGAACTCGTGGGTTTGCTGGATGTTTCTTCATCAATCTTATTCTGCTTTTCCTTGGAGTTGCTAAAGCGTACTTGGATTTAAATGACCTTCGGTCCGATCTATAAGCAGCCCCTTTGTCCCCCTTCGAGAGCCGCTCGATTATGTCCAAGCAGTTCCGGAGTTAAATGACCTTCCGACCTGATCTATGTATTTCGCAAATTAGTTGCTTTCCTTCTTCCACTTTCTTCCTTAATGTTCCATCCCATCATCTATCTAAAAAGATCCTTCTAGTATAGGGACACTTCTTTGAAAGCCTTGGCTAGTGGTTGTGCAATTATCCTTCTTATGGACTGTAGCCCAATGGATGGCACAGCTTTGACCTATCCTCTTCGCTGAAACATCCTCACGTCGTCTCCCTTTCCTTCCATTGCTTTCTCGCCCTATGATCTCATGACCTAATCCAGAACCAACAAACCAAATTATTAAACCCCCCATTCGTGCTTCATACCTAGCCTAATATCTCAATTTGAGCCTTCAAAGATATATCATTCTTGCTCTATTTGGAGATCCTCTCCTGTGTCCGTGAGGGATAGATCCTAGGGCCCCAAAGTGGTTTGATGTTTTCTCATCTTTTGGTATTGCCAAATCACAAAACATGGGAACCCCAACACACGTGAATGAACTCTTCGTATGCGGGGAAATTCGAGGGGGTCAAGAAGCTGAAGGGGAAGAGACCCGTACCCCCGCTAATCATTTTTGCGTGACGTGCCACGGGTGGGCCCAAGGTAAGAGTGATTTCCAAGTGTAGTGAAGTGCGGGCCCTAGAGGCCCTGTATGTTGTGGCTGCCCGTCTTGCGAAGAATATGTTTCAAGAACCGTGTGGTTTATGTAGCAGAAGGTAAGGGTAAGTTTCTAGGTGAGATGGTACCGAGGCCCATACTAGTATTAAACTCGGCACATGCTGTTCACCTACTTCCAGTTGACACCCAGTCCCTATACGTTGCGTGCTCCACTGTCAGTGTCCTTACAACACCCTCCCCGCTTATTTCACCTCTTTGCCTTTTACCTCAGAACTTTCAGTCTTAGATAATGGTCCTCCTGTATTTTACTGCAGTAAAATTCAAAGGTTTTCCAGCTATGGTATAAACTAAGTGGGAGCTAGTGCCAGGTCTACCCAGTCACTATCAACACCCCCCGCGTCATTTTCCCGAGTAGATTTCCCTACTACATAGGTAATCCGTCCCTCATATTCCCTTTGCTTTCCTTTAATTTTTAAAAGTTTTGTATGTCATTCATGGGAAGGGGCACACCCAAGAAAACTGAACCAGAGACTCCTCAGGTCTGTGAAACCAAAAACCCTCCCGGGTTCGAGCCTTTCATTGATCTACAAGCCAAACTCTATGATCCCCAATACCCTTTTCCCATAAGCAGTATCAAACCCGAGCATTTTAGGCGACATGTCGAGAATAGGGATCGATATCAGGTGGTTGTATCAGGTTTATACCATCAGATTACCCCCCCAGCCTACGCGGTGGTCGATTTTATTTGCTGGCTTATAGATGCATACGATGAGTGTCGAGGTACGTTTACCTCGGCTCAGGGGAATAATATTTTTTCTCTTTCTTTTCTCCCGACATCATCGTGCCCTTCGCTTTTCCCACCGCCATCTACTCCGCCTTTCAGTGAAATGACTTTAACCTCCCAGTTCACTAAATTTCCATGGGAGCACCCAAGAGACTTCATTTCCTCTATAACTAGCAACCAGGCTACGTCTCTTCCTTTTGCAGAGCCTTTCTCGTTAAGTCTGTTCAAAGAAGAAGTGCAGCCCATCCTTGCTCTCATCGCAGGTCTCTTAGGTGTAGGCAGTTTGGGGGAAGTTTCCAGGGCATGTGTTTATTTCTTGTGGTTAATGTCTCAAACGGGGGTAGTTCTGGATATCCCTGGCTTCTTGGTACACTTTAACATCCATACCCAATTCCAGAGCTTCCATGACTGAGTCACTTCCACTTTTGTTCGATGGTCTTCTACCTCTTCTCAACCCCGACCTGTTTTTGACTGGAACTTTGTAGTACGCCAATTGAAAAATGGGGTGGGGTATTCCAGGTTTCTAAATGAGGTCATGCCCATTGTCTACACTATCATCCATGACTCACCCTCACCTAGGGTTTTTCCTGAAATGAAGAGCTGGTTACAAGCTAGTAAAACCCAGAGCACCGGGGATTGGTACCTATTTGACAATTACACTGAAATTCGGGTCTATGGAGCCGAGGTTCCCCCTTACCAGTTTCCTGTGTTTCCTGCTCGACGAGTTTATTCTCTGGAGTATATTCGGCAGACTCTCAAGTATGACCAACTCCACTTTGTCCCTGCAAAGAAGGGTTTCATCCCGAAACTCCCTATCACTATTGGCCCGTTTATTGTGAATTCAAGACACGCCCTCTCCATTTTTGAGAAGCTGCTACAAGGCATGGACCTAAGACAGGGGAAGACTTGGCCCTATGATCCCCAGGAGATTATCTCTAACAGAAGAAGGAGGAACAAGTCTACTCCTTATGCACATGAATCGAGACCATTTATAGAGTGGAGGGCTAACCTTGAAACTTGGCCTTTGATTTCACAGATGGAGACAGATTCATCTGCCACAGGGGAAGGAGGAGAAGTTAGTAGAGGCCAAGAAGAAGAAGAAGTGGGTCCCTCAGGAGCAGGATCCCCCCTTCGCAAAAAGTAGAAAACAGTATCAAGCGAGGCAGAAGTCATAGGGGAAGAACAACTACTTGAGCCGTTTACACCATACAGCCAACCTGATGGGAGAAAAGCTGGGATTAAAGTGTTGAGAGATAGTGTCACCTCCTCCGACTACTCCGAAGTCTCACAGGCCATAAAAGATTATACCTCACTAGTTGTAATTGAAAGGAGCCTGAAGAACAGAACAATCAGGGATAAATACAAGGTCGAGCTAGAAGGTTACGTGGAAAAATATCATACGAGGGTTTCAGCTTCCATGAATGTGGATACATAACACCTAGTATTGTCTATGGCTGAGGCCATATTGGATCCTAATGCAGGTACCACTAGTTAAGGGTGCTTGAGTATGCAATTGACATGGCCAAGGTACCGGTACCCGAAAAATGCAACATGTTCCAGGTGGTGGGTGATATGTTGAAGGACGAGGTAATGCGGGTCACCATTGCACTGAGAAAATTGGAGAAAAAGCAAGAACAGGTGAGGCTGACCCTAAATAAGGAACAGGAAAATTCTCGCGCTCTTTCGAATCAAGTACGCTGTCTCACAGAGTTGATTAAAGGAAAAGAAACTGGAGACTCAAATACGCAACACTATGTGATTGAGCAATTGCAGAGGGAGGTCACGTCTCTGAAATGCAAGGTTAGCATACCGGCATCTCACCATGTTCAAATGGCCGAATTGGCATAGGCAAAGAAAGAAAAAGCAGACTTGGTTGATGCACTGGCAAAGGAGAAAGAGGAAAAAGAAAAAATGGCAGAAACAATCGCCACTCTTTAGAGCAGGTTGACGGAGCTACAGACTACCTGGGACACGCATAGCTATGTGCCAACTACAACCCCACCAGAGACCAGTTCGTTGTCCAAACAGTTGACCACAACGAAGGCCGCAAATGATGTACTAGAAAAGCAGGCTTCCACCGCGAGGCAGAGAATCACCAAGTTGGAAACCTCCTTGGCTGAGAATACCAGAAAAATAGAGATATTGCAGAAGGAGATCGAGCAGGAAAAGAAGGCAAGAGCTGACCAGCAGAAAACCATCAATGATCTCAACAGCCGCCTGAAAGGTAACACCACCCTCAGTGATGGAAGAAGGATAATTTGGTCAGAGATCATTTCAGCAGTAACAGAGCAATGGGAGTTCCTGAAAATCATAGAGGAAATGAAATCTTCTGTGCTCTATCTCAGAAGGAAGTTTCAGGAGGGAAATCTCAACTTGTCTAGTAGAGCCCAGCATGCCAAGGGATATGTTTCTTTCTTGAAAGGATTGAGAGCTAGTGAGGCGGAGTAGCATGGCATAGCGATTCGGTTTAAGGAATCCGTTGAATGCCAGAAGATTATTGACAAGGAGTCGGCCCGCGTCATGGCTTCGAGGGCCCTACAACAGGTGGCAGCCAGCGTGGAATGGTTCGATGCAGTTTGGGCCGAGATCACAATGGCGGGACTTCCATCATGCTGGGATCCTACCACTCCTTCCATGCTACGATCATTACCAGAGTATGAAGCACGTCTCCAGGAAGAAAGGGACCAGACGGATATCTTGTCAGATAAAACCGCTCGGTTAAAAGATGAGACAATTGTTTCATCGCTCCGCCCAAAATTAGTTCTCCTTCATCTGATAAAACATAAGGTCCCCACCGAGGCAAGTCTAAATGACCTCACTGAGGCCTTCATCAAGGTGGAAGGATTCACCGCAATGCCTGAACCTTCAACGGATAGTCAGTAGAGGTGCACCCAGTTTTCCAGCTAGATCGCCAACTCGTCGGCAAATGCCCCGCCACTAGTGTCAGCGACTGCCTCGACTCCTTCTCATCAATGAAATACTGTCAATGCATGATTCAGCCCTAGTGGCCTTTTTATTTTTACTTTAGTTAGTTACTTTTAAGTTTCAAGTGGAATTTATATTCCACTCCAACATTTTATTTTCTGCCAAGACTGTTGTTTAACATTTTGTTTCAAAACGGCCGAGTGCCTAACTGCAAATGATGAGAGGCCTTTATTCCTCATCATAAGTTTTGGTTATTTTGATAAGGATCTCTAACAAATTCTTGGCATGCGAGGAAGATATTTTTCCAAAAAATATCTTCTCGCTCATGTACTGTGGTCTCTATATAAGCAAGATCAGAAGAGAAAAAAGGTTCCAGATTTTCGGAAGAATTTTTCTGTGTAAGAATTTTTGTATGCTTGTTGTGAAAATATTAATAGAAATGCGAAGAGCCCGTTGGGTCTCAGCAAGGAGAATTTTTACTTTACGTGAGGATTCTGGTCTTTATGTTTTATAGTCTGTGATTCTGTCTTATGTGATATTGTTTCATTGTTTATTTAATTTTCTCCACTTTTCTTATATCATGTTATGGAATGCGAGTGGCTCACTAGCTCTAGTATAAATTTATCGCTTTTGATACTTGTACTCAACTAGTCTAGGACCTTTAAATATGGCTCAGGAATGGTATATTGTTTCACTTTTCACTTCACTCATCTTTCCTCTATATTAAATACTGTGGGATGCTATTCTTTCAAAATTGTTGACATGTATGGATTCTTATATTATTAAGCCCATCTCATGTTTATATATGTTTATGGAATTCCATTTCATTAGTAGTTAGTATTCCTCCTTTACTTTCTACGCAGTGAACTTTGTCGATTTTTAAATCTCTGTAAAGCATTTTAAAAACTAGCCCTCCCTACAGAAAGTTGTATTTGAGTTGTCTGAAGCATCTATATTAAGGATTCACTCCTTGCCTCTGCAACGTCCTTTCATTATGTTGAATATGTGAGTAGTCTGGTTCCATTTATATTGTAACTCCTTTTAAAGGTTGAAGTAGTAAAGAGCCTCATGCTGATAATTGTCCTGAAATATATTTTATGCTCCTTACTGCATGAGATGTCCTAGGCACTGGTCTTTCACAACTCAAGGTTGTCTGTAGGAATGACAACATATTTTTGGCGCCGTTGCCAGGGAACTGAAGTTGAGGGAAATTAAAATCCCTAAGCCTCGACAAAACCTATTCACTCTTAAATTAGGTGAGCATGGAGAGTTGAGAGTTCTATATCCCTCACCTTGGCCACTCCACATTCATTTATCAGGTAAATTTACTTGCAGTCTTGGCTCCTCGTAAGCCACATCTGAGGTCAGATATGTCTCAGCCATAGACACCTTCTGTGTCTGACCTAGAAAAGATCCTACATAGAAGGAGTTGGAGGGAAAGAAAGTCTGTTCATACTGAGATCCCTGAATTATCCCAAGAATATTTTCCGTCCTCCTCCTCCCAAGTTGCCCAAGCACAAGGTCCTGACTCCACTATGGGAGAGACCGATTACTACTTAGATAGCCCACCCCGGGGAGGTGTCCGAGTCAAAGACGAAGCGCCGTCAAGAGATACCACATATTACTCCTTTCACCCTACCCCTGAAGTCTAAGAGGTTAAGGAGGTCACCGAAGTCTCTGCTGTCCACAGCCCGTCATTCCCATCAAGTCCTCAAGCTGTTGTCCAGTAAATTCCCATCGTTACTCATACTTCACTTCCAACTCCTCTTCCTCCTTCTACACCTCAGATCCTTGCACTACCTCCACCTCCACCAACAGCGAATGTCCATGGCTTCCTGTTGAATAAATATGCCCCTCTGGCGTTACCTCAAGTGCTAAATGACATGCCACAGGACTATTTAAAGATCTTGCCCTTATTCAATGGGGAAAATGAGATTAAAGCTCAGAAACATCTTGAGGTTTTCTCCTCTTTCGCAGAGAATTTTAATGTGGAACACCTTGACGTAGTCCTAATACTTTTTGTGCAATCTCTGGATGGTGAAGCCATAAAATGATTCAAGACACTAGGAGACCGTTCCGTCACCACTTGGGAAGGAATCGAGGACACTTTTCTCAGAAAATGGGGAGAGAAAAAATATCATGGACATTGTCTTGCTGAGTTTAACACACTCAAGAAAATACATAACAAAGGGGTGGCTGAATTTATTAAGATATTTAACAAGTTGTACCTGATCCTTCCCGCAGATATGAAGCCTCATCAAACCGCTACAAAGGTTGTTTTCGTGGCAGCTTTTGACTTAGAATTCGGCTTCTCTCTGGGAGAAAGAAAGCTAGCCACCCTGGATGATGCACAGATAGATGCACTAGAGCTGGAAGCAAATTTTGCCTCTACTGGAAAATCCAAGGGAAAACCTGAATAGGATACTAGAAGAAGGGGAAAAGAAGAGGTATCCACCTCGAGCCAAGATAGAGATTCGGCTTATGACAATATTGAGGAGATGAACAAGATGATTAAGAACCTTTCAAGTAATATGGTTAAACTTGAAATGGAGGCCAAGAATTCACCCCCCAAGAATTTCCAAAATGCTCCAAACAGGGGATTCAATCCTTAATATAGGAAGCCACCTTTGCAGATACTGCAAAGGGAACGGAAGGAGCAGCTAGACCAAGTACCACATCCTCTATACTTGGAAGGTAAAATGGATGGTCCTGCCGAAGACTCCACTTATGAGCAGGAGGAAGCATACCTTGCCTTCTCAAATAGTGAGGAAGTTGAGTGCCCCCTATATGAAAGTGAAGAAACAGAGATGTTGTCACATGCTGAAGAAAAATTTAATGAAAGCACCAAAGACCCTGAGATAGTTGACTACTGCAAGCAGTTCGTTGATTTCATGCAAGCTCAGTTCAATAGAAGATATGATCTCAGATCTTCTAGGAAAAGAACTCGCACTCAGGATAAAGAGGAGGACACACCTCAAAAATAAAAACATGCTCAAAAGGAGGTGACAGCTCAAAGAACCCCAGACAAAGGTAAGAGACCTCTTGACCAATATTCACATTTTGCTGATCAAATTCCTTCATCTTCACAAGTAACTGCACCCCCCAATGTCAAGCCCATCGTAAAGGAAGTCAAACCTCTCCTCCAAAGCAAAGACTTAAAAGATAAAGAATCAAAAGAAGTGTCAGTGGATAGGTCCTCCTCTGCTTTCAGTTTACAAAAAGAGCTTGAAAAGGTAAAGATCCTAGTTCCCTTGACTGAATTGTTAAAATATCCTGCATATCAGTCCCAGGTCACATCCTTTATGCTTCCCCCAGAATTAATACATATTCCAGATAGTCTAAACCTTCAAGAAGAAATACCTATGGTTGTATTTGGCCCACATGTTGAGGAGTTAGATGCTGCTACTCCCCCTTTTTATGTGTCGTTAGTAATACATGACCTGCTGCTGCATAACTGTATGTTAGATTCGGGAGCCTCTCATAAAATTTTGCCCCTTTCGGTCATGGAACAATTATGACTACAAATCACCCGTCTGTACAAGGACCTTTATTCATTTGACTCCAAGAGAGTTAAATTCTTGGGCATGATCAAGGATTTGGTGGTCAATTTGGCCCAGAGCCCAGCAAAAACTGTAGTAATGGACATCGTGGTAGCTGACATCCTAGCTCGCTTCGGCATGCTACTGTCAAGATCTTGGGGGACTAAAATTGGTGGATCAATCAAGTTGGACCTGACCTATGCCACCATCCTTGTCTTTGGTGGCCAGCAGAGGAGGTTGTATCAGGAAACTAGATTTTTCAAGAAAGTTACCAAGGCGAATGACTCAATTAATTCTCCAGTTTATAGCAGGGAGGGGGATTTCTCTTGTTTGATGCTGGAGGAAGATCAATAATATGCTCACGAACCATCATTTTTCCAGATCAAGACTGAGTATTCATTTCAGGTTCATGAAGCAGAGATCTAGACACTTCATTTTGATGGAGCAAACTCAAAAGAAGGTAATGGGGCTGGAGTATTATTGATTTCTCCTACAGGCCAATGGGTCCCTTTGTCTTTCAAGCTGGAATATGAAGCCACCAATAATGTGGCTGAATACGAAGCACTTCTGTTGGGGCTAGAGAAATCCAGGAGCATGAACATAAAAATTCTAAAGGTTCTAGGAGATTCAGAGCTAGTGGTCAAACAGGTGAATAATTAGTGCCAAGCCAAACATCCTAGGCTAAGGGCTTATAGGAACGAAGTTTGGGATTTGGTGGAGAATTTATTCTTGGCATTCAATATCCAGTTCATGCCCTGGGAGCAGAACAGGATGGCAGACTCCCTTGCAGTGGTTGCTAGTACTTTCCGCCCACCTCAGAATCCTCTCTTGAGATATGAAATTGAGGTACGTTATCGGCCATCAATCCCAGACAACATAAAACATTGGAAAGTGTTTGAATATGAAGAACAGGTGAAGAGATTCTTGGAAACAGTTGGGGAATTTTCAAATATGGAGATTGATACTTGTGAAGAAGAGGAGGCTGAAAACACTTCAGGAGATAAATGGGAAGAAATGGTGGCTGGCCAAAAAATTTTGCAGTTGAAAGGGAATATCATTCCTCGAGGACTAGTGCCCTTAGAAAGGTTGTTTAACAAGAATGATGTTCCACTGTAGCCGAAGAAGATCTGAATCTTTGCACTGAGGCTGACCCTAAAATCGTGAAGTTGTCTAAGAAGGTCCCGGAGGAATATAAAGAGCCCTACCAGAAATTATTCCAGTCCTATAAAGACATGTTTGCATGGTCTTATCAAGACCTAAAAACCTTTGATATCAGCATCATGTAGCATAAAATTCCACTGAAGGGAGATGCAAAACCACATAAACAGAAGCTTAGACAGATAAATCCCCTGCTGCTACCCTCGATTGAGGAAGAAATTAAGAAACTGTTGAAGGCGAAAATCATTGTACCATTAAGATATTCTAAATGGGTAGCCAACTTAGTCCTTGTACGGAAGAAAAATGGAGAAATAAGGTTATGTGTTGATTTCAGGAATCTGAACAGAGCATCCTTAAAGGATAATTATCCACTGCCCAAGATGGATCACATCTTGCAGAAAGTGGTAGGAGCTTCCCGGATGTCGATGATGGATGTATTCTCTGGGTACAATCAGGTGGATGTACTACCAGAAGATCAAATGAAGACTGCCTTTACCACTCCATGGGGGACGTTCATGTATGCCAGGATGCCTTTTGGGTTGATTAACGCAGGGGCCACATTTCAGAGGGCCATGGATATTGCTTTTGTCGGAGGGAAATATGAGTTTGTGGTGGAATATTTGGACGACATTACTGTGTTTTCAAAAGATGATGCAGAGCACATTGAACACTTGCGCAGAACCTTCGAGCAATGCAGAAAGTATGGCCTCTCCCTCAACCTACAGAAGTCTTTGTTTGCACTGGAGGAGGGCAATATTTTGGGACATATTGTAACCAAAGATGGAGTAAAGATAGACCCTAAGAGAGTAGAAGTCATAAATGGAATTTCCCTCCCTATAAATAAAAAGGAAGTTCAAGTGTTCCTAGGTCGAATAAACTTTCTGAGGAGGTTCATCCCTAACTATGCTGAGATAGTTAGGCACATAACTGACATGTTGAAGAATAATAATGAGGTAAAGTGGTCACAAGAATCACAAGAGGCCTTTTCCAGGATTTAAAATGCATTTTCTGAAGCCCCTGTGCTAGTTGGGCCAGATTATGCCAAACCTTTAATGATCTTTTCCTTTGCATCACCTCATACAATGGCTGGAGTTTTGTTGCAGAAAAATGAAGAAGGGTATGAGCAGCCTATTGCCTTTTTCAGTCAGGTGCTTCGTGATGTTGAGTTGAAATATAACATATTGGAAAAGCAGGCATATGCTCTGGTGAAATACCTCAAAGCTTTTCATATGTATGTATTGCAGTCCCATGTCACTACGTTTGTACCCACAACAGTTGTTAAGGATATCCTTATCCAGGGGGATAGTGAAGGAAAAAGAGGGAAATGGATTGCCAAAATACAGGAGTATGAGCTAGACATCCACCCTACCAAACTAATCAAGGGACAAGGGTTAGCAAAAATCTTGTCCGAATCAAATTGTCAGGCTCTAGGTATCAATCTGTCCATGATGGAAAACAAGGAGTCTGAGAGGAAAGAAGAACCACAGGGAGTAGAGATAGCTTCCCAGAAGACACATATGAAGTACCTTATCAGCCCCTAGTACAAGGAGATAGTGGAATATCTTCTAACACTCAGTTGCCCACCCAGCTGTGATAAATCTAAATATAGAACACTGAGGTTGAGGTCACATAAGTACGTGGTTGCAAACGGTCGGTTGTACTGGCGAGACCCCTCAGGCATCCTGTTCCTGTATCTCACAAAAGCAGAGGTAGAGAGTATAATGGCTGAGTTTCATGAAGGAATATGTGGGGGTCATTACAGTTGGAGGGCTACTGCTCACAAAATCCTGAAGGCTGGTTTCTTCTGGCCCAAACTCTTTGGAGATGTGTTTAACTGGGTCAAATATTGTGCTAAATGTCAGAGGTTTGCTGAAAGATAGAAGTTAGCACCTATGCCTATGATCTCGGTTCATGTGGATGAACCCTTTCAGCAATGGGGAATCGACTTTATAGGAGAAATACACCCACCCTCGAGTGGACAACATAAATGGATATTAGCGGCCACAAATTATTTCACAAAGTGGGTGGAAGCTATACCCGCCAGGAATGCAACAGATACTATGGTAATAAAATCCATGGAAGAAAATATCATATCTAGATTTGGCTTCCCTGCCAACCGACAATGCACAGACCTTTAAATCTGCAAAGTTTGTAAGCTTCTGTCAACAGTATAATATTGCACTAGGTCACTCTACAGCCTATTACCCACAAGGAAATGACCTGGAAGAGTCTTCAAATAAAACGTTGGTGAGAGCACTAAAGAAGGCTATCAACGAAAACCAGAAAAATTGGGATCCCCAGCTGAAATTCACTCTGTGGGCCAACAGGATTACCAACAAGAGAGCAACTGGGAAGTTCCCGTATGAATTAGTATATGGGAGGGAAACAGTTTTCCCTGTACAGTTAGCATTATCAGTAACTCGATTCATGCAAGAAAGCCAAGAAGAACCTGATGATGTGACCAAGAGAATCAACCAGCTGGTGGAGCTAGAAGAAATGCGGAATCAGGTAAGCCAGAGGCTAATTGAATATAAGGAGAAAATGAAGGATATTTTCGATCAACATGCTAGGGACAGGAAGTTACAGGTTGGGGATTTAGTGCTCAAATGGGATATTCAAAGGGCTAATAAAGGGAAACACGGTAAATTTGACCCCCTCTGGTTCGGCCCTTTTAAAATTGTACAGCAAGGGGGAAACAATACTTTTAGGTTGGAAAATTTACAGGGAGATTTGCTTGATGCCCCTGTAAATGGTTAGTTTCTCAAACCTTACCTCCAGTTCTAAGTCAGGCTGTGAGAGCATGATGTATCATATTGTATATTAGTTATTGTTTTCGTCTTTGTTTGAATAATGTGTGCATCGTGATGGATCATGAAGAGGGAAATCAAAAGTGCGAAAGGATGGTGTCCACAGAAGATAAACATAAACAGGTGGTCTACGAAGTTCTCGACACGCTCAAGTATGAACGTGCCATCCCCAGGTGGAGCCAATGTTGATCATTAATTAACATGAGTCATTTTTTAATTAAACCTTGAGAAGCCATGTATCGAATATTATGACATATTGTGAAACATTTGAGGGTTGGTTGAAGAGAAACGACGTAATACAAGTCACGTGCCTAAAAAATGAAGCATATGCACGAAAAGGGTCCAAACATAAAGCAAAAGGGAAAAGGTAATGCAAAAAGGAAAAGGTGTGGTGTAAAAAGACGCAAAACGAAATTATTAAAAGGCTTGCTGCTTTCATAATATTGCACGTGAGGGAACTTTGTGTATGGGAAATTTCGAGGGGGTCAAGAAGCGGATGAGGGAAGAGGCCCGTACCCCTGCAGAATCATGGTGACGTGCCACAGGGTGGACCCAAGGTAAGGGTGATGTGGCAGAGCAACGTGCGGGCAAGAGTGATGTGGCAGAGCGGAGTGCGGGCCCTAGAGGCCTGTATGCTGTGTATTTAACCAGTCCTGCGAAGAAGATGTTTCAAGAACCGTGTGGTTTATGCAGCAGAAAGGTAAGGTAAGTTTCTAGGTGAGCTAGTAATGAGGCCCGTACCAGTATTAAACCCAGCACGCGGTGTTCGCCTGCTTCCAGCTGACACCCAATCCCTATATGCCACATGCGCCATTGTCAGTGTTCTTACGACACTCACCCCGCTTATTTCACCTCTCCGCCTTTTACCTCAGAACTCTCAATCTTAGATAACGACCCTCCCATATTTTACTGCAGTAAAATTTACAGGTTTCCAGCTACAGTATAAACTAAGTGGGAGCCAGTGCCAGGTCTACCCAATCACTATCAACACCCCCCGCGTCGTTTTCCCGAGTAGATTTCCCTACTGCATAAGTATTCTGTCCCTCATATTCCCTTTGCTTTCCTTTAATTTTTAAAAGTTTTGTATGTCAGTCATGGGAAGGGGCACACCCAAGAAAACTGAACCAGAGACTCCTCAGGTTCGTGAAACCAGAAACCCTCCTGGGTTCGAGCCTTTCATTGACTTGAAAGCCGAAATCTGTGATCCCCAATACCCTTTTCCCATCAGTAGTATAAAACCCAAGCTTTTTAGGTGACATGTCGAGAATAGGGATCGTTATCGGGTGGTTGCATCAGGTTTATATCATCAGATTACCCCCCTAGTCTACCCAATGGTCGATTTTATTTGTTGTCTTAGAGATGCCTACAATGAGCGTCGAGGTACGTTTACATCGGCTCAGGGGAATAAGATTTTTTTCTCTTTCTCCCGACATCATCAGGAAAGCCCTCCACTTTCCTACCAACGCCATCTATACCAGTTTCAATGAAATGGCTTTAACTTCCCAGTTCACTAAATTGCCATGGGAGCAGCAAGAAGACTTCATTTCCTCTATAACCAAAAACCAAGCTACATCTCTTCCTTTTGTAGAGCCTTTCCTGTTGAGTCTGTTCAAAGAAGAAGTGCAGCCCATCCTTGCCCTCATCGCAGGTCTTCTAGGTGTAGGCGGTTTGGGGGAAGTTTCCATGGTATGTGTTTATTTCTTGTGGTTAATGTCTCAAATGGGGGTAGTTCTGGATATCCCTGGCTTCTTGGCTGCTAACATCCAGACCCAGTTCCAAGAGCTTTCGGAAACTAGTCACTTCTGCTTTTGTTCAATGGTCTTCTACCTCTTCTTATATTAGCATGTTGATAAGTTCAAGGGTTTGGGTTTAGATAGGGTATACGATGTAAATTCTCAACCTCGACCAGTTTTTGATTGGAAATTTGCAGTACACCAATTACCAAATGGGGTGGGTTATTCCAGGTTTCTAAATGAGTTCATGCCCATTGTCTACACTATCATCCATGACTCACCCTCACCTGGGGTTTTTCCTGAAATGAAGAGCTAGCTACAAGCTAGTAAAACCCAGAGCACCGGGGATTGGTATCTATTTGACAATTACACTGAAATTCGCGTCTATGGAGCTGAGGTTCCCCCTTACCAGCTGCCTGTGTTTCCTGCTCGACGAGTTTATGCTCTGGAGTATATTCGGCAGACTCTTAAGTCTGACCAACTCCACTTTGTCCCTGCAAAGAAGGGTTTCATCCTGAAACCCCCTATCACTATTGGCCTGTTTATTATGAATTCAAGATATGCCCTTCCCATTGTTGAGAAGTTGCTACAAGGCATGGACCTAATATAGGGGAAGACTTGGCCCTATGATCCCCGGGAGATTATCTCAAACATAAGAAAAAGGAACAAGTCCACTCCTTATGCACATGAATCGAGACCGTTTATAGAGTGGAGGGCTAACCTTGAAACTTGGCCTTTTATTTCACAGATGGAGACAGATTCATTTGCCACAGGGGAAGGAGGAGAAGTCAGTAGAGGCCAAGAAGAAGAAGAAGTGGGTCCCTCAGGAGCAGGTTCCCCCCTTCGCAAAAAGCAGAAAACAGTCTCAAGCGAGGCAAAAGTCATAGGGGAAGAACAGCTACTTGAGCCGTTTACACCATACGGCCAACCTAATGGGAGCAAAGCTGGGATTAAAGTGTTGAGAGACAGTGTCACCTCCTCCGACTACTCCGAAGTCTCACATGCCATAAGATATTATACCTCACTAGTTGCAATTGAAAGGAGCCTGAAGAACAGAATAATCAAGGATAAATACAAGGCTGAGCTGGAAGGTTACGTGGAAAAATATCATACGAGGGTTTCAGCTTCCATGAATGTGGATACAGAACACCTATTATTGTCTATGGCTGAGGCCATTTTGGATCCTAATGCAGGTACCACTAGTTACAGGGTGTTTGAGTATGCAATTGACATGGCCAAGGTACCAGCACCCGACAAATGCAACCTGTTCCAAGTGGTGGGTGATATGTTGAAGGACGAGGTAATGCGGGTCACCATTGCACTGAGAAAATTGGAGAAAAAGCATGAACAGGTGAGGGTGACCCTAAAGAAGGAATAGGAAAATTCTTGCGCTCTTTCGAATCAAGTATGTGGTCTCACAGAGTCAATTAAAGGAAAAGAAAATGGAGACTCAAATCCACAGCGCTATGTGATTGAGCAATTGCAGAGGGAGGTCGCGTCTCTGAAATGCAAGGTTAGCATACCAGCATCTCACCATGTTCAAACGGCCGAATTGGTGCAGGTAGAGAAAGAAAAAGCATACTTGGCTGACGCACTGGAAAAGGAGAAAGAGGAAAAATAAAAAATGGCAGAAAAAATTGCCACTCTTCAGAGCAGGCTGACGGAGCCACAGACTACCTGGGACACGCATAGCTGTGTGCCAACTACAACCCCACCAGAGACCAGTTCGTTTTCTGAACAACTGACCATAGCGAAGGCCGCAAATGATGTACTAGAAAAGTAGGCTTCCACCGCGAGGTAGAGAATCACCAAGTTGGAAACCTCCTTCGCTGAGAATACCAGAAAATAGAGGTTACAGAAACCATAAATGATATCAACAAATTTCCTGCCCCCGAAAGGTAACATCACCCTCAGGGACGGAAGAAGGATAATTTGGTCAGAGATCATTTCGGCAGTAACAGAGCAATGGGAGTTCCTGAAAATCATAGAGGAAATGAAATATTCTATACTCTATCTCAGAAGGAAGTTTCAGGAGGGAGATCTCAACTTGTCTAGCAGAGCCCAGCACGCCAAGGGATATGTTTCTTTCTTGAAAGGATTGAGAGCTAGTGAGGCAGAGCAGCATGGCATAACGAGTCAGTTTAAGGAAGCTGTTGAATGCCAGAAGATTATTGATAAGGAGTCGGCCCACATCATAGCTTCGAGGGCCCTACAACAGGTGGCAGCCAGCATGGAACGGTTTGATGCAGTTTGGGCCGAGATCACAACGGCGCGACTTCCATCATGCTGGGATCCTACCACTCCTTCCATGCTACGATCATTACCAAAGTATGAAGCACATATCTATGAAGAAAGGGACCAGACGGATATCTTGTCAGATAAAACCGCTCGGTTAAAAGCTGAGACAATTGTTTCATCGCTTCGCCCAGAATTAGTTCTCCTTCATATGATAAAACATAAGGTCCCCACTGAGGCAAGTCTAAATGACCTCACTGAGGCCTTCATCAAGGTGGAAGGATTCGCAACAATGCCTGAACCTTCAGCGGACAGTCAGCAAAGGTGCACCCAATTTTCCAGCCAGATCGCCAGCTCGTCAGCAAATGTCCCGCCACCAGTGTCAGCGACCGCCTCGACTCCTTCTCGTCAATGAAACACTGTAAATTCATGATTCGGCCCTAGTGGCCTTTTTATTTTTACTTTAGTTAGTTACTTTTAAGTTTCAAGTGGAATTTATATTCCACTCCAGCATTTTATTTTCTGCCAAGACTGTTGTTTAACATTTTGTTTCAAAATGGCCGAGTGCCTAACTGCAAATTATGAGAGGCATTTATTCCTCATCATAAGTTTTGGTTATTTTGATAAGGACCTCTAACAAATTCCTGGCATGCGAGGAAGATATTTTTCCAAAAAATATCTTCTCACTCATGTACTGAGGTCTCTATATGAGCAAGATCAGAAGAGAAAAACAGGTTCCAGATTTTCGGAAGAATTTTTCTGTGTAAGAATTTTTGTATGCTTGTTGTGAAAATATTAATAGAAATGCGAAGAGCCCGTTGGGTCTCAGCGAGGAGAAGTTTTACTTTACATGAGGATTCTGGTCTTTATGTTTTATAGTCTATGATTCTGTCTTATGTGATATTGTTTCATTGTCTATTTCACTATCACCACTTTTCTTATATCATGTTATGGAATGCAAGTGGCTCACTAGCTCTGGTATAAATTTATCACTTTTGATACTTATACTCAACTAGTCTAGGCACTTTAAATATGGCTCAGGCATGGTATGTTGTTTCACTTTTCACTTCACTCATCTTTCCTCTATATTAAATATTGTGGGATGCTATTCTTTCAAAACTGTTGCATGTATGTATTCTTATCTTATTAAGCCCATCTCATGTTTATATATGTTTATGGAATTCCATTTCATTAGTAGTTAGTATTCCTCCTTTACTTTCTACGCAGTGAACTTCGTCGATTTTTAAATCTCTGTAAATCGTTTTAGAAACCAGCCCTCCTTACAGAAAGTTGTCTTTGAGTTGTCTGAAGCATCTATATTGGAGATTCACTCCTTGCCTCTGCAACATCCTTTCATTATGTTGAATCTATGAGTAGTCTGGTTCCATTTATATTTTAACTCCTTGTAAAGGTTGAAGTAGTAAAGAGCCTCATGCTGATAATTGTCCTGAAATATATTTTATGCTCCTTACTGCATGAGATGTCCTAGGCACTAGTCTTTCACAACTCAAGGTTGTCTCTAAGTAATAAACAGAGATGGCATTAAATATAACATTTGGTAGTTACATGTGTGCACTATTCATAATATATGTTGAGCTTATGGTTATATCAATGGCAAAGTCAAATATCGACATGTTTCTTTGCCCTTATACCATGTGACCCTTATCTGCATATAAATGTTAACCGTTTTCATTTAATCGCTGGGAGTATACAGCTGAGGTTCCGGGCCCCGGGTTGTATGGATAGGGGGCTGGCCCCCTTTCGGCCCCGAATGAAATACCATTCAAGTTTAAATATAAGTTCAACCCCTTTCATGTTAAGTCCTTCCGTTTAGAGCGCCTGGTCGGGCCTGTTTGGCGACGCCCGGACAGGTTCAAATCTTGTTGGGTGATAAATTTTTCACAATGAAATTCTTGAAGTCTTGGGGCACGTGGCGCCCATTGATTGGCCACTCAAATTCATAGAATCTCCATTGTATAATACGAATGCGACAAATGTCAAACATTGATTGGTCCTCAGAGAATACTCTGTGGAATATTTTGGCCCAGATATTCTTTGAATATTCACATTGGAATGTATTTTTTTAATATTTTTTTAATCCAAAGTCAAACTGAGTCAAATTGGGCTTTTCCCTGAAATTAAGAAACTTAAAACTTCAATATATTTCTCATATAGCATCGAATTTTAGTTTCGTTCATAGTGCCGGGATCATATTGACGAGGCCTATACGGTCGCTTAGGTTCCAACCAATTTTGAGAAAATAAAATTTTGAGCATTTTCTTCACTTAGGACATGATCGCCTTATCACTAATGTATCTTAACTATTAAGTTTTTATATGATTATTAATTGAATTTAAACATGATTATAGAATCATTATTTTACTTTATAAGGTAAAATAGATCTTAATTTATAGGTACTATTGATATGTTATATACATTTCACTTTTTATATTTATAGAAATATTATCTTTTTCAATTATATTTTTGTTAATTAAATTTATTAAGTTTTTATATTCTTATTAATTTTATGTTTGAAATATCATGGTTATGAATATCATTATTAGTAAAATTTATTTTAATGTGATATATATATTATGATTTTCTTTTATTTAAAAAATTGTAACCAAACTATAATATAACAAATTGAATTTTATTATTTTTATTACTTTTAACTTTCTTTTTTTTAATTGAGTGAACATTTAAATGTTTACACTCATTACACCTAGAGACACTCTACAACCCAACATGAGGAAGATGTTTTAGTGTCCATAAATGAGTGTAATAATTTCAATTCCATATTAATTTGGAGGAAATGTTGTAGTGTCCTAAATGACTATAGAAATTTAAATCTTGGGTCAATATGAGAGAGTTGTTGTAGTTTCCATAAAATGAAACATTAGTTTAAAAATAATAATAAAACAATAAAAAGTAAAAAGTAATAAAAACAACAAGTATGATCAATTCTCTTTGTCATATTGTAATTTTTTTAATTAATATATATACAAATATTTTTTTCCTAATAAAAATCATAATATGCATATGGCATCACAATAAAGTTAAATAATAATGGTTTATATTTCTAACCATGATATTTCATAATATCTCTATAAAAATATTCTAATTTTTATTTTATTAAAACTCTCATAATACATATAGTTGATATATATGTGTGAGACAATTTTTTAATGTAATATGTGTAGGATTTGATTATATAACTTAGGAAAAAAATTATTGTAATTTTTTTTTTTTTTTTGGTGAATTTCAAATTCTATTGATCAGTAAAAAATATTTTTTTTTTCTAAGTAAAAGTAATCTATTAACAATGAAAAATTATGTACAATAGGCCATAGCCATAACATTGCCTAGAGTTGTGGCATGTTTAACAGGAAAAACCAGAGATGAACACTGCCCTACAGGAGGGAAACCAGTGTGAAATAGATAACTACAAAAAACCCACGCAGGGGAGTCATAGAGTTCAGAAATTGGATAACCAAGTTGGCAAAAAACTATGACCTGAAAATAGAGACAACAGAGAAAAACAGAGACAAGCCCAAAAGTAAGGGCAGAAACAGCACAAGAAAACCAGATAAGGGAAGTAGTGCTACTCATTAGGAGTTTCTTCTATGACCCTGCACCACCATTCATCCAGCATCCCATCCTTCGTGTAAAGGTTCGCAATTGATTTGACCACCTGCCTTGAGGTAGAAGGGAGCTGCTGCGCGCTCATTTGAACTTTGTCCTTCTTCTCATCGCTCGCTTGACCATCATCCTTCAACACTTCACACGTGTGCTCCAAGACTTCCTACGCCATAGAAAGCTCCTGCACGTCCTTGCGTTCCGAAGTCTGCGTAGCTGTGCTTTCCATCCCCCGCAAGCCCACATTCACAGTGGGAAGCGACCCAAGGTGCATATCCGAGGACAAAGTGGCAGTGTTTCTTTGCCCAGCAAAGTCAGAGTTGGGGGTAGCCTCACGTGGTTCTTCGCAGAAGGCAATAGTGATGGAGGAAGTAACTCAAGGACGATTGAGAGAACAGTCGAAGGAGAAATGCGCAGTGTGAGTCTAAGCAGGGATGGAAAGAGGGATGGGAGAATCAATGCGACGTCCAGAGCGGAGCCGACTTCCTCGCGGGGGACTGGTATGACTGTCAGAGTGAGTAGAAGATGCAGAGGAGGAGGAGGGTGAGCATCGGAGTTGGCGACGATTGGAGCCTCTGCGGCATTACATTCGATGCCAAAGACGCGGCATGATTTCTGGCGCGGGGGAGGAACCAGGATGCAAAGGAGTGGCCAAGCTAACAGAGGATAGGAGCATGAGAATGCAGGGAGAAGGTGGCAAGAAAACAGACACCTACGAGCGAAAGATGAAGATTTTCTCCAAGGTAAAGGCAACAATTGAGCCTGCACCTCTTACCAGAGGATGTGTGCAAGCTACAGAGGTATGCATCTGGGGAGCATCTCTGAGCAATAGGCACAGGAGAATTCTTCAGGCCAGAGCATCTCTCCATTGTATGAATCCAAATGACAATGCAACGGTACACCAGCAATAAACCAACAGTAAATTGAGTTGAAGGACGAGCCATCCCGCAATGAGCAGGATCATATCGAAGATCGAAACAGAGGTTGAGAAGAGCGCCAGGCATTAATGCCATTAAACTCCAAGAAGTCCTGTTTAAGTGAGCTATGACAGTTTCCTCGCGGTTGGGCATGTGGCTTACCATCCTGCCGCACCCCCATCCCGTCATATTAATCTCTTGCATCGGCACCCGCATCCGGGAGTTCTTCATCACTCTGGACCAGTTTTTTGCATTCCTTTTGCTGATCATAGTTCTGAATGATGTCTATAGTACCTGTGAGAAGATTATGCTCATTGTCAACTCCTAAGTTTGCAAGTAGATCCGCAACTTTGTTTCTCTCCCTTTTAGTGTGCTTGAAGAGAAGAGCTCTGTTGTGGTGGAGCCACCATTCAATATCCTCCATACGCGCTTCCAGTCTCCAGCTATTGGAAATTTTGTGCGCATGAGCCCCATTTAGGAGTTGAGTGGCCATGTTGATAAGAATTTGGGAATCCCCTTCCACCTCCAAAGGGTGCAGCTCAAGACGCTGAGAAAGAAGCAGTCCCTGCCAAAGACCTTCCATCTCGGCCGAATTGTTCGTGTCCCAGCCTAGATTTCCAAGATAGATAACAATGGGGTTGCCAGTGTGATCTCTGAAGATGCCTCCATATCCTGCTTTTCCAGGATTCCCTTTAGAGGCACCATCGAAATTGAGTTTGAAGGTGTTCATGGGAGGAGGTATCCATGCATTTGTGGCAATATTTGAAGTTCTAGGACTTCTGTGCCCCAAATCACCATTGTGTAGTTGAATATCCCAATTGTCCCAAATGGCCTTTTCTTTGGCCAAAGATGGATAGTCTTCAGTATCCCAGGATTGCAGGTTCAAGGTTTCAGTAAGGTTGAGAGAAAATTTCCTCCAGATGATATCTGTAGGAGTTTTTTGATCCTTGAAAATGCGCCTATTTCGCTCTTTCCAGATGGTCCATAGAAGGAGCCCTGGGATTATTCTCCAAAGTTGGTTTAGAAGTTGGGTTTTATAAGGTTTATGGTGCCAATTTCGAATGCAGTTGAGTATGTCCGCAAAGGGCCTACAATTCTGTTGGCATCGAAAACTGACTTTCTCCCATAAATTAGTCGCCAGCGAACAGGAATTTAGGAGATGCTGCCGTGTTTCCTCCTGAGAGTTGCAATTTGGACAGATTGAAGGACCATGGAAGCTTCTCTTCCTTAAGTTATCCCAGGTGAGGATTCTTTGATGTCCAAATAACCATAGGAATAATGAGACTTTAGGCCATACTCCAGAGCTCCAGATTTTGCCCCATAGAGGATCTTTAGGCGTAGGATCCCTGTACAAGATTTTATAGGCTTCCTTGGTGGAGTAGGATCCCTTAGGGGAGTATCCCCATCTGAGTATGTCTCTGCTGTTTGAAGTCCTGATGCATCTGGTTTGAAGTTCTGTGTTTAAAGCTCCCTTTGTCTGCTCATCACTGTTCCCTATTATCCTTTCTGCCTGTTTCCACTGCCTATAGCCCTGCTCTGTATTGTCTGTCCATTGTTGTTGAACCGTTTCCAGTTGCTGCATATCCCATTCTGGCCCTGGAGGCGGTCTGTATAAGTTGGTGAGTTTTGGGAATTGATCCCAAGAGTCTGTCCAAAATCTGGCAGAGCTTCCATCTCTTATCTCTCAAAAACTGTGTTGTTGGATGAGTAGGAAATGTTGTTTAGCTGCGTTCCATACTAGAGAGCCTTTCTCCATCGGAGTGAATCTTATTAGTTCTTCTTGTGGTCTGTGGTTTGCATACTTGGCTGTCCAGATGATATCCCATGGCTTCTTGGGGGATTTGAGCCAATTCCACCAAATTTTTGCACTCATGATGGCATTGCTGTGATTAGGATCCCGCAGTCTGATTCCTCCTTGTTCCTTTGGTTTGCAGACCGTAGACCATTTAACCAGAGCCCATTTACGATTGGTACCATGTGATCCCCATAAGAAGTTCCGCTGTAGGGCTTTGATCCTTTTGAGTACCCATTTTGGTGCTTCCAAGATGGGAAAAAGATACAGAGGCATCGCCTGTAGCACAACTTTTATTAGTACTAATCTGCTAGCAATGTTTAGAGTTCTGTGAATCCAAGAAAAGAGACGGGCTTCAAGTTTTTCGAGGAGCCCTTGCCAGGAGGCGTGTTTTAGGGCTGAATCAATTAAGGCAGCCCCCAAGTAAGTGGAAGGGAGTGAAGCAATGGAGAAGCCAAGAATGCGGGCAATAGCAGATTGAGTGATGGGAGGGGTATGAAAGAAGAATATCTAGGATTTGGCGGTGTTGATGCTTGCTCCCGAGGCAGCCGAGAAGTTATTCAGGAGGGACTTGAGATGGGAGGCTTCCTGAACAGAAGGGTAGCCAAACAACATGTTGTCATCCACGAATTGCTGGTGAGTGAGAGCTGGGGAGTTGTGGATAGAGATCCCTCGTAGCAGTTGGGATCTAAGGGCATTTTTAAGGTGGCAACCCAGGCCTTCAGCCATTAAGACAAAGAGGAAAGGAGACAGAGGGTCCCCCTGTCTGATGCCACGAGAGGGACAAAAAGGACGAGAGGGAATTCCATTAATGAGAATGGAGAAGAAAGAGGAGGATATAAGACTCGAGACCCAGCGAATCCAAGTGGGAGAGAAACCAAAAGCAGATAACATTTTTTGAATGTAAGTCCGACTTAATTTATCAAATGGGTTGGAAAGATCAATCTTGAGAATCATACCTGCTTGTTTGGAGTTCTTGAGGGAGTGTATGATCTCGTGAGTGAGGATAATTCCATCCAGAATTTACCTGCCTTCCACATATCCGGATTGTTCTAGCGAGATGAGCAGAGGCAAAAGCGATTTCAGTCTGTTAGCAATGACTTTAGAAATAACTTTATAGATGACATTGCATAGAGAAATTGGTCGGAATTTGTCTACCGTGCTGGTATTTTCGTCCTTGGGGATAAGAGCGATGAAGGTCGCATTCAAAGAGGGGAGAAGCCAGTGCATAGATCGTGATTCCTCCACCACCGACCAAACCTCATCTTTGACAAGATCCCAAAATTTGTGAAAGAATGTGGTCGTGAAGCCATCCGGGCCTGGAGCTTTGCTTTCTTTAAGCTGCTTCATGGCCAAGTCCACTTCTAAAATCGAAACCGGGGGAAGAAGGATTTCGTTGTGCTCTTCTGTGATTATCTTAGGAATGTTTTGTGTTATTTTGTTTATGGTGGCTTGTCTGTCCACCAGGGGCTCTTGATGCACATCTTGGAAGTGGCGTATGAACTCCATTTCGATCTCGGTGTGGTCTTCCAGTCTTTCCCCATCCTGATTCTTGATGAAGGTAATTGTATTATGCATTCGCCTTTGAATGGTTGTTCTGTGAAAAAATTTGGTATTTCTTTCTCCCTCCCTCAGCCATCTAATCCTGGATTTCTGTCTCCATAGAATTTCTTCCTGCTTAGCTCTTTCCTCTAATTGTGAGTGGAGAATTTTTTCCTATTCCAGAGATCTTTCCGTATAGCCATCTGAGATGATTTGTTGTTGGAGATCCTTCATTTCTTTGCTGAGGTCCTGCTGAGCCTGGAAGATATTTCCAAAAGTGGTGTGATTCCAACGCTTGATATGGGCCTTAAGGTGCTTAAGTTTCTGTTGGAACTGAAACATTTTTGACCATTCTGGTGGCCTGAAGTTCTTCCAAAAAGAGATGATGAGGTCATTGAAAGCGGGATGATGGAGCCAGAAGGCCTCAAAGCAGAATGGACATCGCGTGGAGTTCCCCGGTCTTTTCCATTGAAGGGAAATCGGCCAATGGTCAAAGCCCGTGTATGGGAGAATGGAGGTTGAAATGTCTCCATGCAGATGGGCAGCGTTGTCAGAGATAAGAAATCTGTCAAGGTTGGGAGGCAATAAGTTGTCGACCATCTCTTCTATTGCTCCAAGTGTGGATGCCATTGCAGAATTGCAAATCAATCAACTGGTTGTTTTCTATGAAGTCTTTGAAGTGGCCAGATTCTTGCTCCAGTCTGGTTCTGCCTCCCTTTTTCTCCTCCAGCTTGGTGATCATGTTAAAGTCACCCCCTAGGAGCCAGAGAGGATGGATCCTGTTAAGATTAAGAGCCTCTATGGTATCCATAAGAGCAGTCTTGCTACCCACTTCCTGAGGGAAATAGACATTGGTCAGGTGTCCATGCATGTTGGTTCCTATGATGTGGAAGGTAGCTTGAATGATGTGGTGTGACGCATGGAAATCTGTGAGAGAGATGGCCTGTGTGTTCCATGCAATGGCTAACCCTCCAGAGGCGCCCGAAGCGTCAACAGCAACAGAGTGACATCCAGGCCAAGCTTTGGAGAGAATGTTACCAAGAGTACTATTGCTACATTTTGTTTCTTGCATGAAGAATATTTGAGGCTGCTCCTGCTTTATCATGTTTTTTATCATTCTTAGTTTCCCAGGACTATTAATTCCTCTTACATTCCATGAAGTGAGCTTCATGATTCACTATTTGGGAGAGGCTTGTAGTACTTTGTCAGCTTAGCATATCTACCTGAGTCAACCAAGATTTTACCTATTGTGATAGTCCTTTCCAGATTTGTTTTTCTCCCGCGTTTCTTGGAGTCTTTAGGGATCTGGTTGCCATCCCATCGACTGCCTGGCTGTATTCCGAGCTCTTTCTGCCTAAAGGCTCTGGAAATAATAACTTCCAGTGTATCGAGCTGATGTTCTTGTATCTTGTCAAAATCTTTCCTTCTGCAGGCCTGTTCGAGCTAAAAGATGTCTAGCCCGCTGAGGTCGATGCTTTCCGGTTCCTCCTCCATATTCTGAGCTTGGCTGGTTTTTGCTGTGGATTGGCTAGGAATACATTCGACATCCATACCGTTCGGTTTCCAATCTGGATCTTTCATCGGAGTATCAGGAAGCCCGAGCTGAGCCTCCAAGGAAGGAGGCAGGGTGGAAGAATCGGGCTGTGGGGGAGGCGAGGTATGTTTGACAGCTTGAGAGTCCAATGTGTGGGCTTGAGGGGTGGAGTCGACAGCAGTAGCCAGAGCTTCAAAGCTGTTGCTGGTGGTGGGGTTGGAAGATGTGACTGGAATGGATTTTTTCCCATTCGAAGGTTTCTTATGAGCTTTCTTTCTACTGGTAACTTTAGTGAATCCTTCTGGAGCAGAAGAGCCTGGGATATCAGAGGCTTGGGGCTTGACATTGAGCGGACAGTCTCTAAAAATATGGCCATGAATGTGGCATCTGCGGCAGTGGAAGGGTACATGTTCAAAGTCTAAGGGTTGAATCCACTCAAAATCATCATGAAAGATTCTTACCGAATCAGGGAGGGCTTTATCCAGGTGCATGTAGACTCAAATACGAGCATAAGAAGTATATTGACGCAGCTTTGTCTCCTCTGCAATTTTGATGAACTCCCCCAGCCCCTTGCCTATATCTTTTAAGGATTCTTCATCCTAGTATTCCAAGGGGAGCGAGTACAACCTGATCCAAACTGGAGCCAAACTGAAGTCCTCCTTGTCAGGGTTGAACCGTTCCACCCAGTCCCTTAGGTATAGGCCCGCCGAGTTAAAGAAATAAGGGCCTTCATCTAAAACCCTCTTACGATCTTCAATACAGTTAAAGATGGCAGTGAAAAAGCCCTTAGGTCCCAGCTGAAGGGTGACATGCCCTTTAGGTTTCCATTTGGCCGAGATCCACCCTTGCAGAGCTTTTTCAGTTGGCCAGAAGCCAATGAATTTTCCAATGAGGGCATGATCTCTCATGTACTGGATTTGACCGTTGATTCTGTGACTTGGGGGTTCGATTTTAGGCCTCTCAGCCGCTATTGGTTTGCAGGTTGTTGATGTCACCGTGGGCTTTTATTTTTTCCCAGTTTCTTCTTCTTGTTCTGCAGTGCTCCGTTCTGTTGAGACGTTTGTCGTATCGTGCAGCGGGGCGTCCTTGACCCCTGGATCCAATTGATTCAATTCATTACGTGAAGATTATCTTCTTGGCTTGTCATTATTTTTTTCTGCATAGTGCATCCCCCACCTGATTTATTGCTACCATTCTTGTTGATTCACTTTGCCAATCCGTGGTGTTCCTAGAATGAAGAGCCGAGTAAAGCGGTGATCCTTGAGTGTCGAGACGTTACGGTCGCGGGGTTTGGCCCGGGAACCCTAAACGGAGCAACCATTCGCTCATCGAGGATGGAGAACATTGCAATCAAGAAAAATGTTATTGTCTCTATAAGACAAAAATGAAAGTGTCTCTACGAAACAAATTGTAGACAAATGAAATTTTCCGTCAGTAAAAAAAATATTACAACATATACAACTATATCAATTTTTTCAGCTGCGGACTACCTTTAAGGAAACTATACCATGGCTAAAAAACAATATCTTTTTCCAAAAGGAACCATAAAATTGATAGCTCTGTATCTCTGCCATGACATAACATTAATTTTAGAGTTCCTATTGTAATACTTAGTGTTAATCTTGCCAAAATTACAACTTAGTATGCTCACAATAGTATAGAATAAAATTATAAAAGGGCTCAAAGATGAGCCATTCCCAACAAAGAAGAAAGCCATATCACATCCGTGATAGCCATTTTTGCTAATCCCTCTTGTAAATAATATTGTGAATTGTAATTCATGTAAATAATGTGGAAATGTATCACATTGAAGGACTGAGGGAATTGGAAACAGATTCAGGTACTCTGGAAGAGAAGTTTCTTATAAACCCTAAAAGTTCTATCTATTTAACCACCTATCTCCTTGATGGATTAATGGAATTGCTGGTGCAACATTGAATTTAGGGAATGGTCTCCTTGAGTGAAGGATGAGCATGTAGTATATTTCCTCGTGGAAGCATGGGTGTGGTAAACACACATGAAAACAAGAGGAGAAGCCTGATGGGATAGAAGGGGGGAGAGGAGAGTGATTCGAGCATAAGGCACCATTATTTCAAGCAAAGCGACTATGCGGTAGACAAGTAAGAGAAGAAGCCCGCTAAGAACAAGAATGAACAATTTCACAAAAGAGTAGAATGAAGGGCAAGAATGGGTGGTTGATGTGAATATGCCAGGAAAATACAACCTATGAGAGCTTGTGTTCTACCTTGGGGATGGTATTCCCTATGTTTGATGAGGCCATTGAGTGTTCCTAAGAATTGATTTGCGAGAAATATTTTGGTGGGGTCGGGATTCTCAGGTGCTAGCCGAAGCTGATAAACAAATTAAGTGCTTGCTCATAGAAATGATAAACACCTAAATACTAGCTTTCCTTGGGGATGAAAATACACTGGGATACTAGTTCGAGTTGACAAAACACTTGACAGGCTAAGACACCTAGGAATTAGTCAAAAAGTATGATAAAATCTTGAGTGGCTAGCCTTGGGGTTGATAAACCACTTAGGTACTTGCTTAGTAAGCTAATAAATCTCCTGAAGGTAGACTCTTTACTCTTATAGTAACTAATCCATATGATAAACCTTCCTTTATGTATAAAATCCATGTAGATTCAAATTGATCTTGTAAAATGCTAAAACAAAATACTTGAATCTACTCTACAAATTGCAGAAGCAAAACACGATCACACAATCACATAACAAATAAGAGAAAGGAATTGTCAATCACGCAACACAAGATGTATCTCGGGAAAGAAACTACTCAAAACCTCTCTATCTGTATATTGCATAAATTCAAGACCATGAAACAATACAATGTTATTTCCCTTCCTAAGAAACCTCTGCACTATCTCTGATTGTCTCAATACCAGCCTATGCACAAGCTCTTCTTGCACACCTTTCTCTTACAAGCTCCACGCACAAACTTGGGCTTCTGATTTTTTAAATCTCCTGAAACTCATGCTCCTACAAAACAATGTCAAACATTGTGTTTAATTCTTTGTTTTAAGACAATTTCCTCTAATTAAAGAATGATTTATTTTTAGGCCTTCTTACATTGCATATACACTATCACGTACAATTTTCTAATTGTAATTGATATTTATGTTCCCTTTAACCTCTGTCTCAACTAGGTATTCCTCGAAACTGACATGCATGCAACTATTAATAGCAAATTATCAGTTATCTGATTGATCACTCATTGTGAATTAAATCTAATTTAATTCACTGGACCTGTCACTAGCTCATCACTCAGTTAGAACTAGTTAAATTTATTTTAACTCATTTAATTGAGTTAATTACACTTGCACCCCACTAATGCATTAACTTCAACTGGACCCCAAAAATATTAGAATCCCTCTAGATGCCTCATATTAGACCCTCAACTCGAATTTCTTGAGCTAACTTGGTCATCATGAATTAATTAACTGACACAAGTTGTTATGAGATGAAATTACAATTTATTGTCCAATTTATTTAAGGTAAAAATAAATGAGACACCCCACATTCCTCACTAGTGTCTAACTAAAAGTCACTCAACGAATTACCCCTGTCCATGTGTCTATTGCTTTTGTGTCCATTCTAAGTTTTCAATTTCATTGTTTCTTGTTGCAAATTTTCAACACTCCCTCTCATCAAAAAATGAATTAAATCTATCACAGAAATAGTGCCTTTGGAATATTCTTACAGCCTTGTTATTCCTCTGTCTTGTTTTTACACTCCTCAGTTGAATAACCTTCAAACAGCTGAAAAGGTATGTTGCGCCATATCAGAATCTCACGACTACACAGTGATTCTTGCATTGTCTGAAATCTCTGCATTCTCTTAGCATCCACATACATGCCCTCACTGCTTCTTGCCAACTACGATACGCACTCCAGTATCTGACATCTGTCACTGTGATTTTTGTCTTCCTGAAATATGACTATATAAACCTAACTGATCCTTCTTTCTATTGTTGTACTGTGGGCTCCTCGTAGCCAAGTTCGATCCATGAGACACACCATCTCAATGGATCCTACCTAGATTTATTCTCTTGGGATTATATCTGCACATCACCACACCTCTCACTTGGATGTATGATTGCATGTAGTCCTTCTGCCCATTTGGCTCAAAATTTACCCCTCTTGGAGGTCTATGCTTGAGTGGAATCTTCCACTCGGTCTCCTCTCTGCTTCTCTAATTGTGGATGCTCCACAACCTTCTGAGACTGCTTCTGAGGCTGCATGTTGAGAGCTAATTTGTGCTCCCTCTCAACCACCAAGTCTCTAACCTCAAAGCTTTGCATGCATATTGTACCTCAAGTGCATGCAGGTTCTTGACTTGCACACATTTTTATTGTCTCGTTATCAAAAACATTTCTTAAAAAATTGTTGATTTTAAATCGACGATATCTCCCTCATCTGAGCTCCGATTCGAGCGGTTTTTTTTCAATTTGGGTATTTTTTCGCAAGGAAGCCAAATGTGCTATTTCTTTTTGAAAATTTTGCATCAAAATTTTCAGATATTCTCTGCAAATTCGCTACCCAAAAATTTCCTGCTCTGATACCATGCAGAAAATCCACGTAGATTCAAACTGATCTTATATTATGCTAAAACAAAATAATTGAATCTACTCTACAAATTGTGGAAGAAAAACATGATTGCACAATCACATAACAAGTAAGAGAAAGGAATTATCAATCACACAACACAAGATGTATCTAGGGAAATAAATTGCTCAAAACCCCTCTATCTGTATATTGCATAAAGTCAAGACCATGAAACAATACAATGCTATTTCCCTTCCTGATAAACCTATGCACTATCTCTCATTGTCTCAATACCGAGCTGCACACAAGCTTCTCTTGCACACCTTTCTCTCACAAGATCCACGCACAAACTTGTGTTGTTGATTGCTTGGTCTCACCAATCCGTGCTCACCAAAACAATGATTAAACTTGTGCCTTCATTCCTTCTTTTAAAGACAATTTTCTCTAATTAAGGAATGATTTATTTTATGCCTTATTCTGATTGGATGCATTATCTATACAATTTTATGATTATACAACTAGTAGTTATGTTCCCTTTAACCTCTGCCTCAACTAGATATTCCTTAGAACTGACATGCATGCAACTATTAATAGAGAGTCATTAGTTATCTGATTGATCACTACTTGTGAATTAAATCTAATTTAATTCACAGGACCTCTCACTAGCTCATCACTCAGTTAGAACTAGTTAAACTAATTTTAACTCAATCAATTTGATTTAATTGATTACACTCACACCACACTAGTACATTAACTACAATTGGACCCCAAAAATAGTAGAATCACTCTACATGCATCACCTTTTACCCTCAACTCGAAATTCTTGAGCTAACTTAGTCTTTCTGAATTTTTTAACAAATACAAGTTTTTATGAGATAATATAACAAGGAAAAAATAAATTAGACACCCACATTCCTCACTAGTGTGTAACTGAAACTCCTCACTAAATTTCCTCGCTAATGTGTGTGTATTTTTTGTCCTTTCTAGTTTCCAATGTCACTATTTCTTGTTGCAAATTTCAACACTTTAT
The DNA here is from genome assembly GCA_034641835.2 of Pinus albicaulis. NCBI lineage: Eukaryota > Viridiplantae > Streptophyta > Pinopsida > Pinales > Pinaceae > Pinus > Pinus albicaulis. The sequence goes on along the minus strand of CM076570.1, from coordinate 1,105,583,231 downwards.
ACATATATAATCCCTCTCCTAAAAATAAAATGAAGCTCTTTGAGCCTTGAATGAACCCTTTTGGTTGATGATCTATTGACAAAGATTCATTGTGGTTTTGTGGCAAGGGGGATTGGGTAGGGAGTTGAAGTCCCTCCCTAAGTTTCCAGTCTTTAAATTATACATATAAGCATATGCTTATATTCCTGTTGCATTATGTGTGTTGAATGTTATTTTTATGGGTTATAACAATGTATTTAATTGCATTTCTTATGAGGAAATGGTTTATTCCTGGTTTCTTGTGATAAATTACATGTGTGATAGATTTCATGGTCCGAAATCGATTTGAAAATCCCTTGTAACTGATGATAAACTCTTGAGTATATGGTCAGTTACCTAATATGTATGATTACCTGCTTAGATAGTTGAATGTTACTATGTGTGTGACTTTATTGATGATATGCATTGGTAATGGTTCTGTACAAACTATTGTAAATTTTGTGGTCGATGTGTGTGAGACACACTATATCAGTGTATCCAGAAATTATTGTTGTGAGACATGTAGATATTTTATTTCTTTGTTGTGGCTATGTTTAACATCTGAGGTGTTATTGTGATATTGAGGGATTTATCCATGTTAAACTAATGATTCAAAGCATTGTTTTCCATCTAGAATGGCTTCGTGAGCCCTCAGAGTCCTTGAGACTCTAAGTTTGGTCATCATTGAACATTGGGATTGCACTCGAGGTGGATAAAATCGATTAAGACTTGAAAAGATTCAAAACCTTGGAGGCTGAAGAATATCTGTCTATTTTTAGATACATTTATGTCCTATGGGACAAAGGTGTGCCTCCACCGGACGAAAGACTTTGCGTCACTAGTAAAAATCCATGAGTTGAAAGAAGCATGGAACATAACACTCCCATTATCTATTGTTTATATTCATTTCACATTATGTTGGGAAGGCAAGGTGGTTGGTTGTGAGAAAGGGCACAGTTGATAGAGGCTGCAAGATGAGAAACATCCTGCCACATGTCTCCAATATTATTATCGAGTCGCAGAGGTATGACAAGGGGTTCGTCCATGTTGAGAATATTGGAATTATTGATAGTGAACAGGACAAAATTCCTTCCCCATCATTGAATGCATGGAGATATGAGAATTAGTGGGATCTTGGATTTCAGTTGACTTGGCATTAGAAGACGTGTGGTGGTGGTTGAGGTATCACCTGGAATTGAGTGCCATGTGGTGTTGACATGGTAGTACCGATCGATAGAAGCCATGTCACCGCAGAGACTGAGGATGTGGAGGTGCTTGTTATGTGATTTTACCACATGGCATGGAGTAGACAAAAGCCCTGAGATGGTAATTATTCCCATTATTTAACATGAAATTAATTGGTACACTCTAGAGGTGAGAATGGAATGTCATTTCGAGAAAGGGGCACGGGGCGCCGTGTTGCTCAAGTTCTATGATGTGACAGGTGTCAAAGTGTACTTCATGTGAGGATTTAGAGTTATGTATGTGCCATGTGACAAAACTTTGCTAATGTGACAAGGTTGAAGGGGGCCAAACTTCAATTAAGCATAAATTTTGATTTGTGCATCTGATTGGGGAAAAAAATATATTGTTGGAAAGATCTTGATGAGTAGGACATGATGGTGTTATCCAAAGTTAATTTCAATAACTTTTGGAAATGAGGAATTTGGTAACCCCATTTCCATAATGAGACCATGTAGATAAGGTTATTTAAAAGTAACACCTCCCATTTAGCCGAGCTTAGTCAAAGGAGGTGGGAGGGAGTGAGCATTACAATGTATCAGGTGGAGGTTGATACATCTATAGGTGCTCCAAGTATATTGAGAGAAGAGAGAAAATTTTTTATAGAGAGAATGGCCTCAATTATAGCCAACTAAAGGGGCATGTCACTGTGTTCCAAGGACATTTCCCTATGCTTAGTTTGTATTTCATCTGATTGCACAGATAATTCTCACTTTCCCTTATCTCTCTCCAACAATTTTTTTCCAAGAATTGCCTTGATGTGCTAATACAATTCCAATGTCCATAGATATTGATTCTTCCTTCCTTGAGTGTGGCAAGAATTCGAGAGCCACTCAAATACTTAATCAAGAATATCAACGTCTATGTATTCATCCTTATCATCCCTGGCCTCTAAAAATGAATGATCAATTTCTATCTATATGCAGTCTAGGGTATATGGGAATGATATTGTTGAGCTAAAAAATTCACTCACCAATGGGCCCTCACACTTCCCTCTACTCTATATGAGAAGCCATGATGGATTTTTTCCCTTTATCAAGGCATCATGAGCTAGGGGAGGATAGAAATAACATTGAGCGATAAGGGAGTGGCCATGTAGGAGGGAAAAGGGTGGTAAAGACAACATGGAAGGGGTAGAGGTTAGCTAAAAGAGGTAGGATGAGCACAGAACGATAACTTGTGATAGTGAACTAAAAGGGAGGTAGTAAGATCTGGGCAAGCAGGGTTAAGTTGGAGACAAGCATAAAGTATAGTCATACAAAGCGAGGTCTGACCTCTATATTACCAATGGGTGCACTCATAGTACCATAATTTAAAGAAATAAATAGAGCATATAGAATATATAACACAAATATTCAAGAGTGAATGGGAATCCAACTAAACCAATATTGTGTCTATACGCTTGAGCATAATACCTTATGCCCAACATTGTTTAAAAATACTGTAGGGTGAACCACGTCAGTGAAATATGTAGCCAAAACATAGTTTTAAAATCTCCTCATCTTCTTGGTGTCGTCAAACCCAAATAGCCACCACCCCCAAAAAAAATTAAACCACAGGGTAGTTTCGACAACTATGACCATTTTGCATACATGGAGACTCCTCATAAAAGCGAGGACAAGGGAGGCTAGGTCAGGGGGACCTAAACCTGGCCCCTAGTAAGCATAGGAAGAAATAGTGTCGAGCATAAGTAAAACTCCTTTATGAACAAAAATATGAAGCTTTCTTCCATGTGCAAGCATTTTATAAATTTTACCCATCTCGAGTGACTTTGATTGCATTTTCATGTCACATAGTGGATTTAATGTGTGGTGTCTGATTGGATTCATTGTCAATTTATGTTGCAACCTAGTTTAGAGCAATGACGATAGTAAGCATGTGAAACCTTTGTGGACCTACTTTTGAAGATTTCTCGCATATTGTTTTGGTATGCCCTTTCACAAATGATATTTGGGAGTAAGTCTCTAATCTTCTCAAGATCAATGTCACGCAAGATCGATCCTCCATCATCTCGTGCCTAGAATTTTGGTTTTCAAGGATGAAATATTTTAGAGCCATCCCGCTATTTTTTTTTGGGGCATTTGGTGTTCCATAAATGTTAGAATCTTTGAAAACAAGCCCCCAAATACAATTTCAAAAAGCTCAAAATTGTCACCCACTTCCACAAGATAGGCCCTTGGCCTCCTAGGCCCCCCCAACGCTCAGTTTCCTATAAGGACTCGGGTTTTTTTTTCCAATCGATTTATTTGATGGGGCCTCGTTTGGGGGTATGAACGGATGTGGTGCTTTATCAAGCTTAGCCCTTCTCATGCATATCACTTCTTTCTCGCATGATCCTTTTCTAATTGTAGGGCAAGGTTATGGCTATCTAGGGGGTGCCCAAGTGTGTTGTTTGGCTAGCTATTGACAAGATTATAATTGTTTGGGACTCAAATTCGGTAATTGAGTGGGTACAGGGGAGAAAATTTCTTAAGGTTCCTTCCTTACACCACTGGATGGTAAATATCATGTCTTTGTTTCCATTCTTCCTTGATATTTCCTCCCAACATGTTTATCAGGAGAAGAACCTAAAGGATGATGCCCTCTCTAAGCATGGGGTTTCTCTCCAGTTAGGGCTGATGTTTTTTAAACACCTGCTTAATGGAGCTGCATGTGACTCACGCTCCTTTGAGTCCCAACCTAGTTGACTTTTATTTTTATATGTTTCTTTTTGTCATGCTTATGAAGAGGATTTTTTGTATTCTAGTGTATTTCCTTTTGGGATTTTTTTTAGGGAAGCTTGAGATCCCTTTTATTATGATGTATAAGATTTGTTGTGTTTGGCTCCTCAGATCCTCTCTGATTCATATTAACATATACTTATTTTCAGAGGAGTGTTTTTTCTTTTTGGTGTTGGTCGTTTTTTCCATGTATTTTGTGAGAATGATGTTGTTGTTTTTATGCGCTCTTCCTTATAATTATGTAAACTCCTCTTTATATTAATGAAGGACATTTGTTTTTTCAATTGAAAAAAAATTCTAGAGTTAAGATGGATCTAGACTGGTTTAAATTTTAATTACAATAATAACTATAAATTTTAATTTTAATTTTTAATTTAATTTTAGTTTTGATTTTGATTGTATTTTATTTTTACGGAGTCAAAATGTTAAATAAGACATTACAATATCTCTACCATAATGGATTGAAGAATTTATGTTCTTTATTTTATTTTGATGAAATCAAAATGTTTAACTGGAAAGTACAATATTTAACAAGACATTACAATGTTTTGTATTTTTTTTATAATTTTTTTAAATCAAATCAAAATATTTATTTTAACGTTAGAATATTTAACTAAATTAAAATAATATTAAAATATTGTATTCATAATTGATATAATATTTTTATGGTTAACTTTTTGTTATAGTTGATATAATATTTTATGGTTAACTTTTTGTGAGAGTTGATATAATATTTTTACTCTTAATAATTTTAAAATGTCAATTTTAGATTAAATAAAAAAACATATATATATATATATATATATATAATAAAAAATTGTAATATCGTATATATTTTTATTTATTCATATTAACATAAATTTTTATTATATCTATATATTTTTATTTATTTATATTAATATAATTTTTTGATCTTTTAATAAAAAATTTCCAATTTCGCTTGGCTTGAAATTCTATTAAAATTCTAGTAAAATTAAGAAATTATAATCATAGAAATTATATAATACTTAGTTTTTTAAAACATTAAATATATTTTCACATTGAAAATGAAATTTAAATAACAAAACATTATAATATACATTTTTAGTTATTATAAATCTTGAAAATCCAAAATGTCCATTAACCAAAGATCCTATAGTCAAATTCCCTTAAAATAAAAAATCGCCTCATACATTTATATCTTTATTTATTATAAATAATATTTTATTTAATTATACTAAATATTAAATTTTCAAAATTATATTTTTATTCATTATAAATATTATTTGTATTAAATATTATTTATTGTTAGTCATCAATAATAATAATAATTATCTAATTTTAAGGTTAAATCCAAACCAAATATCAAATTGGTGTATAAGAACCCTTGTTTATATTTTCACATTAATCATTATAAATCTTGAAAATCGAAAATATTCATTCACCAAAAATTCTATAATCAAATTCCCTTAAAATAAAAAATCACCTCATCAATTGATATCTTTATTTATTATAAATAATATTTTATTTAATTATACTAAATTTTAATTTTCAAATTTATATTTTTTATATTAAAAATAATATTTTTATTAAATATTATTTATTGTTAGTTAACAATTATTATTATTATTATTATCCAATTTTAAGGTTACAACCAAGGCAATCATCAAATTGATGTATAAGACCCATGTTTATATTTTCACATGAAAAATGAAATTTAAATAATTAAATATTATAATATAATTTTTTCATCATTATGAATCTTGAAATAATAATTATTATTATTATCGAATTTTACTCACCTTCACACAACTGCTAAATCTACAAAGGCATACATACTCTACCTTTGTGGTTTTGAACTTGTTACCTCTTAGAAGGAAACACATGCTCTTAGCCATACAAATGTTGTGACCTCTTAGAAAGAAACACATGCTCTTAACCATACACATGTTATAACCTCTTAGAAAAAAACACATACTCTTAACCATACACATGTTCTTCAAATATATGACTAAAAAACGTTCCACTCATAAATTTACATGATATCTATCTTAAAATCTCAAATAAGTCTTTAAAAAAACATTAATAATGATAACCGAGAAAATAAAATCAAAACCATCATTAATTCCTTATTCTTTTGAATAAGTTTTGACAAATGGAAATATGAAGTAGGCATTAATGTATTTAGGTTCTAATTAAGGCCTCAGTAAAGGGTAAGAACATTATGATTTGGCGTTATTAGTTCCATATTTTTTAATAATACATTTCCGATGAAAATATGAAACATGCTTTTCAAAGGTTTATTTAATGATTTTATAGATTTTGATCCGATATATTTTGGGTTTTTAGTCGGAATAAGATAATATGATCGTTATCATATATTTTATTAATGATATTTAGCGTTATTAGTTCCATATTTTTTAATAATGCATTTCCGATGAAAATATGAAACAGGCTTTTTCAAAGGTTTATTTAATGATTTTATAGATTTTGATAAGATATATTTTGGGTTTTTAGTCGGAATTAGATAATATGATCGTTATCGTGTTTAAAATTTTTAGAATATTGGGATTTGATAAATTTTATTATGAAAAGTAAAAAAAATTAAGTAAAAATTAAATTATTAGATTTTGATGGGTTTTGAATTATCGAGTGTAGTTCACACATATTTAGGGTATAGTCTAACTTATGAACTAAATGACCTTTTTCACCATGAGTTATTGTGATATTTTGTTATTTAAAAAGATATTTTTGAATGCATAAATAGATTCAACTCTCTAAAAAAATTCATGGGCACTATAATTCTACATATGAAACAATTTAAACTCAAAATTTTAAAAGAAACCACCAGATTTTGACTAAATTTAACTAGGACAAATAACCTTAAAAAATGCCATTTTGTTTAGGTATTTAGACTATGCATTTAAATTATATTTTTAAATAAAAATAATAATTAATATTTAAAAAACTTCTAGAATATTTGGATTTTGCAAACTTCATTATCTAAAACTATTATTTTTCCAATTTCTAATGAACCAACCTAGATTCATCTTAACTACAAATTTACCAAGTTGCCAAAGGGATCAAATCTGGTTTCACTTTAAAAAGTTTGTATCTCAAGATATTTAATCTCTCTCAACTATTGCTAGATTCAAAATTAGAATGGATTAAAGTTAATTATTAATTTTATATTTCATTTTATTATATTTTATCATTTTAATATAATTTTACTCAAAATATTTTATTGATAATTATAATTCTTAATTAAATTATTTTATTTTATTTTGAACTGGTCAAAATGTTTATAAGACATTACATTACATTGCAAGATCTCTACTATACCATAGTAAGTTGGAGAGTGTCTTTTGGAACAATAAAATTCACTAAAATTTTGTTCCAAAAATTTAATCTTACTACTAATTATCCCTATACTTTTATCAAAACACTTAATATTAAAAAAAAAAACAAAACAAAACAAAACAAAACATTTGAACAAAATTTGTGAAAATATGGCCGAAAAATCAATTATTTCAATAGTTTTATCCATAACATACACCTACATAAAAATTAAATTAAAAAAAAAATATATGAAAGTATCTATTAAAAAATTCTAAAAAAAATATTTAAATTATGCAAACTTCACACCTTAAAAATTGTTGTTTTTCTAATTTTTAATTAACCAAATTTTAAAAAAATAGATTTTAAACCCAAAAATATCTATAAAAATCTATTTAAAAAAAAACAAAAAAAACCACTAAAAATATCAATATTTAAATTATACAAACTTGATAACTTAAAATTATCATCTTTTAATTAGATTTATTAAAATGACAATTTCGCTCAAACTGTTTTTGGTTCAAATTTTTCAAATTTTTTTTTTAAATTATTAAATGGAAATAAATTCAACGGCATCAAAAACTTATAAAACACTCAAAATGCAGAAACTTAACGGCTGTCACCAACATTTCCTAAATTTTTTGTCAAAATCAATCTACATGAGAGAAAAACGTCCCCTACGCGGAGGGAGGGATTTTTATTTGATAGCAGACGCTAATATTGCAATTTTCAAATTAATTTGCTATTTCTTACGCGGAGGGAGGGATTTTTATTTGATAGCAGACGCTAATATTGCAATTTTCAAATTAATTTGCTATTTCTTACCGGGCGCCAGCTTGTCGAACGCGTTATCAGACTGTCCAGCACGCAGTCTCCTTTTCAATCAATGTCAACTACGCTTTTGCTTTCATATCTACACGGCACACTGTAATGGAAAACAGTGACCCACAACGGCTTGAGAAATGGCAATCTCTCTAACAAAACAAGAAAATTAAAAAATAATTGATCCCGTTTTCTGAACGTATTTATGATTAAGTGCCATCCAGCTCATTCTGTTCAGACTGCGGTATTCACCGCCATAATTTGTGTCTGTTTCTTTATCTATAAAAGGAGGGGTCCCTGAAATTATAGTGTTAAAGTCATCTTATAGCATTGAAGGAAGAAGAGAAGGATTTGTAGAGAGCCATGTTAACCATGGAAGCAGTACAGAAAGCGTTTTCTCTGTTGGTTTTTTGTGTGATACTCATGCAGGCAAGTTTGTGTCATGAAGAATTGCATGATACTAATAATATTACACAATTAGTTTTGACTGAAAATTGTTGTATTTTACAGGTGCAGCAGCTGGTTTTTGCTTCAGTGACAATGCAACGTCAGTTAGTGCAAACAGGTATATTTTCTGTGTTGGGTTGTTGATTTGTTATCTGGGTGTGGATATTTTCTGTAATGGGTATAAGGATATAAGTTATTTTAATTTCGCGAGGTTAAAGATAGTCTATAGAACAGATTGTTTTTTAATCTAGTTTTTGTATTTGGCTTTTTTCTTGTGAAATTTCGCAATAAACTCTCTCTACTTTTTTATCTACAAACCTTTCTTTCCACAAACTTCTAGTTCAAGAGATACTCTCTCTATTTCTTTTATGACAATATGACAAACCCCTACTCTCTCTACTTCTTTTATGGACAAATCCTTGACTGAATAGATTTTCGCAAGTGCTAATAGCTAAAATATCTGCATAACTTTCTCTGCTCTCTTTAAAAACTTGCATCAATTAATGTAAATGGATATGCTATTTTGTTGAGTGGTTGTTTAAATTTTAGTACAGATTTTGAAGTGGTATATTTTGATCTCTGGGTCCATGAAACGCAGGTTCTGCTAGTAATACCACAAACTGCACAACGCTGTGTGATGCCCGGTGTAGATTGGCTGGACGGGCGAACAGATGCCTTAAATACTGCCTCATATGCTGCGATAAATGTGATTGTGTTCCCGCTGGAACATCCGGTTATCCTCCGGGGGACTGTGTCTGCTACGCCAAATTGAAGAACTCCAAAGGCGGCCACAAATGTCCATGAGCTACTATTACTTCACAATATTATGTTGCAGCAGTCTGTGAATGCATTCATTTTCTGAACTCCGCAATTTGTTAAGATGGTGGCGTTGTTTTTTCTGTCGTTGCTTCTGGATTATTTGATTTCTGGTTTCACATAACTTTACAACTTCAACTTCTTGCGTTGAAAAACTGTGAATAAGCCACCTTTTTGCATTTCACCTGGTTTTCTTGCCTTTGGGTTCTGACTTTTCGCAAGTTATCTGGTAATTCCTAGCTATCTTCCGCTATGTCGATGGAGAGTTTGCGGAGTTTTTTCAAACTATCCATTTTGAAGAGGTCTTTTATCAAACTTTTATAATCTAAAATAAATACCTAGTAAAATATGCTACATAATTAATACATATTCTTTGATTAATATTAACGATAACAGTTATAGTTATTTAAACAAAACTAAATCATATCTTAAATGTTAATCATTTATATTATATAATTAATATATAATGCAATATATTATTTGAAAATATTATTATTAACAAATACATTATAATAATTTACTTTACCAAGTTTTACTAGCTTGATTTTTTTGCTTTGAATATCATAAAAATTTTCGGAAATTTTTAATAAAATTTGGTAGTAATGGAGGTTATAGCTATCAAACTTATTTTAAGTGTTTTAGAAGTTTTTGTTGGTACTGAATCTATTTCCACCATAAAAAACATAAATCAAACAGTGTAAAGATTACCATCAAAAACATCATTCAAATACTGCTACTGCAATATTTTTACCTATCCCCGCAATTCCTCCTCTTCCTTATACAACTCAAAAAAAATTAATCATTTAACATGATTAAAGGGAAAACTTTTAATTTGATTAAAAAATCAATTAATTGTATTATTAAATTAAAATGATATTAAAAATAACATCACTGTGGGGAAAGACTTCTTCTAGCTAGTATGTCAAAAGATGTTTCCATCACAGTACCTGAAAAAAAAAAAAAAAAATTAACTAAAAATATTTTGATTTAATGTAGACATTTTAATTTATTTAAAGTAAAATAAAAATTCTAAGTCATTATTAGTTTTATTAATTTTTGTTGAGAAAGTAAACTTGATTTGGTTAAATTATTTGTGGTAGAACTTGTGGTATTATCTATGATATTCATGTGGAGTCTATTAAGTATTGAGAAGGTCAAATTTTTTGAGATGAAAATATGTTAAGATGAAAAGAAATTTGGTCTTTTGAGAGCTTAAATTTCTTGAGATAAAAATATATAAGACGCAAAGAAATTTGATTTAGAGTTAAAATAAATTTAGATTGATTCATTACAAAGAAAAGACCCTCTAGCGGAGGTTATAAAGGAGGTTTTTAGTGTTATAAAATTGGCCAAAATTGTCAAAAAAAACATATGTTATCTCATTCGTTTCTGTTTGGCGGAGCTTTTAACGAAAATTCAACACAACTAAAAAAATGGGCGGTCGGAGGTTATTACGGATGTTTTTCCATCGGTGCTTTTATCAGATTTTAACGCATCAGTGCGTATCAGTAGACAGAGCACCAGGGCGGTCGAACAAGAATGCACCGGACCGTTAAGGAAAATAACATCACCGGGCCTAGTGTTGGTGATACAACGCACAGGGCCATTCTAATTGGTTTTGGGATTTGAGCAGTGCCCATAGGTCGTATAAACGCGTCGGTGCTTATTCTTATATGAACGCCCCGGTGCATCGTATCACACAAATGCACCGAGGTTTACAATTGGTATCGGTATTTGTGCGGTGCAAATATGTCATACAAATGCACCAACGCTTATCGACACATAAATGCCTCGGTGCGTACTATCACACAAATGCACCGAGATTTGTAATTGGTATTCGTATTCGTGCGGTGCTTATTGGTCATCCAAATGCACGGGTGCGTACAGACAGAAAAAATGCCCCAGTGCATAGTATCACATAGATGCATCGCAATTTGTAACTGGTACCAGTATTCGTGCGGTGCTCATAGGCGGTAAAACAACACCGGTGCATATAGATACATAAACACACCGAAGCGTCATACCGCACAAACGCCTCGATATTTTTAACTGGTTTTGGTATTTGTGCAGTCCTGATAGGTAGTATAAACACACCGGTGCGCTTAATAATACAAGCGCACTAGTTTTCATTTTGTATTTTTTAGAAACATTGACCTGTGGCAGTGCAATTATTGTGAATGTTTTAAATTCATTATTCATCAAAAGTTGACACATATATATGTTATAACAATATTCATATGAATTAAATTTTTATTACTGCAATTGAGAACGACAATGGAGAACGAAATACAATAAATTAAAACATTTTTTTATTCTATATATATATATATGACATTCTTTGTCATACAAAATGGGACAGTTATTGGTATCCCTTTATATTTCAATTGGGACACTATGTCCATTACATTAAAAAAAATGTCTAATTTCACAGACATTTTTTCAAAAATAGTACAACGCTTTGCTTTTATATCCAAACATAGTGATCATGATTCTTCGCTTGAACTGCTATCACTGCTAGAGATACTTCCATGACTTGGGGTTATTTTCAAAAATGTTTTGTTCACGACGTTGATTATTTTCTTCTTCTTCACCTTCTTCCATCTACAAACATAAAAATAAACTGTAATGACTGTATATACATTGGCGAGAATAATGAAAATTGAAATATTAAATAATATACATCGATGTAAATTGAAAATAAATGACGTACCAATGCAACAATTGACTCATAAACTATACACATTCTTTCAAAACCATGTAACGTGCCATCTTTCAAGATTTGATCTGTTGGCGCAGTGCCATACTTTGTTTCCTGCAAGTTTTATACCCCATAAGAAATCATATATTTAATATAAAAGATTTATTTTTTCTATTAATTATAGACGTAGCTAAGTAAAACAAGATCGATAGATGCTTACAAATTCCACAATTAAGTTATGATATGCCAACATATACGCACAACCCATATTTAAACCAATTTCAATCAATTCCTCTTATGGTTCTTCTTTGTATGTTAGCACCTGTTTGGAGACATTCAATGATGATTTTTGTAAAACAACTTAAAAATACAAAAATGAAATCTAGTTAAGTTGTTATAAGGAAGTAAAAATTACTCACAAACTTAGATATCAATCATTTTCTTCCTTGTCGTCCTGTTTTATGTGCTGAATGGGTTCCATTTTCTTTTTCTTTTTTTTCTGCAAGAAAATACTTGAAAATTAATATTTAATGCTAAACTGTTTATTTATTTTACCTAATGATCAAAAAATCCAATGATTACATATTACATTTGAAGCACGTTTTTTATGAGATGGCTCCTCCTGCGATGCAATTTTGTCCATTTATTTGACCATCTCCTTGTACACCTTTTTGGACATTCCTACTGGCATATTTCCGATATCAACTCGTTCATTTTTTGAGATTTTCATAATCTTCCTGAAAATGTAACATGACAATAAACTATTTAATCTT